>VZTG01003504.1:43236-67520 GCA_013397845.1 Melanocharis versteri | reverse complement strand
CTCTTCGCTCTCCGAGCAGCGTTTGGTGGAGCCTCGTAGGAATCAGTGGCGTGAAGCCTCCAGGAAGCTGCGTTCGTCCTGGCCCTCGTGTCTCTTAAACAAGCTCGGATTTCTTTCATAGAATGAAATGCAACTTAGGGAATGTGTGTAACGATGAGGGGCAACAGAGTAATATAATATATCTGAACAGTGGCTGGTGTGGATAAGGCTGCAGGCCCGTGCTGGAAGACCTTGACTGGAGATGACAAACTCCCAGCAGACCCTGAACGTTTTCAGGACTGGCTGCTCCAGCTGGATGGGACACGATGGGATCCATCCCAGGGTACTGACAGAGCTGACTGATGTCATCGTGGGACCTTTCTCCATCATTTTTCAGGGTTTGGGGAGTCTGGACAGGTCTCTGTTGAGTGGAAGGTGATAAATGTCCCAGTTCTCAAGCAGACTAAGGAGGAAGACCTTGCAACCTACAGGCCTGTCAGTCCCACTTCAGTGTGTGTTAAAATCCTGGACGTTATTTAGGGAGTTGCTGAAAAACCCTTGAGAGACAACGCAGTCATCAGTCACAGCCAGTGTGGGTTCACAGGGGGAAGGTCTTGCTTAATCTGCTTAATTCCCATTTGTGAGAAGCTCAGGCATGGATTCCCCAGAGTCACAGAACGGTTCAGGCTGGAAGGGACCACAGTTCCTCATCTGGTTCCAGCTCCCTGCTCAGGCAGGGTCGTCCCAGGGCACAGGGCTGTGTCCAGACAGTTCTGGAATATCTCCAGTAACGGACACTCCACTCCCTCTTTGGGCAGCCTCTTCCAGTGTAGAAGAAAGTTTTTTGTCACGTTCATTTGGAACTTCCTGGGATCAGTTCCTGCCCACTGCTGGGCCCCCAGAGCAGAGCCTGGGTCCTGCTTGGAGTCCTTCCTGCACACAGGGACACCCGGGGCTGAGGGCCGCTCTCAAGGCTGAACAGCCCCAGCTCCCTCAGCCTTTCCTGGGCATGGAGATGCTCCGGTCCCTGCAGCATCCTCACAGCCTCCACTGGACCTTCTCCAGGAGCTCCCTGTCCCTGCTGTCCTGAGAAGCCCAGAACTGGACACAGCATTCCAGATGTGCCTCACAGGCTGAGCAGAGGGGCAGGATCGCTTCCCTCATACCCCCCAGGAACCCCCACCTTGGCCCCAGAGCTGGTCAGGAACAGTCGGTGTCACCCTCTTCTCCACAGAGCTGCTCCCCAGCAGGGCAGTCCCAGCCTGGGGTGGTGCCTGGGGTTGTTCCTCCCCAGGTGCAGGACCCTGCTCTGGCCTGTGCTGGATTTCAGAAGGTTCCTCTCTGCCCCTCTCCCATTGGGAAGGTCCCTCTGAGGAATCAGCCACTCCTCCCAGCTCCATGTCAGTCATCTTTGTGTTGACCAAGGGAAGACAGTAGATGTGGTGGTTCGGGGTTTTAGCAAAGCTGTTGATAGCATCTCTCACCCTCTTGGATAAACTGTCCCTCACACAGCTCCACAAGTACCCCTTTACAGGGGTGAGCAGCCAGTGACAGGTCAAGCTCAAAGGGTTGCAGTAAATGGGGTCACATCAGGACAGTCACCACTGGGGTTACCCAGGGCTCTGGTCAAGGGCTGGTGCTCATGAATGTTTTTATAAATCATCCAGATTCCGGAATTTAACGTACATATGTAGGTTTGCCAACAGCGGTGAACTGGAAGGGGCTGTGGAGTCCCAGAGGACCCTTACAGGGAGCTGGGCAGTCACAACCCGTGTGAAATTCAACAGCAGCAAGTGCTGGATTCTGCACCTGGGACAGGGTTGTACACACAATTTGGGGGATGAGAGGCTGGAGAGCAGCTCAGCAAACAGACCTGGGGGCTGATGGCAAATTCAGTAGGAGTCATCAGTGGCAGCCAAGAGAGCTGACTCAATCCTGGGGTAGAGCTGGGCTGAGGGAGGGGATTGTCCTGCTCTGCACTGGGGCTGGAGCTTTGTGCTCCCACTCACAGTGCTGGGAGCAAAACTACGGAGAGAACAGCTCAACAGCCATTTCCCATCCCATAAAAATTTTAACCCTCTTCCATTTTCAAATACTCTTCCTTTGTGTTTGGCTGACGGCACCAGCTCAGACCTAACTCCTTAGCAAATGCACTGCTCTAAATGCAGGGAAAAGCCCCAGGAGCAGAAACCAGGGTCTGGCATGGGGTTGGCATCCAGCCGAGAGGATGGTGCAGGGCTCTTCCCAGTGGTGCTCAGCAACAGGATGAGGAACAACGGCCAGAAACTAAAACACAAGAAGTCCCACCTCAGCATGAGGAAGAATTTCTTTACACTGAGGGTGGCAGAGCACGGGAGCAGGTGCCCAGGTGCGTGGAGTCTCCTGCTCTGGAGACATTCCAAACCCACCTGGACACATTCCTGTGACAGCTGCTGCATGTGACCCTGCTCTAACAGGGAACTGGATGATCTCCAGAGGTCCTTTCCAACCCCAACTATTCTGGGATTTTGTGAGTCCTGCAGGACCACAGACCCTGCTGGTTCTGCTGCCACAAGCACGTAGTGCTGCAGCAGCAGCCTGGCTGCACTGAACATCATCCCAGCCACTGGTTTGGTGGGAAGCACAAGAGCCCTGCACAGTGCAGAGACGACAGGATGCTGCCTTCACCTCCTCCAGCTCTGACACACAACTGCTGCACCCAAAACCTCCCCTCCATGCTGCTGCCCATGCTACTTTTGACAAACACCTGCAGCCTCCTGCCTTCAAAGGCCCCAAGAGGAACAACAGACAGCTTCTACTTTTATTATTACAGTTTAACACAGTCTTGGACAGAGGAGAAGCAGCAGGAACCAACATGCAAAGCAATTAAAAGTCCCCAAGGGCTCGAGGAAGACCACCCACAGCTCAGCTCCTGTACCTGCTCCCAGCAGTGTCTCTGGGGGCCCTTTCCCTCCAACTGCTGCTCCGTCGTGCCCCAGGGTGGGACGAGATCATGGCAGACACCAAACCTACACACAGAGAGAGGAGAGGACTGGCCTGGGATTGTGTCTCGATGAGTCAGGTCCGTTATCTGACTGGAGTTCAGTGGGCTTTGAAACCAGGAGGGCATCTTAAATCTCGTCCATGTAGACAGGGAGAAGAGGGATCCTTCAGGAAGAGGCAACAGCAGGAGATGAAACTCCGGTATTTGGGCAGAGTTTTCCTGTGTCAGAGCTGGCAGCTCTTGGTGCCAACAGCTCTTCTCAATGCATCTGTTAAACAACAAACGTGACCTTTCTCCCACTCGCTTCACGCCTCGGTCTTCACCAGCGTCTTCTTCTGCAGCCCTGCTGCAGCCAGACTCCGAGTTCAGCCAAGTGGACAAGTTCCAGGAACAAACGGGATCTCTCAGGTATTTAGAGCTGGATACAGGTGCCTGGAGAAGGCCCCGGGGCAGGAGGAGCTTGGCTGAGGCAGCTGGAGAAAGCCTCACTCACCAGAGGGAGACCCCCACCCCTGCCCCGCTCAGCCCCAGCACCCTGGGGCCAGCACGGAGTGCAAGTGGGGGCGACTTTACTCTGCCCCCCAAGAGCTGCCCTCATTCTCCAGCACCTACAAAGCTGAGGACCCAGAGGGACAGGCTTTTAGGGCACAGGTCAAACTCATCCTGCACACAGGAAAGCCCTGGGGATCTTGTTCCCTCAGTTAAACCGTGTCCCTGTTCCATGGCAGGATGCCATGTCACTGTCCCTGTCCTTATGCTCTGTGAGGCTGCACAGGGAGCTCAGACACAGCACAAATCTGAGGAGCTGGGTGGCCCAGGGACAGCTCACAGGTGGTGTCCAGCACATTACAAACTGGTTTCCAGATACCCTCCCAGCAGGAAAGCTCCACTGGAAGCTCTCAGGGCGATGAGGAAGATCTTGGGATCTGCCAGAGCTCAGTGCCAGGACTCCACAGCCTGTGCTGTGCACAAGAGAGAACTAAATACTCCCCTAAACAGTCCTTCCTGAGCTCCAGATCCACACATCCTCCCCTGCCTCCCTCTCCCCCTTCTGTTCTGTGGCTGCCCCAGTGCTGCTGCTTCACATCAGTCACCAGGGAGGGACAGTGTGGTGTCAGGCTGGGCCAGGGCCGTGCAGCCCCAGAGAGCCAGAGCAGCCCTGGAGGAGCTGCTTCCCACTGCCAGCAGCCACAGCCCAGGGACCAGAGCCCGGGGAATTGTGCATTTAACAGCATTTGGAGAATCTTCCCTCCACAGACTCACTCATCACATCTGAAACTGCGTGAGCCTGTGCCAGCCCCAGCACGCAGAGCTCCCACCAAGGGAGAGAGAATTGTCCCATCCTTCATTCCTTGTCTTGGAATGAGCTCTAAAATGAGAATTTGCTTCCTTATCCTACAGCAGCCCAATTCTTTAAAAGCCTTTGGTGAAAAGCCTTCTAGAAATGCAGGTAAAATGTCAAGCCCATCACCTTGTGACCAGCACCTCTCCCAGCAGCAAGGAAAACACATTCTCCTGCTCCAGGCAGGGATGAGAGCACCCAGGAATGGGCCAAGAGCTCAAGTTTTACTTCAGTGAATCAGCTTGAGCTACTTGGGATTTAAGATGCTGCAGCAAACAGAGCAACAATACCAACTACTTACTAGAGCAGAGAGAGAAAAAAAGAAACAGCTTCCCTTGGCAGGAGCTGAACCAGAGTTCCACACAGAGCCCAGCTCCCAGGATCCCACAGGCAGAACAGGAATCCCACAGAGGATCTGCAGCCAGCCCCAGCAGCTGCCATGACATGGATGGAAATGTCCTGTGTCCCAGCAGGAAGATGCACTTCCCCTGGGATTGCGCCTCACTCGTAGATCCAGTGTGCAGCTGTGTCCTCCCAGCACGGCAGCTCCTCCGGGCGGAACCAGAGCGAGATCTCCTGCTGGGCACTCTCCACCGAGTCACTGCCGTGGATCACATTCCTGTGGGCAAGGGGAAAGGGAGCAGCTCTGACCAAGCTGAGAATGGTGGGAGAGGGCTGCTGCAGTCTGGAAAATTCCCCCTTGACCAATTTAATTAAACCGATGGAGCACGTCCTATCCCACAATATCGCTTCCTATCACACACCCCTCATCCTTCCAGAAGTGCCAGTTCCCAGCACTCCCTCCTATGCTGAGGAGCCATTTGTTTGCTACAGGAGGAGCTGCAAGTGGCTGTAGGTCTGGGATTTGCATTTTTTATGTCAGTGATTCCAGCTGTGCCTCCAGATTTTCCCCCTTCCATCAGAGCAGGTTTGGTATCAGACACCAGGGAACAGAGATCTAAGCCAGGATGGTTCAGTAAGAGCTGTGTCTGCCATAAGCCAGGCTGGGGCCACCCAAGGTCACACCTATGGATCTTCACCCACTCCCACGAAAGGACTGAGTGGGAGCCTCCCTTCCCCTTCTCAGCCTGACAGTCCTGATTACCAGAGGAAAACAGGCAAACCCTCCTGCTTTCAACAGAGGACTCAGGAGGAAGGAAAGACACAACCCAGGCTCTTCCTCCTGCTAAAGCCAATCCTGGGAAGAAGAGCTCAGCTCTGGTCTGAGCACAAAAGGGAGAACTGCTCTGGGAATGCAGACTCATGTGGTTCAGGTAGGCCTGGCACAGGAATGCCTGGACAGGATGCCCTGAAACACTGAGGGAGGAAAAAGTCAAAGCTCTCACTTGCTGACTTCAACACAGAAGTCCCCTCGGATGGTGCCAGGCCTGGACTCAGCTGGATTGGTCTCCCCAATCATGGTGCGAACTGTCTTCACCACATCCAGGCCCTGCCAGACCTACAGGAGAGAAAAACCAGGATGAGCCTCCACAACTGCCCCAGCAGGTCACATCTGTCCTCTGAATTCCCCACCGGATCTACCCAGGTGAGAGACAGGAAAGGGTCTCTCCAAATTATTCTTCCAAAATTGATTTTGGAAAATAATCCAAATTGTCTGTGGATTTCTCCCCATCCCTGGAAGCGCTCAAGGCCAGGCTGGACAGGGCTTGGAGCAGCCTGGGATAGTGGAAGGTGCCCCTGCCCATGGCAGGGGGTGGGAGGAGACCTTTAGAGTCCCTTCCAACCCAAACCATTCTATGATTTAATTTACAACAGAAAACATCCCTGCAGTTCAGTACAGCTTCAAGAGACTCTCTGAGGGAGAAACCATTTTGTTTCCATTGTGCCAACAGCCACTGCTGCTCGCACCTTGCACTTTGTCCCTGTTCCTTGATCCAGGGGCCCTGGCCAGCACTCACCATGGCCACAATGGGCCCCGAGCTCATGTACTTCACCAGGCGGCCGTAGAAGGGACGGTCCCGGAGGGCGATGTAGTGTTCCTTCAGCAGCTCCTCCGAGGCCTGCACAGAGCACAGAGCTTAGTCTGCTCCCACGCAGGGGGATCTGGGCAAGGGCTGCACCTCAGGGACGTGGGGGATTAAGAGAATTAAGCTCTCGCACAGATGCTCAGTTCAGGAGTGAAACAGCAGGAGCCTGACACAGACAGGAGTTTCCAGCTGCCAGCTCACAGTGACAGCCCTGGAGCACGGGCACAGCCAAGGGCAGACATGCTCCCCGCAGCTGGAATCACCCTTCCTAGTGCTAACACTCCTCCGAGCTGCGAGCATTTGGTGCTGGAATGACAGCGGCAGGCTGTACAGGCCGGACGGCAGGCAGAACCCCCAGCAGCTACCAGCACAGCCGGGGCCTGGGGGGCTGCAGGGGCTCCTCGGCTCCAGGGACCCCCAGCCTGGCTGGGCCCAGCCGCTCACCTGCAGCAGCTTCATCCCCACCAGCTGCAGCCCCTTCCTCTCGAAGCGCCGGATGATCTCCCCGACCAGGCGCCGCTGGACGCCGTCCGGCTTGATGGCCACGAAGGTTCGTTCATTGACCCCGCCGAAGGCTGCAGGGAGAGGGCAGAGGTCTGAGGGGGGGAAGGAGACGCCTCCGGGCCTTCAGCCAAGCGGGCACAGGGGGGTCGCAGGCCCTCAGCCGCGGGGACACAGGGGGGTTCCCAGGACCCCGCGGAGGAGGGCAGGGGGTTTCTGGCCGCGGCCCTCGGGCGCAGAGGGCACGGGGATGGCGGGGCCTTGGCCCGGGCCGTCAGCCGCGGGGTCTCTCCCGGGGAAGAGGGGTCCCTGGCCCTCAGGCACAAGGAGGGTGGGGGTCCCTGGTCCACAGACGCAGGGCCGGGGGTCGGGTCCCGTCCCGTTCCGTACCACTGTGGAAGAGGCCGGCGAAGAGCCCCAGCACCAGGCAGATCATGGCGGCGCCGCTCTTAAAGGGGACGCGCTCCCTCCGCGCTGTCACCGCCCCCCGCGGAACCATCGTGCCGGGGCGCGCGGAGCGGCGGGGCCGAGACACGGGGACACCGGGTACGGCACGTTCCCATGGCAACCGGCGGGGCCGAGACACGGGGACACCGGGTACGGCCCGTTCCCATGGCAACCGGCGGGGCCTGGTGCGGGCCCGCTCGGGCCGGGGGTCCCGGGGCAGCGATGGAGGCGGGGGGGACACCGGGCTCCACCCGTGCGAGTGTCCCAGCTGCGGCCTCCTTGCTGCCGCCTCTGAGCTCCGCTGTGCCGCTGGCCCGGCGACAGCGTCCCGGGTGTTTATGAGACTGTTTTGCCTTCGTTATCTCTGCCGTTGCGGTCGTGACTGCACTCTAGCCGTGGTTAGACTGGTCCTGTTATGGGGCAGCTGCTGTGGCACTGACCAGGCCCTCTAGCTCGGGCAGGCCCAGGCTCGTACCTCTGGAAGAGGAGCTCTGAGCACCCCTGGGCCGAGCTGCAAGAGCAGAAGGACAGAGCTCCAGCCCCGCAGGGCTCGGGAGCTCCTCTGCACAGAGCACATGTTGCTGATTTAATTTTGGGGTGTAAGATCCCGGCTGGTAACGCGCTCTCAGCCTCAGGGGCCGTTAGGAAGGGATCGGTAGAACCGCACTCCAGGGCTCCATTTCCTGCTCTCACGAACTCACCTCTTGGTTCAGCTCCCTCCAAGATCAGCCTCTGCGAATACCAGCACATGAAATACCTTCTCCAGCTGCCCTACGTAGGGCTGCATTTGCCCCCAGAGCTGTTCCAGGTGCCTCGTGCAGTGCTGGGTCTGCTTCCAACCTGCTTCTCTTGTTCAGAGGGTGTTCTGCTCCCTCTCCTCTGCTCAGGTCTGGGGCAAGCAGGGATCTGTCTGCAAACAGCAGCGATCCAGCTGCTTTATCCAGCATAGTTCTGAGTAAATTATTCCCGCGTTTGTACCAGTAAATGATTAGTGGTTGTATCCTGGAGGTCCAGAGCATGGCTTTGCCTGAGGAGAGCTGTCCCTGTTTGCTCCAGCACAGTCGTGCTGTGGTGGTTTTTATTCCGCCCGTGGAAAAGCCTTTCTAGGACGAACACTGTCGGTTGTGGAGTCGTGGACGCGGCTCGGGAGGCGAGGGCGGCGCCGAGGCTTTTCCCCGCTGCTCCGGGGGCTCTGGGGCCGGCAGAGGGAGCGCAGGCAGCGCGGAGCAGCTGCCGCTCCTCAGCCGGGCTCGGCACCCCAGGGACCGTCCCGTCCCGTCCCGGGCAGTCCCGCTGGCCACGCTGCCCTAAAACAGTGCTGGGATTTTAAGGTGAACAAGCAGCCCTCCCCCTGTGTTCTGAGGGACAGCCGGGCTGTTTTGTTGGAACGTCTCGAACAAATCCCGCCTGGAGCAGGCGCCTGTGAAAGGAAACAGCCCTCGCGTGGTTTGGAAAGGTTGCAGAGTGCTCCCGAGGAAGGTGCCTAATAGATGGTGTCAGCTATCATTAGCTGCTCACAGAGCCGCTAATTAAGAGCACATTCTCCGTGTGCTCCCGGTGACATCTGTGTGTGTCCAGCGTGGTGTGCAGGAGTGGGAGGGGGGCTGAAGGGAGTGTGGCAGGTGGTGAGACCCAGCTTCCTAATGCCAGCCTGATGGCTGATCTCAGTCTTCCTTCACAGACGGCTATTTCAAAAATAATGATGTTTCTGTCAATTTCATAAGATTTATTCTAGGACACTTTTCAAGGCGCCTGCAGAGGTGTCAGTGATGAAGTCAACAGCTCAGTCCCCAACTCAGCCAGCACCCGTGTGTGCTGCAGGCAGCCAGACTTCCACACAGGCAGAATCCCTCATTTCACACTTGTTTTATTTTTGTTGTTTATTAATGCTGATGGAACACCTCATTTTCTCATACCAGGGTTGTTCATTCTCCACAGGTCTGCTCAAAGATCCCAGTGCAGGCACTTGAGTGAAGGTTTTAATTTCCTTGGACTGTAAATGTTCTTTTGAGCCTCAGGCAGTTCCCTGCAGCAGAACTTGGAGGAGAAACATGCCAAACATCCTCCACGTGGGTCAGTCCTTCTCATCTTCTCTGGCAATGATGTGCTGTGGGGAGAAAGCTTTGGGTTCCCTCTCTGGGAGCCCCAGAAATGTGGATTACTGGTGACCAGGTAGCTTGGGAAATGGAGCTGGGCCTGATTCCCAGGCAGATTATTCCTGAGCCAGTGTCTTTTAGGCATAGTTTTAGGCAGGTGTGAGCCCAGGAAGCTGCAGTAAGCAAGAATGAGACCACAAATGCTTTCTACAGAGCTTTCACTTGGGTGCTCAGCATTCCCAGCCCAGATGTGTGCATGGAATGGTGCCACAGGCAACAGCTGCACATCTGGAAGAGGCTGAACAAATTTGCTGCCTCGTTTGGAAAGCCCAGCAATCACTTTTTAAACCCCTCACTGGGAACCTGAAAGGCCAGGTACCTTCTGGCACCAAATATCTTCTCATTTCGGTGGGAAGGTTCAGTGTGGAAGAATCTCAGCGTGGCAGGGCAGGCTGGGGGGGCTGTTCCCTTGCTCGCCCCCACTGCAGGAATTTCAGGCGGAGGCAGAACTCTATTTTTGCTCTCGCTGGATAGAACATTGCAGATACTGTGGTTATATAAGAGACTCCGGAGCATGTAGGTGCAGATAACGTGGCCATCCAGCACTGTGCAGTGCAGACAAAGGCTTTTTGTCTCCTTTCATCACAGTTAGCAACTTCTGCAGTTGGCACTGCCTTCCTTCTCAGGCTCTTTCTGCACCTTTTTGCTTGTTTGGGGAGGATTTTTACCTTTCAGTTCAGCCATAGTCTTTCCCGAGCGCAGCATTGACACAGCCTGAAGTGTTGGTGCCTCTTACAGTGTGGGCTCTGCACAGGTGCAGACCTGTCTACTTTCATACTGAACCACTGATCCTGCTGGAAGTACTTCATGTTTTAGGATAAAAAGGGGTTGGTAGAGCCAGAAGATTTCCTTAGGCGCCTTTTGCCAGACCCAGGGGATACAGGAGCCAGAGCTACACAAATGCTCTACAGCAAGGTCACTTTCCAAGGGAACATGGAACAGACAAGAGGATCCATCCCAAACTGCCACTGTTTCACCATGGAACAAAGCTCTGCTACAGTGGGGTGCTCTGAAAACTCGGAGTAGCTGTCTGAGTACAGCAGAAGGTCTCCAGGGATACACCTTTTAACCCTAGGACAGGTGCTGCTTCCTCAGAGGGAACTGCCCAGGCCAGACTTGCCTTTTCTTGCATTTGGCTTTTCCATCCTCATAGAGTCCATAAAAGATCTCCTTGAAAGAAACATTCCAAGTGCACAGCCCGGGGAAACATTTGCAGTTTGAAGCAGAGGTTTGTGTTAGTTCTCACTTCTGTGCAGTGCTACAGCGTTTTATTTATACCTGTCTGGACAGCCTGTCCTTCTTCCCCGAGAAATTCCCAGTCCATCTGGTCCCATCCAAGACTAGAGAAGGACAGGCTGGAATAGGCAGTGCCAGCTCTGGAGGTGAGCCAGGCGGGCAGCAGGACATTGGCTGCTCGTCACTGCCCTGAGAGATGCTCAGGGCCTGAAGCCCTTGTCTTGTGCTGAGTGTGTCACTTGTGTGCTGCTCCCAGTCCTGGCTCCCTCCTGTCCTTGTAGGTGCCCAGCAGAGGAGTCTCCTCTGTGCTGATGGTGGGGTCACATCCAAAATTCCTGCACAGATGCAGCTGCAGTAGCTTGTTCTGTCCTGTTCTTTCTGGAGTAGAATCCCAGAAGGGTTTGGGTTGAAAGGGACCTCAAAGCTCATCTCATCCCACCCCCTGACACAGGCAGGGACACCTTCCACTATCCCAGGCTGCTCCAAGCCCTGTCCAACCTGGTCTTGGACACTTCCAGGGATCCAGGGGCAGCCACAGCTTCTCTGGGCACCCTGGGCCAGGGCCTCCCCACCCTCCCAGGGAACAATTCCTTCCCAATATCCCATCTATCCCTGTCTTCTGGCTGTGGGAAGCCATTTCCCATTCTCCATCCCTTGTCCCCAGTCCCTCTCCAGCTCTCCTGGAGCCCCTTTAGGCCCTGGAAGGGGCTCTGAGCTCTCCCTGGAGCTTCTCTTCTCCAGGTGAGCACCCCCAGCTCTCCCAGCCTGGCTCCAGAGCAGAGGGGCTCCAGCCCTCGGAGCATCAGGGATGATTCCTCAGGGACAGCCCCTGTCTCACCACCTCCTCAGCTCCTTCTCACTGAAGCCTGTGAGGATAATTTTTTTTGTATAAGAACCCAGCTGTGGCCTGTGGAGTTCTGCCAGCAGAGGCAGCCAGCGGGTCTCACCCCAGTTTGGAGTCTCCTCTCACTCACAGGGGAGCTGCTGCCACACCTTTATCTCCAGCTCCGAGTCAGATCCGAGGAGGCAGATGGGGGACTAAGCCTGACCTTTCCCTCTTTACAGACAGCAGCCCTGGGGTGTGAGTGTGTGGGGCTCCTGCATGAGCCCTGTGCCCAGAGCAGGGCAGGTAGCAGCCCCTGAGCCTGGGAATGCAGAGCCCCAGCTCCCAGAAAGCTTCCTGTGCCTCTCGAGGAGATACTGGAGGTAAAACATACAGTCCTTGGAGTTCTCTGTCACTTGAGTTGAGCTGATGGCAAAGCCCCACGTGTGTGAGTTCTGTGAGGGAATGCTTTGCCAGGGAGGTGGTGCCTGGCTTGGATCAGCTTGCTTCCACTTGCTTACAGCTTCACCCTGGCTGGCAGTGGGATCGAGGAGGGACTGCAAACTTTAAGGCACTATTTGGAGCCCCTTGTTCTTAGGACCCTGGTTCAGAGGGGCCTGAACGCAGCCTCCCCTCCCCAAATCCACCAGCAGCTGCTCAGCTGTGACAGGGGCTGTTGGTTCTCCCTCAGTTCCCTGCCTTGCAGAGCCTGTGTCCCCCCAGCAGTGCTCCTTGTGATGCCACAGCAGGCACAAAGTAGGTCAAACACCATCTAAACCCTGGCTTGATATCCCTTGAACTCAATTCCTGCCCTGCCGGAATGTGCCCCAAAGGGGGTTAGGACTCGTGGCTTACGGCGAGCTAAGAAAGATGAGCAGCTTTGCTGTAGCTCAGTAAACAGCTCTAGGCAGCCTGGCTCCCTCCCCTGCCGGCCCAGCCCGGCCTCATCCAGCCCAGGGATGAGTCCAACCCGTGTGCTTTCAGAGAATCATTAAGGTTGGAAAAGACTTCCAAGATCAAGTCCAAACTTTGACCAAACACCACCGTGCCCACTCAGCCATATCGGCAAGTACCACATCCACTGGTTTTTTGACCACTCCCAGGGATGGTGACTCCAGCACTGCCCTGCTGCTCTCACTGGTGACACCAGTGCTGGAAGGGCTGAAGAGGGTGAGGAGCTCGGGCTATCCAGGCTCACCTGAGCTTTGGTCAGTGTGTTACATGTTTCACCTCTGTCACTCCTTCTCTGGGTGCTGCAGCCATGGGGTAACAGCACAGTGCTGTCCCGAGATGTGTGGTAGGAATTTGGCCAGCACCTCTCTGACAAGGGCAACAACAAAATCTGGACAAGTGAGTCATTCCTTCACACCCCAAGCTCAGAGCTTTGGGAAACCTCAGTGAAAGTTACAGGGACGTTTGTCTGTGGCTGCCAGCCTGTCCTTGATGCTGTCAGTGGAAGGGCCCAGATTATTTGTGTGTCTCAAGATCCTTTTGAGTCTCTGCAGATGAAAATCTGTTCTCGTGGTGAATGCAGTGGTGACTCAGCACTAGGGAAGGAGGGAAGATGACCTTAGGAAAATATTTTCACACCCGTGCTCTGGAGATGTCCAGGAAAGGAAAGAAGATTGAGTGAGAAAAAATATTAGCCCTTGACAGAAAGAGGGTGTAGAAGAAGCCCAGAGCTTGATGCCAGGGGAGGGCTGCAGGGTCAGGAGTCTGGGCACATGCCAGCCTCAGGCCTTGCTCCCAGCTCTTTCTGCAGGAGACAGCTGGAGCTGCAGGAGTTTCCTTCCTGCCCTTCCAGAGCCTGGGTCAGGGGCTACAAGTGGAGAAGGATAGCCCAGACTCTGGCAGGTGTGGAAGGGACAATTCCAGCTGTAGAACAGTCAGCCCTGCAGCAGCAGCAGCAGCAGCTACAGGAGAAGCAACCCCTCCCCTGTTACAGGTGAGCCCTCAAAGCCCTCTGTGGCCTGTTAAAGCTTGGAGGACAAGGGCAGGGAGGGCTGTCATGGCATCCTCACTAAAAGTTCTGTGTTGATGGAGCAAACAGGCCCCAAATATGCCACCAGTTCCCCAGGGAAGCAAGGCTTCTCTCTGAGTGAGTGTGTGATTAAACCAGGGCCTTGTTCCAGCAGTATCTACTCACCCTGCTGTTGGCCCTCCCAGGCCTCTCCCTGCTGTGGTCTCGCTTCCCAGGACCTGCTCACATCATCTTGGCACGTTCCCCTGGTGACACCTGTGGTTGCCCACCCAGCCAGGGCAGCTCAGGGGTTGCTGGGGCAGCCACTGTCCCCCCTGGTCTGTCCCTCAGCTCTGGTTTTGTGTGCCCTGGCTGATGTCCCAGTGGCTGCTGCTGCAGTCTGACAGCTGACAGCCCCTCAGGCAGAAAATGTGTCACCCCAGAACCATGGGGGCTTTCCACAGCACACCAAGGTCTCCTCATGGTGTACCCCACACTCTCCTTGCTCTTCTGCTGTCTGATCCTTCAGGGAGCTGCTTTAGCTCACCGAGTTTTCCCTCCACCCACACCCCTGAGCTTTCTGCTGTTCCAGACTGAGAGTGGCAGGAGCAGGATTGGACTGGGATGCTCTGACCCTTCTGACAGCAGCTCAGCCAATGGATGAAGGCACATTTTAATCAGCATGTGCTTGTTTTTGTGAACATTAATCATATAAAACTCCTACTAGATGAGGAACTCTGACAGAACTTTTTTTCTATAATCTCATGTAGTCAAATACTCTCCTGTCCTTTTCCTTCCCCTGGAGCTTTGGTCTCTGTCCTCAGCACAGCCTCTTTGGAAGATATGTTTCTTCTCACAGCCAGAGGGCAGGGATAGATGGGATATTGGGGAGGAATTGTTCCCTGGGAGGGTGTGCAGGCCCTGGCACAGGGTGCCCAGAGAAGCTGTGGCTGCCCCTGGATCCCTGAAGTGTCCAAGGCCAGGTTGGATGGGGCTTGGAGCAGCCTGGGATAGTGGAAGGTGTCCCTGCCTGTGGCACGGGGTGGAACAAGGTGGGCTTTAAGGTCCTTCCCAACCCAAACCATTCTAGGATTTTATGAAGTGGCTTTACAGCTCTCTCTGGAGAGACAGCACACAACTGAGTGTGTGCAAGGTCTGTTTCCAAGTGATAGATATTGTTTGTTCTGAGCTTTATCCCCCCATCCTGATCTATTTGGATGAAGGCTCAGTCATGGATCCTCACTATAAGAATGGGATTGAGCCCTGCAGGGAAGATTGGGGTCTTCTAGATCATCTGTGCTAACAGTTCCCTCCTCTTCTGTGCTCAAAGGCCTACAGAGAATGCAGCACAGAAGGTGACAAATGGCACCCTCTGAGCATCTCAGTGACATGCGACAGCAGTGGCAAAGACCACTGTGTTGGGGCAAACTTACCCTGCCACATTCTGTAAGCCCAACCTTGTTCTGGTTCTGTCCTGGTCCTCACAGAGGGGCTGTGGGTGGTGTTGGTCACTCCTTTTATCTGCCAGTGCTTGGCTGGGGCTGAGCTGCAGCTCGGAGCACAGCCAGGGGAAGCAGCTGATTCTCCTTCAGAACAGAGACTTGCACATCAATAAATGTCTCGTTACAGATGCTTTCTTCAGCCTCTTGGCTCTCATTTCCTCTTTTAGCTTCCCCAGCTTTCTATCCTGCTGGCTGGAAAGCTGCCTGGCTCCTGTGAGAGCTAAGGAATGTTGGAACAGGGGCGGGGTGTAGCTCTGTCCTTGCAGGTGAGGTGTTGGACAAGCCCTGTATTTTCTTCAGCGTGTCCTGACTTTCCATGTCTGGCTCTGGCTCTTTGTGGGATCTGTTACTGTAGATCCTGCCATGGCTTCCAGGGACAGGTGGGTCCTGTTTGAATCACTTTGGAAAATATCTGCCAGCTGTCAAAACCAGCTGGCCAGAGAGGAACCACTTCCTTGGGGTAACGCAGCTCAGGGCAGGGCAGGGGTGTTTGTTCACTGAACTCCCAACACGAGAAAATGCTGGATAAGCTCCAGAAAATCCATGGGAAGGGTGGGTTAGGATGGGAGTCTCTTTTCCCAAAGCAAATGCTCCATTATTACTCAGAAATAGCCACAGCCAGGATGGGGGTGGGTGGTCAGGGCTCCCCCAGTGCCTGCTGAGGTTTGGGATTGTTCACTGGGGCTTTCCACTGTGACACAGAACCCCTGAGCTTCCTCCCACAGCCTTGGAGCAACCAGTGCTGCAGGAGCGGGAGGGCCCCTCCAAACCCTGCTCCTCCCTGCCTCCAGCTGCTGCTGCTTGAATCAGTTCCTGGGAAGAGCAAACCAGCAAAAGGCAGCTTGTTCTGGCTGCAGCAGCGCTCCAGAGGCATGGACAGAGCCTGACCTGCTGCAGGAAGGTTCTCATTCAAAGCCTGGCCCCAGAGGAGCAAGAGCCATGTTCACTTCAGGATTTGGGAATGAGCTCAGCAGGGAATAAGTGCACATGGTGCAAGAAGTTTTACCTGACCCTGTGGGGGTCTGTGATGGGAGCAAAGGAAAAGGCAGCAGCTGGAAACTGTTGGGAGGAAACCTACAGAGAGAACTGCTTAAAAGCCACTTTAGATTCATACCCCAGCCCTGTTCCACTTTCCAATGCCCTTTGCAAGGCTGACAGCACCAGCCCAGCCCTGATTCCTCAGCTGCCCACCAGAGGAGAGCTCAAAGGCTGGGGAAAAGCCCCATGGGCTGACCACTGGCCCTGCAGGGACTGGCCTGGGGCTGGCACCAGTCCTGTGGGAGCACAGAGCCCGTTCCCTGGCAGTGGCATGAGCCCACTACACAACGAGTCGCTCATCCAGATCCTAATCCAGCATTTCCCCTCAGCAGGACCACACAGTCTTGGAGGAGCTGCTCTGATTGCCAGGCTCTGGGGTGGGGGTTTGGGGTGTCTGTCCCAGCGTGTCCTGCCAGTGGACAGGCACTATAAACCCTGCAGCCTCCCTTCCAGTGCACAGCCACCGACATCGGCCTGGCTGCACTGAACATCATCCCAGCCAGCTTCTGGTTCAGTGGGAAGCACAAGAGCCCTGCACAGAGACAAGGGCACCTCTGCTGCCTTCACCTCCTCCAGCTCTGACACACAACTGCTGCACCCAAAACCTCCCCTCCATGCTGCTGCCCATGCTGTTTTTGACAAGCACCTGCAGCTTCCTGCCTTCAAAGGCCCCAAGAGGAACAACAGACAGCTTCTACTTTTATTATTACAGTTTAACACGGTCTTGGACAGAGGAGAAGCAGCAGGAACCAACATGCAAAGCAATTAAAAGTCCCCAGGGGCTCGAGGAAGACCACCCACAGCTCAGCTCCTGTACCTGCTCCCAGCAGTGTCTCTGGGGGCCCTTTCCCTCCAACTGCTGCTCCGTCATGCCCCAGAGCAGGACGAGGTCATGGCAGACACCAAACCTACACAGAGAGAGGAGAGGACTGGCCTGGGATTGTGTCTCGATGAGTCAGGTCCGTTATCTGACTGGAATCCAGTACACTCCAACCAGGAGGCCGCCTTAATCATCACAGAACATCCTGAGCTGGAAGGGAGCCACGAAGATTATCAAGTCCAACTCCTGTCATCAAGTCCAATCTCTTAAATGTTCTCTGTGCCAACAGGAAGAGAGATCCTTCAGGAAGAGGTGCTGGCTTCCTAAGCAAGTCAGGAGATGAAGCTCAGATATTTCACCACAAATTTCTTGTGTCACAACTTGGCACCCAACAACTCCTCTAAATGCCTGTGATGGATGTCGAGGCCAAAGATTTCCACAGCACTGGAGAAATCTTTGCCAGCATGTAGAAATGGATGTCCCCAAGAAGGAAGAGGTGCATCAGGCTTCGCTGGCCCTTGCAGACAACACAACAAACCCCACCCACCTGGAGAGCAGAGCCATTATGTCCTCCTGCACCTCTTCCTTTGGCAGGCCTCCGCATCTGAGCCGCACGAGCTGTCCGAGTCGCTCCCCGAGGACGAGGAGGAGGAAGGCTTTGACGTGCTATAGTTCATGCTCAAGACCCAGCCCAGTTTGTTGTGCAGCACCTGCTTGAGTCCTGGGGGCAGGGGCAGCACCTCCAGCGTGTCCACGTAGTCAGGCAGGAGCTGGCGCAGGCGGAAGCAGCACAGGTACTGCAGGGACGTGCAGCTGGCACAGGACCGGATCACCTTCATGCTGCTCTTGGCCGCCGTCGAGCACACCATGGGGTAAAACTTCTTGTTCTGCAGCTTCGTGGCTGCCACCCCTGCCAGGGCACAGCACCAGGGAGGGCACGTTAGTTTAGACAGAGGCATCTCCCCCCTCCCACCTACCCCAAACCCATTAACTGCAAAGCTGTTGGGAAAAGCTTTCCAAAATCTCAATCTATTAAACAAATGTGATCTTCCTCCCACTCACTTCACACCTTGGTCTTCTGCTTTCCCAGTGTTTTCTGCTGCAGCCAGACTCGAGTTCCTCCCACCCCACCCCAGCTCTCACCTATGCACTTGCGGTTCTTGAAGAACGTGAGTGTCCCATGCCACGTGTCCAAATGCACCCCAATAATGGAGCCTTGGCCAAACCTCGAGGAGAAGTTTGTTTTGTCTCCCTTGTGATGCAGCAGTCCTGAAAACACACCCAAAAAATGGCATTCTGTGGAAAACCTGCACTCCAGGAATTCATCCCAACTCCCATGCTGCAGGTACAGCCTCACTCAGTGCCAAAAACATCCCTGCATTGCCTGATCCCTGCCCTCCCATCCCAGAGTGGCTGGTGGAAAGGGGAAAGTTGAGGATGTACAACTCCAGAGTGCAGGGAGCAGCACTGAAACCCCAAAGTGGTGATGTGACAGTAGCACCCTGGTGACCTGCAGGGTCCCACACCAGGTCTAAGGGCTCTGCAAAAAGTGGGCCAGGAGAGATGCTCTGAGGGCTGCGAGCTGCCAGCAGCTGCTCTGGTGTCCTTGACGAAGGGACTCACAGGTCTGCTGGCACCTCTTGTGCCACTGCTGCCCATCCAGCCACCCTGTCTGTGTTACCTGTGTAGGAGAGTCCCCAGCTGTCCTCGTCCTTGCCCAGCAGGCTGCAGAAGGTGTGGCGGTACTTGTCCAGGTTCACATCCGACGTCCCAATCCCCACCATCTGGGAGGCAAAGCAGGGAGTAAGAACACAAGCTCAGTGTCTTTTCAAGCAACAAAACACAACCAAGATTCTCCCTCCAGTTCTTCCCTCCTCTTCTTGGCTCAGCCCAAAACACCCAGAGGGGTTGGTGAAGCCAAGTCAGAGGTTTCAGGGTGGAGCTGAAGGCTCCCAGCTCCAATTTCCTTTCCTAAGTGAGGAGGCCCAGCTGAACTGCTGGAGAAGGTCACTGTCCTGTTCACAGAGTCATGGAATGGTTTGAGTTGGAAGGGACTGTAAAGCTCATCTCGTTCCACCNCCCCCCTCCCCTGCTGCCCATGCTCAGGGCTCAGCACAGGGCACGGGGGGGTTCTGGGTGCTCATGGCCAGGCCATGTCCAGTTCTCATCCTCCAACACCCCAAATCCTTCTCCCAGGACTGCTTTTGATCCATTCTCTGCCCAGCCTGGATTGGTGCTTGGGATTGCCCCGACCCAGGTGCAGCACTGGCACTTGGGCCTTGTTGAGCTTTTTTCCAATGGCCCCTCTCCAGCCTGTCCAGGTCCCTCTGGATGCCCCATCCCTCCCCTCCAGGGTGTCACCTCCCCACACAGCTGGGTGCCAGCTCCAGCCTGGCCAAGGGTGCCCTGATCCCACTGTCCATGTCCCCAGCAGAGATGTGAAACAATACTGGCCCCAATGCTAGCCCCTGCGCAATGTCACTTGTCACTGGTCTCTGTCGACTCCAACTCTTTGCATGTGACCATCCAGACAATTCCATGTCCACCAAGTGGTCCCTTTGTCAAATCCATGTCTCTCCAGGTTAGAGACAAGGTTGCCATGCAAGGCAGAAACAAATGCTTTGCACAAATTCAAGTAGATGAGATCAGTTCTTCTTCCCTCATCCACCAACACTGCAACCCCATCACAGAAGGCCACTGAACCCCTTAGTGAAGCCATGATGGATGTCATCAATCACCTCCACTTTTTCCATGTGCCTTTGCATAGTTTCCAAAAGGATCTGCTCCATGATTGCCAGGCACAGAGGTGAGAATGGTCAGCCTATACTTCCCCAGATCTTCCTTTTTAAAAATGGGGTTTATGTTTCCTCTTTTCCAGTCACTGGGAACTTTGCCAGACTGCCGCAGCTTCTCCAATGTGACAGATAGTGGCTAAGCCACTTCAGCCACCAGTTCCCTCAGATCCCAGGGATGCATCTCATCAGGTCCCCATGGACTTGAGCACTTCCAGACAGGCTCAAACCTGATCTGCTGTGATGGAACCTCATCCTGCCAGCCCCTGCCCAAAACCCTGGGCATTTCTGTGTGCCCCACACGTACCATGTCCGTGCCATACACCGGGGAGGTCATCTTGATCTCCCAGAAGTGCTGCCCGTCTGCCAGCTCCTTGTTGCCGCGGATGGCGGCCGTGCCACAGCTGTACTCCATGTGGAAGTTCACCTTGCGGTTGTCACACGTCAGCAGGGTAGCCGTCGACTTGTTCAGGTCGTCCCACACCCAGTCAAAATCTGTTGAGGAAGCACAGAGGGGACAAGGATGGGCAAAGACCCTCAGAGAACGACCCCCAAGCCAAAGCACAGGTGGACGTTTGTTTTGAAGGCCTGTTGGTGGGTTTGTTTATATTTCTCTTATTATTTAAAAGGGTAAATCTTAAGCTGTGCACATCAGAGAACTGCTTGAGGCCTGAACTACCCTGCAGTGTCCTACCAGGGATGGATCAGTGCTCCAAAGCTGTCAGCATTCACCAGGCCCAATTCTGGCTGACACCAGGCAGAGCCTCCTTTCTCCCCACACTCCTCACGGGATCAAGGGGTGGCTCTGCCATGCCACAGGCTCTTCCCCCCAGCCCAAGCTCACCCTGTGCTCTGAGCCAGGCACCCCACCAGCCCCTGCAGGGATCAGGAGGGCCCTAAGCCCAGCTCTGTTTCACTGGTGGCCTAAGCCGGATCAGAAAGCAGGTCCCAGAGGTGAGCACTGATGCCGTAACAGCATCAGCCCTGAGCCTGGAAACACGACAGCAGGCACGGGCTGGTAATCCTCCTATGGCCTCGGGATGTAAACAAAGGGGTGCTGGGACAGGGACGGGACACTGCAGGGGTCCCCCCATCCCAAGCCCCAAGGGAGCCCCTTACACTCATCCTCCTCGCCGCAGCGGCAGTCACGAACGCGGTGCAGGGCGTGCAGGCTGGAGCAGTAGGGAGCTTCACTCTGGTTCTCACAGTTGCAGTAGGACTCTCCAGTCACAGGGATGGCGCTCGGGATGGAGGGAGACAGGGAGGAAAACTCTGGCTCTGAATCCGAGTCACTGTGCTGCTGGGGAGAACAGGGAATGGTCACTGCTGGGCATCCCTGGGCGTGGGAGCTGGGCTGGCAGAGCTCTGTGAGGGCTGTGCAGGGACATCCCCGGGCTCATGTCATGTCATGGCCTGGCCTGTCACACAGGGAAGCTGTGCCCATGGAATTACTCTGCTCTGGGACACGGATAGTGCCTGCTGAGCTGCAGGGACCTCTCAGCACCCTGTGGTGCAGGTACGTTCTTTGTGCCTGCCAGGGACAAGGAGCTGTCACAGCAGGGTGACAGCCCAAGTGTGGAACACACACATTCTGAAGGAAATTATGTGCTAAAGCTTTGGCTTTCACCAGGCAGGTTCCAGCCATCAGCAGAGCTGAGCACTGCTCTGGAGAGGCTGTGAGGAGGTCGGGAGGCACGAGGAGGAGAAGGGAGAGGGGGCAGAACAAAGGGAGCCAGTTGAGCAGCACGGCTGCAGCTCCTCAGGCCAGCGCTGCAGACAGGCCCACGGGGAACTCAGGGCAGCATTAAAGGGCTTTTGTTTACTCTCATGAACACAAAAACCTGATTTCCTGTTCCCCAGTGCCAAGAGACCAAAGTGATCCTGGACTGGCCACTGTGAGAGTCACAGCCCAGTTTCACTCCTGTGTTATGGTGCTGCCTAAGGGATTCTCTTATCACTGACTGCAGAGTTACTCTAGGTTTACACACTGCTCAGGTGTACCTGCTTGTTATTCATCCCCACGGTAAGGGGTGTTTAACGACAAAAATCCTTTAAACTCACATTCTTGCAGCTGTGTAAGACAGGGAATTGAAACTACTTGGGCTCACATACGTACTGCCCAGGCTTCCTTCTCTGGCCTGCAGACCCAAGAGCTTGGGTTCTGTCTTTCCCAACTTTCCTAAGTACTGCTACCTAGAAATCCTGTCATTCTCGTGACTGCAGGGACAGAAAACTGCTCATTTTCTGGGAGCACAGTGCCTGGGTTTGGGCATGGTGCTCTGGCAGCAGCCTCATGGCTTCAGTGTGGCTCTGAAGCTCCTGGAGCAGCTCCTTGTGTCCCTACCACTGCACAAGGAATTCAACTCATACACTCAAGAATCAGGGCAAACAGGGAAGGATGGCAGAGGCCTATCAGTCACTCCTTGCACTGTTTTACTCCTGCTCTCCCATCTCCAGCACACCTGGACCAGGTTCAGAAGTGATGTTCACATTGCAGAGCAGGAAATGTGAGGAAATTTCACTCTGAAGACACTGCCCCGCAATCTCCACCACCATCTCCAAGCCTCTCACAGCGCAAAAGAGAGCACAGCCAGCTGGATTAGGGAACTGATCTACTTCAAACACTTATCTAGAGCTCTACTTCCAAAAAAATACTTTAAAATTGTGTATGTACTTTATGTATGACACACCCATTCCATGCTTCAAAAAAGCATTTAGCTTAGTATCAGTATTGACCATTTTTAAATCCTGTCTGCTTTTGGCCAGTTCAGACCTGGTATTAGGGAAAGGAAAACACTCCCAGAGCCACCCAGAGCCCCTCCAGCCCAGCCTACCTGCCCGTCGGAGTCGTAGCCCCAGCCCCGTGCAGCGGCCCGGCCGTCGGCCTCGCGCCGGACCCCGCTCAGGACAAAGTGCCAGGCCCGGCTGCTCCGCGGGCGCCGCGCCATGCTGCTCCCAGACAGGTAGGCTGGGGAAAGGGACACGAGGTTACACTTCTGCCACGTCCCACGGCCACTCCCTGGGTCGCCAAACCCCCCCAGGTCATCAAACCCCCCACAGGGACCAGCACAAGATCAGCCGACACAAAGGAAGTTCCATCCACGTCAAGCGCCTCCGCAAACTTCAACCTCTTTCTCCACCCAGGGTTAACTTCTCCCTGAGCCAGGTGTTCAGCTGGCCCCCAGAAACGCTCCCAATATCCAGTGGTGGTGGCAGCAGCTGCCCCTCTGCAGGAACTGCATCCAGCAGCCACCTCTCACCTGGCCTGGGGAGCTTCAGGGCTGTCAGAATCACAGAGTCGTTTGGGATGGAAGGACCTTCAAGCTCATCTCATGCCACGGGCAGGGACACCTTCCACTATCCCATGCTGCTCCAAGACACAGCGTGCCTCGTGCCCAGTGACTCTCCAGCAGCTGTCCTGGCTCCGGCCACCTGCACTGCCCTGGCCCCACTGTAGCCTGTCTGTCTGCAGGGAAGGTTGTCCACCTGCAACTGCCCTCTGAGGGAAGACTGCTCTCAGTGCTTGGAGAGGAAGAAAAACCACTTTCCTGCTCACTGGAAGGAAACCAGGCTTGTGACAGACCTGTCCCAACTTGCCTCAAGGACAACAGGCAGAAGGGAAGCAGCCGCCTGTCTCCCAGTCCAGCAAGGACGTTGTTCAGAGACAGATTTGCCAAGGCTCCTTCCCTGTGCACAGCCTGACAGGCCACGCCAGCTCCCAGCTCCCACACTGGATGTGACAGGGAAACCTCAGCTTCCATCTCATCTGCCCGAAGTTCATCTTTGCAGGATTCAACTCCCCACCAAGAGGCATCCGCAGGGCTGTAGCCCTTGAACCCTCTGCCTCAGCTCAGCCCCGAGGCAGAAGCACCTGGCCCTGTTCCTCCTGTGCCCCAGTCCCCAGTGGGACAGCAGCTCCTGGAAAAGCAGGACAGGCCAAGCCACAGCTGTGCAGCTGCCCGTGGATGCTTTGAAGGGCTCTGGAAATCCCACCTGCTGAAATCACAGGGCTCGCACAGCCATGCTGGGAATGCACCACAGCAGAAACCCCTTCTCCAGCTTTGCTGAGCACCCACAGCAGCCCAAAAGAGCAGCTCAGGGCCCCCAGGCCCTCACTAAGGCTGGGGCTTAGAGCCAGCACAGAGATCCCAGTACGTGATCCAGCACCAACAGCAGAGTTGGTCATGGAATCATTACGGCTGGAAAAGATCTCTTGGATCAATGAGTCCAACCATCNATGCCTCAGCAGTGCCAGCACAGGTGACAGCCACTGTCCCGCTCCTGCTGTCACACCGGTGCTGCTACAAAAAGCCGCTTACCCCTGAGGGGCCCCGGGCCCGCTGAGGCCTTTCCGCGGGCCGAGGCGATGCTGCGGCGTGACCCGCACAGCGCCCGCGCTGCCTCAGCGCTTCTCCAGGCACCGAGCGGCGCGGGGGAACAAGAGCGCGGGGCCCGGCCCGGCCCGGCTCCCGGCCGAAGGAGGCAGCGGCTCCGCCGAGGGCGGGCACCGGAGCTCCGACTGTCCCGGCGGCTGAGGCGCGGCCGGACAGCACCAGGCCAGGCCAGGCCAGGCCGGGCCGGGCCACCGCGCTTGGGCCGCACAACCCCGGCCCGCCCTCAGCCAAACCCCACCCGCGGCTCCCGCTCCGCCAATGCCCCCGGCCCGCGGGCCCCCTGCCCGGCGCTCTGCCCTACTTTCCCCTCCCGGGCCATAACC
>VZTG01003504.1:23066-41594 GCA_013397845.1 Melanocharis versteri | reverse complement strand
TCGGGCCGGGCTGGTGCCGCGGTGTTGGGCCCGACTCCGGGTAAGGGGAGCGCCCGGCCGGGGTCCCATAGGCGGCGAGCCCCGGTTGTCGGGAGGTGTCGCTGAGCCTTTCCAGAGGCCCGGGCCCGGCTCCCGCAGGGGACAGCGCCGAGGCAGCGNCGGATGAGCTCTGCCATGGTGCACGCGGGCTCCATGCCGCCGGTGCCGCTGTGCCGCCGGGCCCGCCCCGCCGCGTTGGGTCCGTGCCCGGTCGTGACTGTGACGGGGCGCTCGGGGGGCGTTTGCCGGCTGTGTCTGGAGCGCCCCGGCCGCCCCCGTGCTGCCCCGGGCCGGGGACGCCGGTCCGGAGTGCTGCCTGCTCTGGGGAGCTGAGCCCAAAGCCCAGCCGGGAGCGCTGACAGCACAGCGGGGAATGGCAGGAAGGCTGGAGAGGAGCGTGGGACTGGCAGGAAGCGACTGATGTGGCGTGGAGGAAGGAAACGCCAAGGGCCTGAGCTCACCGTCAGCCTCCGGCCATGCCCGGGCTGAGCCCCACGAGCCCAGTGCGTGTTTATTGCTCTGCTGCCCAGTTGCCACTTAGGTCATCGGGACAAGCCTTTGCTCCCCACGCACGCTGTTTATTGCCATTGTTCTCATTATCCCTTTTCTGATGACAAAAAGCCTGTGGTACATCCACCTCTTTTTCCCACTGCCTGACACTGAGGTCCGACCTCACCAGGGCTGCAGCTCCTCCCGGGGTCAGCTCCGATCTCTGCTCTGTCACCAGGGACGGGACAGGGAACGATTGGAGCTGGGCCAGGGGAGGTTTAGGTTGGGTATCAGGGAAAGGTTCTTCCCCAGAGGGTGCTGGGCACTGCCCAGGCTCCCCAGGGAATGGGCACGGCCCCGAGGCTGCCAGAGCTCCAGGAGCGTTTGGACCCTGCTCCCAGGGATGCCCAGGATGAGATTGCTGGGGTGTCTGTGCAGGGCCAGGAGCTGGGCTGGATGATCCTTGTGGGTCCCTTCCAGCTCGGGATATTCCATGATTCTGGGATACACTTGCAGAGAGAACCAGCCTGGCCGGGGTGCGGCACATCCTGCTCGTGCTGTCCGGGAAGGGCGGCGTTGGGAAGAGCACCATCTCCACCGAGCTGGCCCTGGCGCTGCGCAACGCCGGGAAGAGGGTGAGTGAGGGTTTGGGATGCTGAGCTCTGGCGTTTCCCTTCCAGCCTCCAGCTGGGCTGGATTTTGCCCACCCTTTCCATGTGGGTGTCCTGGGTGGGCAGCGTGGGGATTCTCAGTGAAAATGCAATTTGTGATGGTGTGATCCAGTTCAGGTGACTGGATCAGGTGCTGCAGTTCATTTCTCTTTTATCGATTTTATTAAGTCACCCACCCAATATTCGTTGTTGAAATTGGCACTGAGACATGACTTTGCTGCTTTGTGATGTCACCCTCGCTCCCTCGGTGGGGTGAAGTGGGTGAGCTCGGGGACTCCTAAAATGGGGACAAAAAGGAAATGCGTGGGCAGGAGACAGACTGAATTCCCTGAGGACCTTTTTAAAGGCTCTGTGCAGCCACTGCCACTTGGCTTCAGGTATAAAGCACTTGGAAACACCCAGGAGACACTCCTTGGGGAGAAGGAGGTCAGGAGGTATGTGAAATTTAAAGCATTTGTGTTTCAAGTGTGGCTGCTGAGCTGCAGAGGCTGTTGTGGAAGTGCTGTGAGCAGCCCAAATTCGGGTGGTTGGGGGTTCCTGAGCCCACCCCGCTGAGCCTGTCTGAAGGGCTGTGCCTGTCCCCAGGTGGGGATCCTGGACGTGGACCTGTGTGGCCCCAGCATCCCCCGCATGCTGCGGGTGCAGGACAGCGCCGTGCACCAGTGTGACAGCGGCTGGGTCCCCGTCTTTGTGGGCCAGGACAAGGCCATCGCCCTCATGTCCATCGGCTTCCTGCTGGAGAGGCCGGACGATGCCGTGGTGTGGAGGGGACCCAAGAAAAACGGTAACACCGGGGTTTGCTGCTGCTGAAACCTCCTGTGAACCCTCCTGGAGAGGTTATTCCTTGGGGGAACGAAGCTCCTGTTCCACGAGGGTGGGTTTAAATCACTCAGATGGGGAGGATGCAGCACATGTGCTGACAGACAGCCTTGTCCCCTCTCCCTGGGTCCCTGTCACCCAGGGTGCTTCCCAACCCCTGTCCCATGGCTCCCAAGCCACCTGCTGAAACCCACTGTGGTTTGGGTTTTATCTGCCCCTTTTATTTCCACAGCTTTGATCAAACAGTTTGTCACCGACGTGGCCTGGGGAGACCTGGACTTCCTCATCGTGGACACACCACCGGGCACATCCGATGAGCACATCTCCACTGTGGAGGCCTTGAGGCCCTACCGGCTGCTCGGAGCAGTCCTGGTCACAACACCTCAGGTAGGACACGGGGCTGGGATTCCTGGCAGGCAGCAGGTGTGGAGCGGGGAAAATGCACCCCAGGTTTGCACAGGGCTGTCTGTGGCTGCTTGCTCTACACGTCTGCTCTGGAGCCACAGGCAGCGTGGCCAGAGGGATCCCCAGTTCCCGCTGTTCCCGGTCAGGCTGTGTCCGTGGGGGATGTGAGGCGGGAGCTGACGTTCTGCAGGAAGGCGGGATTGCAGATCCTCGGCATCGTGGAGAACATGAGCGGCTTCGTGTGCCCCCACTGCTCGGTGAGCTCCCCCGACCTTATTGCCCAGCCCTGGGGCTGTTGTGGGCTCTTCCTTGTGTTAGTGGGGTGCTGAGCCTTGGCTGGGGAGTTGGGAAATGCCATGAGGGTGATGCTGTGAGCCAGGGAGAGGAGACGCTGCCGGCTTTGGGCTCTGCTCTCCCGAGGAGCACTGGGAGAGGGCGGGGGCACGGGGAATGCCTGGGGCTGGAGGGTGGAGGGGAGCTGGCTCTGCTCAGGGCCTGGCAGCACCTGCCCTGTCACACAGGGCTCTGGGCTTCCTGACTCACTGCTCTTCCTCCTCCAGGAATGCACAAACGTCTTCTCCAAAGGGGGAGGTGAGGAGCTGGCCAAGCACGCCGGCGTGCCCTTCCTGGGTGAGTGGCCTCATGAGCAGGGCTCTGCTCTGGGGTGATCTCATGGTGCTGTGGGAGGGCTGAGCATAGAGAAAGAGCATCATGGGGGTTGGTGGGCTGGGCTGTGAGCCCCAGGCACCTGGGCAGAGCTGAGGTTTGTGCTTTGCTTCTCTGCCATCCAAACTCCTCACAGTGGGCCCCTGGCCCTGCTGGGGCAGAGATGGTGATGCCAGCAGCCTGCTCTGACTGATGACATCATGGTGACAGTGTAAACAAGCCTGGAGCTCCATGAGAATCACGTTGGAATGTCTGGAGCCTTCCTGAGAAATGGGGGCTGAGGGCTGAACGCAGTCCCTGGACAGGGCTGGGATCAGGTGGGAGAGCCCCTCTCATGAAGCACCGGGGTGGGGCGGGCTCTTGGGCCCAGAGGAAGTGGTTGCAGGTGAGAATTCCCTCCTGGAGAGCTCAGGGAGGGCAGTGGTGGCTGTTTCCTGGAGTTGACTCCGGCCCTGTGTTTTTTGTCGCTAGCTGCAGACCTTGGCCGTACAGGGAGCGAGCTCTCACTCTCCTCTCTCCTGTCCCACAGGCTGCGTCCCTCTGGACCCCCAGCTCAGCCAGAGCTTGGAAGAAGGCAGAGACTTCATCCAAGAGTTTCCCAAGAGCTCTGCCTTCCCTGCCTTGACTCACATTGCCCAGCAGATCTTGGATGCATCGCAGAGGAGCTCATGAGAAGGGTGTGGAGCTGGACTGGTGCCAGACTGGCAGCCCCAGCAGCGGGAAGGGGATGCAGGAGCTGTTTAACTCAAACTGCCTCACGGGGGTGTGAGGGAGGGAGGGGGAGCACAGATTCCTGCTGCTGCTGGCAGTCCCAGAGGGAAGTATCTCCATCCCCTCAGACCCAAAGAGACTCTGGAGCTGCAGTGTCGAGTGCTGTTCTTCCCTCAGCAATCCCACATGGCTCTGATCAGCTGGATCATGGCTCCATGTGCTGCTGCCTTCTCCCGCTGCCCCTGCCTGATGGATCACACAGGACTTGCTTCAGTGGCTGAGTCGTGCTGGGTGCTCCCATGTGGAGCCAGGCCAGGCCCCTGTGCTCGGAATTCTCGGCTCACTGGTTCCTGATGGGCCGGTGAGGGCACAGTGTGGGCTGGGCGTGAGGAAACGCCTTCAGGAGCTGTCTGGGAGCTGCATCCCATCGTGCTGGAAATGAAGCAATGGGTCTGCCAGGCTTGTGTGACTCAGGAATATTTTTGAAGGTTCCGGGCAGTAAACACTTTTCTTTAAATGCAAGTCTGCAAATTCTGTTTTTCCGTGGCTTCAGGCCTCGCTGTAGCTCTGGGTCTTGGCCCTTCACGTGCCTCAAGGTGCTTCCTGCTTTTCCCTGGTTTCCTTTCTGGAATTCAGCTAAATCTCTCCTATAACAGTGTCAGGATCCAGCCTGCCCCTCGTCTTGCTGTGAGCCAGCCCTTCATGGGATGCTTTGCCACAGCTGTTCTCCAGCCCCAGCCTGGGGCTCCTCTGTGTCCGCAGGTGGTTCCTGCTTCATTCCCTTCCCAGTGTCCTGTTCCCTGCACCTCTTCCCACGGGCTGCTGTCCCCGTGGGACCTGCCCTCCTCTGGCAGGCTTGAGTTAAGCTGGGGAAGTAATGAAGGTGGTGGCCTTGCATCTCATCTCCCTCTCTCCCTCCTGGACTCTGAGCCCCTCCTGCCTGCCTTCCTCTCCGCCTTTGGGACTCACCCTCACAGTGAGGTTTCGAGAAGACAGAGAAATCCTGGATTTCTAACTAACAAGACTGGATTACAGCAGGCAGGCACTGCCTGGAGGAGAGCAGGAGCAGCATCCGCCCCTGCTCCCGCTGCCTAAGGACCCACACCCGAGCAGGCTTCCCCTCATGCAATTTTCCAGGAAAATTTTGTCTGACCTTTGGACACTTAACTGGGATTTGGAGAGCCGGGCAGTAGCGCTGGAATCTGTCAGGGCTGTTGGCTTCTGTGGGGTAGCTGGGCATTTCTTGCTCCCTCCCTGGGAAAGTGCCACCCACCCAGGGCTTGCAGGAAATGCTGGGAGCCCCCCGGGAGCCTGAACCCCTCACCCTGAGGGGCTCTGGGGAGAAATCCCGGCCGTGGGCAGCACGAGCTTTGGAAAAAACATAACTTACGAGGTGGATTGCAATAGCTCCAAAGGTTTATTTGTCTGCTGCCATTTATCAGGTGAGCAACGAGTGGCTTTCTGTGCCCTGCCTACACCTGCTGCTGCAAGGAATCATTACAGCCAGTCCTCTGCCCCCTTCCCTAAGCTCGGAGGGCTTTTAGGATTTCTCCACTGCTCCATGGCAGGAAAACGCTTTGTTTTGTCTCATAAAAGTCCTGGCCTGGGCAGGGCTGCCCCTTGCTGTGCCTGCAAGGCTGGGGGTGCAGCATTCCCCCACCCAGAGATGCTCCTGCTGGGAGCAGCCACGCTCTGCCCTGGGGGCTGCTATTTAAATATCAAAGGACTGAAATACTCAGTTTGAAGCCCAGGGGGGCTGGTGCCCATCCAGCATCTTCTGAGCAAGTCGGCTGCTGGAGGTGGTGGCGAATCTGTGCTCGTCTGGGGTGGCCACAGAGCCCCAGCTGCTGCTGCTGCTGCCCCGGGGAGCCGGGCCAGGGCCGGGGGTGGCGGAGGAGGGTCCCTGGGAGGGCCAGCCCAGCTCAGCAGTGAGCAAAGCTCTCCTCGGCGGTGTCGCGGAGGTCCAGCCCCGCCAGGCCCGGGGGGTGCAGGCAGGTGAGGTTGTTGTAGGTGTAGATGGGGACGTGGGTGTCGTCCCCCTCGGCCACCGACTGCACGAAGCGCGGCACCACGGCGGGGTGCTGCAGGGACAAGTCCCGCAGCCCCTTCAGGGAGCAGTTGCAGTGCCAGTTGTTGCCCCCCAGCCACAGCTGCTCCAGGGCGAAGGGGGGGCACAGGAATGCCACCGAGAAGGTCTCCAGGGAGTTATTTCTCAGGCTGAGGTACCGCAGGTTGGCCAGGGGGGAGATGACGCTGTTGTCCAGGGTCTCCAGCTGGTTGTGGGAGAGGTCGAGCCAGAAGAGTCTCTGGAGCGGGCTGAAGGTGTCCTGGGAGATCTCCAGGAGCTGGTTGGAGGAGAGGAAGAGGTACTCCAGGTTGCTCAGCCCCACGAAGAGCCGGGGCGAGAGGTGGCTCAGCCTGTTGTGCTTCAGGTCGAGCTCCAGGAGCTCGTGCAGTTCGCTGAAGCTCTGGTCCTCGATGAGGGAGATGCTGTTGTGCTGCAGGAAGAGGCGCCGCAGGCTGGAGAGCCCGGAGAAGGTGTTGGCCCGGATCTTGCCCACGCAGCTGTGCTCCAGGTGCAGGCTGTGCAGCTTGGTGATCCCCTTGAAGACAAAGTCAGGCAGGACCTTGATGCAGTTGGCAGACAAGTGCATCACCGCCACGTTGTGCAGCCCCAGGAAGGCCCCGGGCCTGATGTCCTGCAGCTGGTTGTTGTTGAGGCTGAGCACCTCCAGCTGGCCCAGCCCCTCGAAGGTCCTTTCCGCCAGGCTCCGGATCCGGTTGTGCCCCAGCTGCAGCTCCTCCAGGAACTGGAGGTCCTTGAACGTCCTGGGCCTCAGGCTGGTGATGGAGTTGGTGGACAGGCGCAGGACGTGCAGGCTCAGGAGGCCCAGGAAGGTGTCCTCGTAGAGCGAGACCAGGCGGTTGTGGGACAGGTCCAGCCACCGCAGGGACTTCATGCCCATGAAGGCACGGGGCGCGATGGCATTGATCTGGTTGTGGTTCAGGTACAGCTTCTGCAGCTTCTGCAGCTTGACGAAGATGTTGATCTTGATGCCCTTGAGTGCGTTCCCGCTCAGGTCCAGCTCCTTCAGCTCGGTGAGGCTGCAGAAGAGCTGGTGCTGCAGGTAGGGCAGCTTGTTCCCTGCCAGGATCAGCTCCCTCAGGTTGGGCAGGTCATGGAACACCTTGTCCGGCAGCACCACCAGCGAGTTCCAGCCCAGGTTCAGGTACCAGAGGTTGGAGAGCCCGGCGAACAGCCCTTCCTCCACCTTGCTGAAGTGGTTGTTGTTGAGGCTGAGGGACACGAGGTTCTGGGTGTGCAGGAAGGTGTGCGGGGCCAGGTGCTTGAGGCGGTTGCGCTCCAGGTGCAGGTGGTAGAGGCCGCGCAGCCCGTGGAAGGCGTGCTGCTCCACGGCGCCCAGCTGGCTGCTCTGCAGGTCCAGGAAGTCCAGGGCTGATAAATTCCTGAAGGCAGCGGCCGGCAGCAGCGTGAAGTTGTTGCCGTCCAGCCACAGGGCTTTGGCGTTGGGGGGCACATCCTCGGGCAGGCGCGTCAGGTTGCGGCCGCTGCAGAAGACGTTCAGCTCCTCGCTGTAATCGTCCAGGCTGCAGGCGCAGGGGCTGGGGCAGCGCGGGCCGTCCCCGTCCCCTGGCTCCTTCGGGGGGTCCCCCCCGGGGGGCTGCGNGGGAAAGCCCCCCATACCCCTCTCCCCCCTCCTCCCCAGCTGCCCCCTTTGACTCCCTCAGCAGTGGGGGTCTCGGTACCACGGTCCCTGCCCATCCCCGCGCTCCCCATCCAGCTCTGGGCTCTGCCCTGCACTGCCTGCAGCCCCCCCGGGCAGCTCGGGCGTCCCCGAAATGTCTTATTAGCAGTGGAGGAGGAGCAGAGCAAAGGGTGGCCGAAGCCCGGGCAGGGTCTGAGCGTGTCCCCCGCAGCCCCTGCCTGTCCCCCCAGCCCGGCCGAGGGCACTTCCAGCCTTACCTTTGCCTGCGCTCATGGCGGCGGGCAGGGCAGGGCTCCTGCTCCCGCTCCCGCTCCGCTCTCCGGCCCCTCCGACTGCGCAGGGATGGATGGAGCAACCACCTTGACGCCTGTCCAGCCGCCCGGCCGGCCGGGCTTAACCCCAGTGCTGCTGGCCCGGGCGGCGGCGGAGCCCCGGGGACAGCCTGGCCGGGCGCGGGGGCACCGCGATGGGCTCCTCGCCGCTCCCCCGGCTCCGCGACTCTGGCACTGCCTTGAGGGCAGCTCGGGAAAAGGGCATGGCATGAGATGTCCAGGAACCTGATGCGGAGGGTGGTCCTGCCAGAGATGGGGTTTGTGTGGGCTTTGAGCGTGGAGGGAGGAATGGGGCAGCCTCACAGGGGGTCCCAGCACCGTGCCCTGAGCTCCTGGAGGGTCCCGAGCAGCAGCACCGACCCTTCCCTGCCGTGCTCTGCCAGGGATGCCCTGGGCTAAGCCCTGGCAGCACGTCCTCCCTTTCCANTGCCTGCACCGCTGGGGCCGGGGAAGTGGAAGGGTCACTCCCAGCCCGCTGAGCACACTGCAGGGGCAGCTGCAGGAGTTCTCAGAGGCTGGAGCCCTCGGGAAATGGTCCAAGATTACTCTCCACTCCTGCCACAGCTCTGACGCCTCGGGTGCAGGGAACCCCCCCCNCTCCGGCCCCTCCGACTGCGCAGGGATGGATGGAGCAACCACCTTGACGCCTGTCCAGCCGCCCGGCCGGCCGGGCTTAACCCCAGTGCTGCTGGCCCGGGCGGCGGCGGAGCCCCGGGGACAGCCTGGCCGGGCGCGGGGGCACCGCGATGGGCTCCTCGCCGCTCCCCCGGCTCCGCGACTCTGGCACTGCCTTGAGGGCAGCTCGGGAAAAGGGCATGGCATGAGATGTCCAGGAACCTGATGCGGAGGGTGGTCCTGCCAGAGATGGGGTTTGTGTGGGCTTTGAGCGTGGAGGGAGGAATGGGGCAGCCTCACAGGGGGTCCCAGCACCGTGCCCTGAGCTCCTGGAGGGTCCCGAGCAGCAGCACCGACCCTTCCCTGCCGTGCTCTGCCAGGGATGCCCTGGGCTAAGCCCTGGCAGCACGTCCTCCCTTTCCATCAGGGCAAAAACCGCACGCTGGGGCTTGGAGCATCCACAGGACTCGGGGATTAAAGGTTTGTGGATCAGCCTTGGTGCGAGACGGGCTGAAACACCTGAGGGTTTATGGTGATGCAAGTGGGAAATGAGTTGGGAAATGGGGAAAAACTCTTCCCTGTGTGGCACTGAAAACCTTGGGGGCGGAACCCTCAGCCCCTCCCGTGGGCATTTTCCCATTTTCCCTCCTGTCTTGCCTTGTGGGTGGGGATGGTGCTGCAGCTCTGCACCCTGCTCTGCCCTGTGCCAAAGGGGAAACAGAGCAAAGCCAGGGTCCCCCTGGTGAGGTGGCAGCTGTGGGGATCCCCCGTTCCTCTGCCAGCCCCCCTTCCAGTGGGGTGAGGGTGGGTGATGCTCCAGGGCTGGCAGATCTCACTCTGCCCCTGGCAGCTCATCAAAACCGTCCCGGGGAGGCCGCTGACCTCATGCTGTGTCCCAGGTCATTTCCCCACCAGGCTCCAGCACAGGTTCAGTGGAATCTTTTACCAGTTTCCAGGAAAGAAAAAGAAAGAAAAAGCCCCAGCAAGACGAGCCCTGGGGCCAGTGGCTGCCAGATAGAAAAGCCGTGGCTAAACCTTCTCACGTCCTGGTAGCCCCACTCCCCGCTGGAGATGCAGCAGGCTGGCAGCACTCACACCCACACCTCCAGGAACAGGTATCTGCCCCTGGGGTTGCTCTTCCAGGCTGGTCCGGGAGCTGCAGGCAGAGCAGGGATTCTCTCCCCCACTATTCCCACACCACGGGCACCCCAGCACGCTCCCACCTTGCCCCTGCCCACGGGAGCCTGGCATTTCCCCAGCTCACAGAGCCTCGGCTCTTCAGCAGGCATTGCCGTGCCCACGGGAAGGGCTGATGGAGAGAGACATCCAGGCTCCAGCCCTGCCACCCAACTTTCCCACAGGCTCTGCTTTCTCTCTTCCCTTTTGGCCCCGAGTGGAATTCTCCTCCCTCTCTATTTTAATCCTGTCTTCTGGGAATTTATAGATCAGGAGGGAGCAATGAGGGATAGGGATACGTGCACCCACTAATAGGCACTGAGCACATATTGACACAAGGTGTAATCAATCTGGAGGCTTAAAAGAGCTGAACCAGCACAGGTCAGCCAGCCAAAACCCACAAAACCTCGTTGGGAAGTTTAAACAAGCCCTGCCTGCAGCTGGGAGCAGGTTTATCCCTGCCTCCAGCAGCCCTCCCCGGGGAAATATCAAATGCAATCAGATGCAATGGGAAAATAAGGAGGGTAAATAAGGAAATCCCTTCCCAGTGCGGTTGTGGTGCAGGGAGGAGCTGGACCCATCTCCACCTTTAGAGGTCCTCGAGACATCTCCTCCAGGCCTGTCTCCGCCTCCAAACCTCCCTGGCGCCTCTCCTGCAGATGTGTCCCGTCTCCTGCGGCAGGAGATGCTGGGATCCTGCAGGTGTTGGTCCCTGCACCCCGGGCCCCCCCCCTGCCCAGTGAACCACAGCTCCACAGCCACCGTGGGGACCTCGATTTGGGTCCCCACCGCGGGTGTCCCCTTCCCCGCGTGTCCCTGGCCAGTGTGGACCCCCCATCGGATCCCCCCACCCCTTCAGCTCCAGCAGATAAACTCCTGCCGGGACCAAAGTCTGAGCCCCTCCCCTGGTTGCCATGGAGAAGGCTGTAATGGTATTAGGAAAAGCAGCAAAATCATAAAAAAAAGTAGTTTTTAAACCTATTTAAACTCTAAGGAATCATTTACCTTCCCCAGCAGCCCTCCTGTGCCTGCAGGTCCCTCCCCGGGGAGCTTCCCAGTCCCTTTGGGAGGGACATGCCACCAGCTGTCCCTGCTGTCCCTGTTCTGCCCCTGGGCTGGCCGAACCGGGCAGGGGACAGCGCTGGGCCACATCTGCTGTGGGGCCCTGGGAGAGCCATCCCTGCTCCATCCCCACCCAGGCAGGGGGAGTGACCAGGGACACTGGACGCCAGCAGGGACAGCACCCGCCCGATGAGCCCCGAGGGGAGCAGGGAGGTGACACGTGTGGCGTTGGCACAGCTGAGTTCGGGAGTATTTTTAGCGAATCTTGCCAAATATTGTCCCTGTCTGGAGGAGAGCATCTCGCGTTGCCAGGGTAACCAGCACTCCCGCTCCTCGTTCAGGACCAAAAATGCACCCGAAAAAGATGGGAGGGGTGACATCAGCACCACAGAGCTTGTGCCACTCTCCTGGGCACACCAGCAGGGACCAAGCCCCAGGAGTGGCGCTTTGCCCGACGCTCACTGGCCACCCGCATTTCTGGTCATCCTGGTCCCTGCTACTGGAGATGGGGACCGGGGAGTGGTGGCAGCTGCTGGTAAAGTCCCCATGGGCATCTCTGAGTGCCACCTGCTGCCCTGCCACGGCTGCAGAGGCTGGTGGGAAGTTGGGAAAGTTTCCTGATGTTCTGGCAGCTGCCAGAGATGCCAACTGCTGCCCTGGTGGCCCATGTGGCCACAAGGAACCGCGTCACCAGCACCGGCCTGGCCGGACTGGTTGGACTGGGAGAGGTGAGGATGCCCCAAGACGTGACTCAGGGTGGCCAGGGCCATTGCTGGAGGCACAGATGGGAAAATTCCCAAACACTGAGGTGTGGGGAAAAGAGGGGATGCTGGGAGCAGGGATTTGGAGGTGCGTGGAGGCAGGGAATGGCAGGAGAGCAGGGGCTGCCGGAATGAGACTGGGCTGGGGGAGCGAGCAGAGGGAAGGGAATGCCTAACTCATCCTGATGGCACTGCCAGCGTGGGCAGGGAGAGGGGAGTGGTATTTTCCCTGTCCCATGTCCCCTCTCCAGACCTGGACATGGGCTTCCTGCTGGATGGAGGGAGCAGCCTGCTCCTCGGGGTGCCTGAGGGAGGGATGGGGTGGGAGCGCGGCAGAGGGAGCGCAGCTTTCCTGCTGCCCGGGATCACAGGGCCGTGACCCCACCCCATCCGCCAGGGTGTCCCTGCCTGCCCCATCCCAACCCTCCTCCCGGCCCTGCGGGGAAGCACCTGGAGATGCCGGGGGTGACAAAAGGGACACGGGGTGGCCATGGGTGCTGGCAGCTCACAAACCCAGCATCTCCTGGGCTGCATCACGAGAGGGGCGTTCGGCAGGGCAGGGAGGTGATTCTCCCCCCGAACGCCCCTGGAGCGCACAAACATCCACCCCCGGGATACGGCAGACCTGGGTGGGTCGGAGCGGGTCCAGAGGGAACCACGGAGATGGGCAGGGGGCTGGAAGGACCTTTCCTGTTCTTTGTGGGGGAGCTGAGAGAGGCTCTGCAGCTCCCTTCTCCCGTCCCTTCTCCCGGCTGGCAGAGCTGGGGCTGTCCAGCCTGGAGAAAACCTTGTGGCAGCCGGAGGGCTTGGAAAAGGGACAGAGAGACGCTTTTTCCCAAGCCGGGAGAAAGGGTGGTGATTTTAAACTGGAAGAGGGTGGATTTAGGTTGGATATAAAGAGAAAATGTGCTGGGGGGGATCGGTGGGAGCCGGGTGCCCAGAAGATTCCCCACCCCCGGGGCAGCGAGGCTCGGGCACCTCCGGCATCCCGGGTGGCAGGGTCCTCCAGCGGCATCCCAGGAGGAATTCGCCAGATCCGGGAGCGGACGCGGGCTCCCTTTGCTGGCGCTGGAAGCCAGATGGAGCCAGTCACTGCGCTAACGCCGTGCGGCCCTGCCGAGAGCTCGGGGAGGGCGGGGGCTGCTCGCCCTGCTCCGCTCGGGGGTCCCTGGGGGCACAGGGTGACTGTGACCCTGCCCAGGGCTGGAGGAGAGGTGACACCGGGCTCGGTCCGGTGGCTGCGCGCTCCAAAGTTTCCCCTGGAGCTCCCGCGGATTCGGGAGCGGTCTCATCTCTTAAAGCTGCGGTTAAGGTGTCCCTGACAGGAAGAGTGAAAAACCCTCAGCAGAGGGCTGGGATTTGGATCCGGTGGGGTTGAGGGGTTTAGTCCCGCATGGTGATGGAGATTCCGAGCTGCGGTGACACCCCAAAGCTTCATTTCTCAGCCCGAACCCGCTTTTCGTGGTGTTGCCCGGGACAAAATTGGCTTCGTATTCCCAGCCCACGGGAAAAGCGGTCGCTGTCGCTCCCGGTGCCGGTGCGGCACCTGCCGCACAGGTGCGTTTGCACAGATAACGCCGTGTTTGCGTGTGTAAATCGTCCCGTGCCGGGCGGAACGGGCTCCCTGCGGCTCGGGGAGCGCCCGGCTGATGGGTGGGGCTGTTCCCCCCCAAATCAGGGTCCCGGGGCCCGGGACAGCATCCCGGAGGTGCGGGAGGGAGGTGCCCATCCTTGGGGTGTCCATGTGGGGCTGAGACCCCTGGGGACGCGCCCGGGGAGTGGAGCTGCTGCTCGGCTCCTCCGAGGCTCCCGAGCCCCCGGCGCCGTGGGCAGGGTGTGAATTCGGCTGCGCGCTGGGTGTGAAGAGACTGTGAATTCTCATCAACACTTCCATTACCTTAATAAAATTACTTCAGGTCTGTTAAGCTCTTTTGCAGAAAAACAAGCCGTAATTGCGCGGTTTGCTCGCTTCTCCTTCCCCCGAGCCCCCCCCAAATGCTCAGCCCCCGGTCTGGCCTCTGTGGACCCTCACTGAGGGGCTCCGGGTCTTCCAGCAGCCTGGAACAGGTGAGGAGCTCTGCTTGTCACGGAGCTTCTGTCAGGGTGGCCCCTCTCCCTCTCATCCCCTGAGCTCTGACAGATCCTAAGGAGTTATTCAGAGCTCTGGGCTTTTTTGAACATTATATTGTCAAAGCTTTTTTTCTGTGGGAGACAGATTCTTACCTAAACTCACCCACTCTACAGAAATAGCAGCAATAATAAGCCTGAAATGAGGAGATTAAGAGCTGGAATTCATTTTAGGATCATGGAAGAGTTTGAGTTGGAAGGGACCTTTAAAGGTCACCCAGTCCATCCGATTTTACCCCTGTCCAAGATTTTCCAGGGTTTCCCACTCTGCCCTGCACTCCCTGTTACCCTCACTATGACCCTGGAGGTTCTGCAGGTACTTTTGGCTGTGGGATTTGTCCCATTCCAGCCTGGCAGGTCCCAGTTTGGAGCCAGCAGCAGCACCAGACCAGCACAACCCAGATTTAGCACTGTCTGGGCTAATCCAGGCTCGTTTCAGTGCATGCCTTGCTTTAAGACACATTTTCCACACGGCATCTCTGATGTGAAGGGATAAATTGGGTGAGGTCTTTCCTGCCACCAGCTTTAGCTCGGGCAGAACTCAGAGATCCTGGGGCCTTTTGGGCAGCTCATCTGCACGGGAGGTTCAGGGACTGCAGAGATCAAGACAAAGTTGCCTGGAAGCAAACTGGGTACTACGGGGTGGGCTTGGAGCTTCGAGGGTTGATTAATGGGTTGATCAGACCTTGGAATCATGGAATGGTTTGGGTGGGAAGGGACCTCAAAGCTCATTGCATTCCACCCCCTGCCATGGGCAGGGGCACCTTCCACCATCCCAGGCTGCTCCAAGCCCCATCGAACCTGGGCTTGGGAACTTCCAGGGATCCAGGGGCAGCCACAGCTTCTCTGGGCACCCTGTGCCAGGGCCTCACCACCCTCACAGGGGAGAATTCCTCCCCAAAATCCCATCTGACCCTGCCCTCTGTTCACTCTAAACTTCTCCTCTATTACTTTAAAATCTTCCCCCTCGTTCTATCGCTGTCAGCCCATGTAAAAAGTCGCTCTCCCTCTTTCTTGTCAGCCTCTAGAGCACTGGAATATCCCTGCGCTGGAGATGGAGGCCATCCCTGCAGCCAGGTTTGGGAATGGTCCCTAACAAAGGCTGGTGCCCCCTCCCTGGCAAGATTGCTGCCCTGGGGGTCATCCTGAGCTGCTCGTTCCAGCATCTGCTGTGGCCTGAGCTGGAAATACAGAAACCTCCTGGGAAGCGCCGTTGCTTTCCCTTCAGCAGCTCCCAGGCTGGCCCTAAGATTTGGAGCCACCTTAAAATCGAGGTGGAAGCCGCACCCTCTGGCAACCAAGGTTGGTAGCAACAGTGCTGGACCCCGTGAGAGAAGCTCCTTGGAGATCCTTGGATCCTTCCTTGGCTTCTCAGTCGCTGCCTGCCCAACGCTGTGCAGACATCCCGGCCTCTGAGCACATGGATCTTGGAATCGTTGCAGAGAAAGAGAAGGTGAGTACTCTGACTGACTGGAACACAGGTGTGGAGGTCTGCAGCCCCTTCCCAGGCCGTGGAACCAGTGCTCTGCCAAGGAACTCCCAACTACAGGGGAGGAATGGCAGCTGGAGAGCCTGTCTGGAATCCCCAAAGGTTCTGAAAAGCTGGATATGCTGAGCTCTTCCAGCAGCAGTGGTGGGCGGGGGGCAGGGGGAGAGGAGGGCTCAGCTGGAGCTGCTCTGTGCCTCCAGGTGCAGCTGGAGGACGGGAACGAGGAGATGCAGCAGCTTGGAGACCCACAGGAGGAGATGGGGAAGCTGTCTGGCTCCAAGACAGATTTCCCAGCGAGGATGGCCCTCAGTGAAGAGGAAAAACTGAAGGTGAAACCTTGGGAGCTGGAGAGAACTGAGCTGTGAAGCCGTGTGAGGCCAGTAGATCCACAGTGGGAAATCTGGGGGGAAATGCCTCCTTCTAGAGGGGGATGTGTTGTGCTCAAACACCACATCGGCCTCAGAATCCATCCATGGCCTTCGCTGAATCCTTTCTCTCTCCCAGATTTCCAAAGACCTCGTGGATCTCCAGATCGAGACAAACAAAATGAAGGAGCGCTACGAGACGGAGAACTTCGAACTGAAAAATATGGTATCCACATTTTGGAATAACCAATTTCAGCCCTGCTGATACCTTCCTCCCGCTCTGCAGCTCCTAACACACCCACTTCCACTTTGCTTGCCATCTTCTCCTGGCTTTAGATGGAGCAGAATTTCCCCCCAGCACCCCCGATCCCACGGAGCTCCCACAAAATCATTGCCCGGTGCTTGCTGCTGGCCTGTGCCACACCTGACCCTGCTGCCTCCCCTGTGTAGATCCAGGCCCTGGAGAGCCGGGTGCAGGAGCTGGAGCTGAGCAGTGCCAGGGTCACGGGGGAGCGAGATTCCCTGCGGGAGCGCCTGTGTGCCCTGGAGAGCAGCCGGCAGGAGCTGGCGGAGGAGTTCATCATCCTGAAAAGCAATTACCTGGCCCTCGGCAAAGAGCTGGAGCAGGAGGTGAGAGAGGCCGCAGAGTTCATCCCAGAGATCCCAGCTCCACCTCACATTTCCCTGGGTGCTGTACCTTGGCTGGTTTTGGCTGTGCATCCCCGTCACAGCTCGGTTCCAGGGAGGCTTCTCATGCATTGTGCGATGGTTCTTGTTTAAGGGAGCACTCAAAGAACACTGAGTCCACNAGCTCCACGTCCTGCTGCTGTTGGCCCCAGGGCTGGGGCAGCTCTGCAGGTGGGGTCTCACCTGAGGGGGCAGAATCCCCCCTGCCCTGCTGCCCACGCAGGGCTCAGCCCAGCACAGGGGGGTTCAGGCACACACGGCCAGCACGTGTCCAGCCTGAGCTGTGGCACGGCGCAGCCTGGCCGTGGGAGTGTCCCAGGGATTTGGTGGAACACAGCCCCTTCTCGCAGGGCGTGTGGGACCGGCCCTCGCAGCAGGGACGGGGCTGGGGACAGGGCTGGGGACAGAGCTGGGGACAGGGCTGGGGACAGGGCTGAGGAGAGGGCTGGGGATAGAACTGGGGACAGGGCTGGGGACCGGGCTGGGGACAGGGCTGGGAACAGGGCTGGGGACCGGGCTGTGCCCACGCTGACCCGCTGCTCCCCCGGCACCCCGCGGGCCGAGCGCTGCCGTTCCCCCGGCGGCCCCGCGGCGGTGCCCGGAGGTCACGGCGGGGCTGCCCGGGGCCGGTCCCTCCGCGCTGCCAGCGCGCTTTGTTTCCCTTTTTTCTGCTTGGCTTGCGCAGCCTGCACGTGAACGGATTGGAGCCGCTCTCGTTTCGGGCGGCGGCGGGAAGGGGCCTGGCAGCTTTCAGGTCCACAAGTTTATAAAAACGCCAAATTCAAGCAAGTTTCTGATGGCTCCTTGAAAGACAGGCACCTTCCCTCTGACTGCTGGCTTAGCAATGATTAACCAGAGGCTTTTGGACCCAGATTTGTGTATTTCTTTGGCTACTTCGATAGCCCTTCCTCTGTCCCCTCCCTCTCCCCCCTCCCGCTTCTCCTTCTTTTTGAATCGGATGGAATGACTGACACCCTCCTGCTCCCTCCCTCCCTCCCCCAGCAGATAGTTTAGCTGCCTCAGCTCAATGACCTGGTTTTCCACGCCGAGCTGCGCTGGGAAGATGTGCAGCAGGAATGCTGCTTTGGTCCAGCGTGTCTGGACGGTCTCTGGCAGAGCAGGGTAATGATCATCCGTGAGTTAGTGACCCTTGTGGAGAGATCATTTGTCTCCCAGAAGCTGAGAAACGGGAATTTCTTACGAGGAGGCAAACCCAGCTCTTGCAGGGAGTGATCCCACCCTGTGATCCCGCTGGAGCACGAGGCCGAGCCGCTCTGCTCCCGGTTCTGCCAGGCTCAGGGAGCAATAGTTCAGCCGTCAGAACTCTCAGCTGCTTCTTGTCCCCGAGGGGGTGCAGTGTGTTTGTCAAAAATCGGATTTTCAGGCAGCTGACATCTCTAAATGATTGGTTTAGCAGGTTAGTGGTAATAACACACTGTTTTCACATGGATCCTGGAATGTTTCAGAGAGTCAGAGCACGTGGATCCAGTTTTGTGCCCAGATAGCATCCTGAAGAACCACAGGGTCACGAAATGCTTTGGGTTGGAAGGGACTTTAAAGCCCATCTCCCTCCACCCCCTGCCATGGGACACCTTTCCCTAGACCAAGCTGCTCCAAGAAGTGGTGAAGCGAGTCCAGAAGCCAGAGGTGAATTCCTTGGATGTCCTCCATATGCCGAGGAGTTTACCCCAGTTCCTTGGCTCCGGCTCCCAAAAATCCCAGCCTGAAGCCAGAGAGGCTCCGACTTGGCAGCCTGGGACTTGTCGCGACATGGGCCTCTTGCTCATTATTTTCCCAGTGCGGACTTTCCCAAAGGAAACGCGAAAAGCAGCCTGCGGTTCTGCCCCCTCCCCTTCCCCGGCGCTCTTCTGGGGGAGACAATGAACCTTTTACACATTCCCAATTACAAGTGCTACTTGTGACCTTGCCAATATGTTGTCATGGCTGCTTGGCGCAGGAGCAGTTCGGCGAGCTCATTCACGGCCCCTTGTCCGGGAACAGTCGGAGCCTCGGAATTGTCGCGGCTCCATTGTCCGCGGGATCCGCGCATCGCCCCGTGTCTGTCCCGGCCGCAGGAGCGGCCTCGCCCGGCCCTTGGGAAGCGCCTCGCAGGAGATGCCAGGCAGGCACTCGGTGCCTGTTTCCTGACTCGCTGTAAATTCTCCCTTTTCAAGGCTCTGACCTCTCCTCGCTCTCCGTTTCCTCCTCCTTTTGTCCGCCAGGTTCGCGCCGGCTGCGGCGGCAGCGCCGGACGGGACCCGAACGCGCTCTGGGTTCCGCGCCGGGGTTTTCCCTGGAGCCACGCCAGGCTCGGGAGCTCAGGAAAGGCAGCAAACCCAACTCAAACCGGGGACTGCCTCTCTTTTCTTCTTTTTTTTTTTTTTTT
>VZTG01003504.1:9540-23046 GCA_013397845.1 Melanocharis versteri | reverse complement strand
TTTTTTTTTTTTTTTTTTTTTTGGCTAAACCGGTCCTTGTGACCCCTGCGATCAAATCGTCAGGGCTGACAGCTGCAGATGGATCGCTGCGGGCCGGGGAACAAGCGGGCTGTCTCTGCGGAGCTGTCAGGTTTCACAGCTGTATATCTCACCTCTTTGTCAGCCTCCTTTCTCCTCGCTCTCCCCCAGCCCACCCTGTGCTATCTTTTGATAAGCTATTCTCTCCACGGATGACTCAGATGACCTCTGCCTCCCATCCTCCCGATTCACTGCCATGGTAACAATTACTCAAGCTTGTCCCCAGTCATAAACCCCATCAAAGCTTTGTTATCTACACAGAAACCCTCCTGGGAGACATGAATTCCCCCAGTGTTCCTTCCAGATCACCTGTAACAGAGCTTTTCTCATTCAGATCCTCTTTATCTTTTGGAAATGTGTCACTTCACACCAGCACCGCTTTGAATCTCGCTGCCTACACGGGGCTGTGGGCTGGCTGCTGCTGGGGGGATGCATTCCAACCGAGCTGGGATTATGTCATCCCGGAGGGAGGGATGGGTGGATGGATGGATGGATGGATGGATGGATGGAGACTGGGCCCTTCTCCTTGCACTGTGGAGCCCAGCGCTGCTCAAAGCTGTTCCATGGGAAGAGACATTCCTGCAGCGTTGGGAAGCTGCACGCAGGGTGCAGGGTGGGGCCTGCAGAGGTGGTGGCAGAGCTGTGCCCAGGGCTGGCGCTGGGATCTGGATTGGAGTGTGAGAGTAAGATGTGCAGGGGGATAATATTCCGTGGGAATAGCCCTGCTGCCTGGCAATGCATTTCCATGAGAACCAGAAAACTGCCAGTATCTCTGGACATGGGAGACAGAACTAAAATTAAAACTTGATTTGGGGAGGGGGTGCCTGCCTGGAGCACACACCGGGAGCAGCAGGGATGTGCTGACCAGAGAGGGGTTTCAGAATCTCTTTCCTTCTTGTTTGACCTGGCAGGTGATGAGGAACGAGGAGCTGACCCAGGAGCTGCTCAGCCTGGCCAAAGAGAGCATCCACCCCCCCGGCTCGGCCCATCAATCCTCCCCCGAGCTGGGAAGAGGGAGAGCAGCGGGACATCCCCGCTCTGCTCACAGGGGGAAGGTAAGGGACTCTCTGCCCTTCCACCAGCCCCTCGGAGAACAGAAATCTACCAGGCCCCTTCTTCTCTCTCTCCTCACACCAGCCCAAAGATGCAGCTGCCTCGGAACATGAGCAGCAGGAGCTGGAAAGAAACGTGAGTGTGTGTGGGTCTGCTGCCGGATCCTTGGGAAGCAGAGGGGGGACTGAGTCCAACTGTGGCTGGCACCTCCTGGTGCTGACTGGAGTTTTGTGGATCAGCTGATGCCTTGATTCATTTTCAATGCTTTTTTTAAGCTCTGCAGTTGTGAAAGGAGACGGGAATAACTCCAGATGTGCAGGTGGAGCTGAGGGGGGCAGAGGTGACCCCCAGGGTCCCTGCCCCAGCAGGGGGAACACAGACAGGAGCTTAGACGCCAACAAGTGCGGAGGACACTTTATTTCCTTCTTTCTCACACTTGAGAAAGCTGGGGGTGATGAAGCACCCAAAGCTGAGAGCACAGAGATGGTCCCTGCCTCCTCCCCATCTGCAGCCCCTGCAGAACCAGCTTGGGCTCCGCCACCGGCTCCTGCTGGGAATCTGACTCTCAACGTGAGCGTTTCCCTCGGGAGAGCGACACGTGGGCACCTCCACGTGCCCCGGCTGTGCATCAGACACCGTTCCTGCCGTGCTAGAAGGCACCAGTCCTCCCCCAGTTAAACCAGTCCTTCCCCCAGCATCGCTGCTCAGCTGGACAAGTGCTCAGCTCAAGGTTCTCCTCACTTTGTCCTCTCTTCGCTCAGCCTTCTGCCTCATCTTCCTCTTCGTTTGTCCCTCAGTTGCTTGGAAACCAGGATCACATAAAAGTGGAGCTTGAAAAACTGAGGAAAACCCACGATGAGCAGCAGCAGAAGCTGGAGGAGCAAGTGTGAGTGCTGGGGGCACGTCCCTCTGCTTGGATGGCGTTTGGGGGACTTGTGGCAGCTGGATTTGATCCACGGGAGCAGGGGGGAGGCAGCCTGCCTTTGCAGGGTACAGGGGAGGAATGACGATCCACCCTTGGAAGAAGTGAGGCCTGGAAGGAAAACCTCATGTTTTCAATGCTCTTCAGAGAGTCAGCTGTCAGATAAGAGTTGGTGGTGTTTGGGGACACCTTGAAAATCCACTTTCTGTGACATACAGCAAACGTGTGACATCCCAGAGATGTACCCAGCCCAGCCCTTACCCCCATAGTGGGTTTTCCTTCACCTTGGAATGGAGTTGATATCCCAGGAAAGGCTGCCCCAGCAGGGATGCTACAGGAGTCAACCCTCTGAACAATGGAAGATGTTCATCTTTAGTGGGGAGATTTTGTGGCACTGGTTGACACACATTTAGGGGCTGGCAGCTGCTGCGGGGAGATTTCTGTCATTCCAAAGCGATTTTCTTCCCAAAGCTGGCTGTGTTGGGCCTATGGAGGATCACAGAATCACGGAATGGTTTGGGCTGGAAGGGACCTTAAAGCCCATCTCATTCTATCCATGCCACGAGCAGGGACACCTTCCACTATCCCAGGTTGTTCCAAGCCCCGTCCAACCCGGCCTTGAACACTTCCAGGGATGGAGAAGGAGTTTGGGGGGGTTAAAATAAACCCAGCTTCTTCCTGTGTGTGCAGGCTGGCGCTGGGGAAGGAGCTGCAGGAGGCGAAGGGAGCGATCGGGGACAGCCGGCACAGGCTGGTGGAGCAATCAGCGGTGAGGACAGGCTTCCCTCCACCCCATCCGCCTGCCGTGGGCTCCTCCTGAGCTGGCAGGGCCGGGGTGCCTGGAATCCAGGTGCTCCAGCACCTCTCCCTCTCCGGGGAGTTCGCCACACCGAGGTTCTCCCCGTGCAGTTTTCCTCCTGCACGTGGTGGAAGTGCTGCTTGCAAAGGCGGTGGGAGGAATTTTGCTCACTGGTTTTCAGAAAGAGTTGGTGGAATCACTGGGGTGGGGGGTGGCAAATGACAGAAGGTAGCAGGGGAATAGGGATTATGAACATTTCCAGTGGGCTCCTCTGAAAATCCAGGACCTTCCCAGCTCTAGTGAAGCCAAATATCAGAAAATGAAGACCCCCAGCTCTCAGAGCGTCTCAGCTCCCCCTCCTTGGCCGGAGGACGAGGGCAGCAGGTTTTTTGTTTGCTGTGCCAGGTGCTGCTCACGTCCCAGGGCCAGCTGCAGGAGGTGGAGGCGGAGAACTCCCGGCTGCAGCTCCGGCTGAAGGAGCTGAACGAGGAATATCGCTCCCGGCTGGCGCAGTACATCAGGGACGTGGCGGTGGGTACCCCAGCCCGGGGCTCTCCTGGCCTGGGGAGGTGTCACAGGATCATGGAATGTCCTGAGCTGGAAGGGAGCCACAAGGATCATGGATCCAGCTCCAGGCCGTGCACAGGCACCCCAACAATCCCACCCTGTGCATTCCTGGGAATGTTGTCCAGATGCTCCTGGAGCTCTGGCAGCCTCGGGGCCGTGCCCGTTCCCTGGGGAGCCTGGGCAGTGCCCAGCACCCTCTGGGGGAAGAGCCTTTCCCTGATCTCCAACCTAAACCTCCTGACACAGCTCCAGCCGTTCCCTCAGGTGTCTCCATACTGGCACCCTCCTCTTGTAGGCTGCTGCCAATAAATTAAGAGTAAATAACTTAAGAAAGGAGTCTTTTAATCCCTGTAAGGTGACCAAGAAAAGTCCCAGCAGAAGCTCACAGATAATTGTGCATGGCCAGGAAATCTGGGTGCAGGGGGGGCTGGCGTAAAATCATGGAATGGGTTGGAAGGGACTTTAAAGCTCATCCAGTGCCCCCCCTGCCATGGGCAGGGACACCTCTCACTATCCCAGGCTGCTCCCAGCCCCGTCCAGCCTGGACTTGGACACTGCCAGGGATCCAGGGGCAGCCACAGCTTCTCTGGGCACCCTGGGCCAGGGCCTCCCCACCCTCCCAGGGAACAATTCCTTCCCAATATCCCATCCATCCCTGCCCTCTGGCAGTAGGAAGCCATTCCCCCTGGATTTCCCTCTCTGTGCATTTACAGAACTACATGGACAGCAAACCCAGCAACAGGACAGGACGCAGCAAAGCCCCAGCTGGCCAGGCTGCCATGAAGAACTTTGTGGACAGCATGCTCAGGGATATCCGGGCTTCCTACAAGTCCCGGGAAGAGCAGCTGGCTCGGGCAGCCCGTGGGTACAAGAAACGCATGAAGGACTTGGCCAAGAAGCACGAGAACCTGCTGATTGCCTACGGGTAAATCACAGCCACCTCCTCCTCCAGGAGCAAGAGGAAAAGCCCCATAGCACCCATCCCCTGCCCTAGGAGGAGGCGAACACGGCTCCCAGGTGGAGCAGAGCGTCTGGAACACACATTTATCTCCCTGCTCCCGGCAATCCGGGATCAAGCTGCCTCCAGCTGCACATCAGGGTGCTCTGGACCCCATGGAGCTGCTTTGCCCATATGTTCCTCCCACTTGAAATGCAGGGTGAGAGATTGATCCCACGGTGGATGGTGTGGAAATGCAGAGGCACCACAAATAGCTCCACCTCCCAGCCCGTCCCTGCAGCGCTCGCATCTCTCTCAGCAGCTTGGGCTGTGGGAAGCAGCAGAAATACTTGTGGTAGAAAAGCCACAAATAGCTCTAGGACAAGCTCCCCTCAGAAGCTCTCCCACTTATCCTTTGCAGGTGGCCAGAAGCAGCAGGCCCCAGCGAGTGGCACCTTCAGGAGCAGCAGAAGCGCTCAGTGATGTCAGCCAAAACGGCAAGCAGGGACTGAGCCTGTGCTCGTTTCAGGCTGCAGCGGGAGCAGATCCGGTCCCTGGGGAGCAGTGCCATGGATTGTGGTCCTGCCGAGCTCCACTTCTCCATCACGGACCCAGAGCTGCTGACAAACAGCTCCCGGGAGCTGAACCGGCTGCGGGAGGAAAAGGCAAAGCTGGAGCTGCAGCTCCAGGAGCTGCAGAAGGTGGGGAGCTGTGGCTTGGTGGGAAGAGTTTCATGAGCTGTAGATTCAGCCCCTTCCTTAGGCATTTTTAGGATCGGTCAGGTTGGAAAAGCCCTTTCAGATCACCGAGTCCAACCATTCCCCCAGCACTGCCAAGGCCACCGCTGAGCCATGTCCCCAAGTGCCACATCCACCCTCTCGCTGAGGGTTTGCTGTGCCTGTGGCACAGGCAGGGGACACAACAGTCATCTCCAAGTGACAGAATCATGGAATCATGGAGTGGTTTGGGTTGGAAGGGGCCTCAAAGCCCATCCAGTCCCACCCCTGCCATGGGCAGCCACCCCTTCCAATATCCCAGGGTGCTCCAAGCCCTGCCCAACCTGGCCTTGGACACTTCCCTGGATGGGGAAATGACTCTTGATTTGCACAGGACGCATTTATTTAAAAGTTCAGAGGATGGGAGACCTAAAACCTTCAGATTGTAGAGCCCACAATTTCCTTGCTGTGGCACTGGTGGCTGTGGGAGTGCTGGGATACCTCGTGCCGCTTCCAAGGGGCCTTACAGAAAAGAGGGAAAATGTCTTTTTACATGTGCAGATAGTGACAGGACGAAGGGAATGGATTTAAACTAAAAGAGGAGAGATTTGGATTGGATGTAAGGAAGGAATTGTTCGCTGTGAGGGTGGGGAGGGCCTGGCACAGGGTGCCCAGAGAAGCTGTGGCTGCCCCTGGATCCCTGGCAGTGTCCAAGGCCAGGCTGGATGGGGCTTGGAGCAGCCTGGGATAGTAGAAGGTGTCCCTGCCCATGGCAAGAGTGGAATGGGGTCATCCTTAAGGTCCCCTCCAGCCTCACCCATTCCATGACACGATTTCTCTGAAAGTGGCAGGATCTGGGATTGCAATGGGTTCATGTTTACAGGAATTCTGTTCTTCCTCTGCCTCCAGAAAAGCCTGAAAGAAGCCTCAGCCTTTCCAGTGCCTCCGGAGAGGTAAGTGCTCTTTCTTTCTCGGGATATCTGTCACTCCAAGTTCTCATGAATGTGTGGATTGAGGGATCTTTTTTGCCTGGCTGGAGGCAGCAATAGGCAGGGGAAGGGAGCTGCTCTGGGAAGGAGAGGCAGCTGTCCCCTCAGCACAGCGCTTCCTGCGGGAAGAGACTTGGTCATTGGGCCTTGATCCAAGAAAGCTCTTAAGCACATATTTGATTTAATCATGTTTTTAGCCCCACTGACCTCTTTAAAAGCTGAAGTTAAGCATATGCCCAAGTGCTTTGGTGGATCACAACCTGAGAAAGACCCGTGAGACGCCACCAGTTTGGGATGGTCCTGTTTTTTCTCCTTCCCAGTGCAGAGTTGGACTGGAATCCTTTGGTGCCACTGTGCTGATGCCTCCCTGACTTCCCAACAAGCCCTGGAATTGCTAAATTTTGACGGGTCTCTTCCCCCTGCTCCATTATCCTGCTAAAACTCAACCAGCTATAGCTGTGGAGGGGTGGAACAAAGCACATGAGAAACCTGAGCTGGGGATTTTCAGCTTTTTAAAAGACGTGGTCACCTAGAAAACATGCCAGATATTCCATTAGCTGGATGCCAGCACTGAGGAGTGGGTGAGCGCCAGAGCCCCTGGGCTCTGGAAGGGTGTTTCAGGCACAAGCTTGATCCTCAACCAGCCTCTGCCACGATTTCCACACTGAGAATAGCAGTGGCCCGTGAGTAAATGCAGTAATTTGGGCAGACGCCACAGGAGCAAGGCATGGAAAGTCCAGAACCTGAATTTCAGTGATGCATCTCGTCATTTGGGGTTTTTTAACTGCCAAGAGACCCCACACACTTCAAATACTGATGGGTTAATCCGTGCTATTGCCTTGCTCCTCCGGCTAGAGACAGGAATCCCGGTGTTCCCGCAGCACCTCAGCCCCAGTTCCTGCTGCTTCTTGCCTTCATCAGAGAACGGGTTGGGTTGGGAGGGACCTTAAAGCCCAGCTCCTTCCACCTCCCACGCTGTGGGGGTTTACCAGCTGCACCAGCTCCCTGTCCATTGTTCCCTTCTCCTCTGGCTCCCACAAAAGCGCAGCCGGGCTCTCCCCGCACTGGGAAGCTACGGCCAGCGGAGGGAACTGGAGGGAGCACAATGCATTCCTGCCTTCACACAGCCCAAATTCCCCGAGCATCAGATGTGACCTGTATTTTCCTCCCGGAGGCTGGGACGGGGAGGGAAGGGCTTTCCCACGCCGGGCTGTGCAGACAGCTCACCTCTCGTGCTCGCTGACCAGAACGGACCCGCTCCAAACAGGGCAAGCGCCAGCCTTGGGCGCTGATGGCTCCCTGTTCCCACCAAACTCAGCCCCGCAGCAGCAGGTTCGGGACTCTTTCTGCGTTGATGTGATTTGGAACAGCCCCAGGCTGTGGGTGGGGAGTCCCGGGTTGGCAGAAGGGCTGCGGCTCCCCATGCCCTGAGGAAGTTTGGGCGTTAGGAGAGGAAAGGTTCCAGGGCTGGGGATCATGGTGGGATGGGCACCAGTTGTGGAGCTGTGTGATCTCTGGAGGGGCTGGGTTTGATATCCAGGCATGACCCAAACAAGCTCTTCTGTCCCAGGCAGCTGGATGAGGAGGGCTGGGCAGAGGTCAGGAAGAAGCTCCGGGAATTCACCCTCAACACCCAGGTAAAGGTCTGGAACAGCCCATTGGAGCCAAAGCTTATCCCTCACCAACACAGCTGAGATGTGCTGCCCCAGCTCCTGCCCTGGGGCTGACACGCTGCTCCAGGCTGGAGGGGGACACTTCCGTGGAGTCACAGAATGTCCTGAGTGGGAAAGACCCACAGGGATCATCCAGCCCAGCTCCTGGCCCTGCCCAGGCACCCCAGCAATCCCACCCTGGGCATCCCTGGGAGCGTTGTCCAAATGCTCCTGGAGCTCTGGCAGCCTCGGGGCCGTGCCCATTCCCTGGGGATCACTTTCCATGGAGCCTTGCTGTGGCTTTGGCCTCAGCCCTCCCAGCGATGCTGGCAGGTCCCAGCTGGTGGTGTCTCAAGGCTCCACTGCCCCTGCTACTAAAGGAAGGACAACAGCCTCTTATCACTCCTGCCCATGGTTCTGAACACTTTGGCATCTCTGTAACAAACTGGGGCTGATTGTCCCCCTGTGCTGGCACTGCTGGGACACCTCCAGTCCTGGGGGCCGTTTTGGGCCCATCCTGACAGGAAGGACATTGAGGGGCTGGAGGGAGGCCAGGGAAGGGAACAGAGCTGGGGAAGGGGCTGGAGCACCAGGAGCAGCTGAGGGAGCTGGGAAAGGGGCTCAGCCTGGAGAAAAGAAGGCTCAGGAGGGACCTTGTGGCTCTGCACAGCTCCCTGACAGGAGGGGACAGCCAGGGGGGTCGGGCTCTGCTCCCAGGGAACAGGGACAGGACAAGGGGAAATGGCCTCAAGTTGTGCCAGGGCAGGTTTAGGTTGGATACTGGGAAAGTTCCTTCATGGGAAGGGTGGTCAGGCACTGGCACAGCTGCCCAGGGCAGTGGTGGGGTCACCATCCCTGGGGGGATTTAAAAGCCATGTGGATGTGGCACTTGGGGACATGGGTCAGTGGTGGCCTTGGCAGGGCCATCTGGGTTCTAGTGGGCTTTTCCAACCTACACAGTTCTACGATTCTATGATTCTATTCAACCTGGTTCAAGTCTAGGCTGAATCTGAATCAGCTTCCCAGTCTGTTTCCTGCTGGATCCAGGGAATTTGCTTCCATGTCACGCCTTTCCCTGTCCACAGCAACCTGGGGAAGTGCTCCACCATTCCCTGGGGATGTAAAGCTCAACACCTGCACTGGGTGTATCTCTGTGGCCAAAAGAAGGGAGATGTCGTGGCTGAGAGGTTGGAGCGATGGGGAGGAGCTCGGAAGGTCGGGCTCACCCAGCAGAGAAGGGCTGAGCAACATCACTCCCATCTCACAGATCTCCCTTTTCTTCCGTGTTTTCTCCGTGGTTTTTTGCCCCTGCAGGAGGACCTGGAGCAGGAGAGGAGCCAGCTGCTGACTCGGGCTGTGGTGGCAGAGGAGCAGGTGTCGGAGCTGCAGGGGTACATAGATCAGCACCTTGCCAGGTGAGAGGGGGGATCCCCGCCGTGCTCCGCTCTGCGCTCCCGCTCCGTCCCCAGGCTCGGTGCCAGTGACAGCTCCGTGACCTCTGCCGGCCCTGCCACAGCGCTGCCAGCACGGCTGATGTCCCACTGCTCCTCCAGCTGCGCAGGCAGCTGCCACCACCTCCTGTCCCACAGGGCAGCAGGACAGACATGCCCTGCCACACGTGTCCTTACCTGCGTGCTCACCCCTCCTCGGGAGGAATCAGAATCCTGGAATGGGGTGGGTTGGAAGGGATATAAACGTTCATCCAGTTCCCTGCCATGGGCAGGGACACCTTCCACTGTCCCAGGCTGCTCCAAGCCCTGTCCAACCTGGCCTTGGACACTGCCAGGGATCCAGGGGCAGCCACAGCTTCTCTGGGCACCCTGTGCCAGGGCCCCCCCCCCCTCACAGGGAGGAATTCCTTCCCAATATCCCATCCATCCCTGCCCTCTGGCAGGGGGAAGCCATTCCCTGTGTCCTGTCCCTCCATCTCTTGTCCCAAGCCCCTCTCCAGCTCTCTTGGAGCCTCTTTAGGCACTGGAAGGGGCTCTATGGTTTCTCTGGAACCTTCACAGGAACCTAAAATCTAAAGCCTAAAACCTTTAGAGTTCTCTTTTTCACAGGTTCTAATCTAAGTCCTCCCAGCAGCCCCTGGTCTGTGTTCCCCTCTCCCTGGCTCATCCTGCTCTGGAGCAGGGAGAGCAGCTGGGAAGAGCAGGGAGGGGAGAGGACAAGCAGGGCAGGTGTGTCACAGCACGATGCACCTGCTCCTGCCGTGACTCCCCAGCCAGCTCGGCTGTGGGATCTGTGTGCCAGGCTCTGCCCTTTCCTGGCAGAGCCCACGAACACCTTTTCCTCGGGATAGGCTGTGGGATCTGTGTGCCAGGCTCTGCCCTTTCCTGGCACAGCCCACGAACACCTTTTCCTCGGGATAGGCTGTGGGATCTGTGTGCCAGGCTCTGCCCTTTCCTGGCACAGCCCACGAACACCTTTTCCTCGGGATAGGCTGTGGGATCTGTGTGCCAGGCTCAGCTCCTGGCATGGCTCATTGCCCGGGGACCGTGAGCAGCCAGGCAGTGACAGTGGCACTTCCACTGCAGGTACAAGCAGGAGATCCTGAGGCTGAGGAACGCTGAGGGCAGCGAGGTGCCCCGAGCCAGGAGTGCCAGCCACGAGCCATAGCAGCCCCAGCCTCGGGAACACCAGGGCTCCAAGGGAGGACTGTGTTTTATGGGCTGCCAGGCAAGGATCCTCCCCAGGCTGGGAGCTGGGAGCAGCGAGGGAAACCACGTGGGTGTTCCTGGTCTCAAGTTCACAGGACTAAAATGAGACAAGACAACTGTGTCCCCTTTGGTGCAGGAATTCTGCTCTTCCCTGAGCATGCCTCGGACGTGGGGTCAGGTTCCCAGGCAGCTCTTCACTGCTGAGCTGCAGGGACAGGTTCCTGCTCCTGCTGTAACATTTCTCCTGGATGAAACCTGGACCTGGACCAAGGGCTGCTCCTGTCTTGCTCCCCTCACAGATCCTGCGAGCCAGAGCCAAGGCTGGCTCAGGCCAGGATTTGTTCTGGGGTTGGGCAAAGGGATGAGCTCCTCTTTTACTGTGAGGGTGGTGAAAGGTTGCCCAGAGAAGCTGTGGCTGCCCCTGGATCCCTGGCAGTGTCCAAGGCCAGGCTGGACAGGGCTGGGAGCAGCCTGGGATGGTGGAAGGTGTCCCTGCCCATGGCAGGGGTGGAACAAGATGAGCTTTAAGGTCCCTTCCAACCCAACCCATTCCAGAGTTCTATGATCCTATGGTGGGAAACCCCATTTTCCTCTGTGTTTGAGTGGAAAATTGAATATTATATTGAGGAGCAGGGCCAAACTGATCCCTCACGGACGTGAGCTGGAAAGGATGGCCGAGCAAAGCCCGAGTCCAGGAGCAACAGCTGCTCCAACTCCAGGACCATCCAGCAGCTCAAAGACAAAGCAAAAACCTCAGAGGAACAATCAACCAAAACTTTATTTTTAAAAATTAAATAGAAATAAAGTAGCAATCATCCAAAAAGAGGCATTGGAGCTTTTATCCCTTAAATCCTGCCTCAACCCCAAGATTTCTAGGTCTGATTTTCTCCTCCCTTGCTTTGCTCACACTCTGGAAAAATGAAGGACTGCAAGTCCCCAGGACAAATGCTGGCCAAGCACTGCTGTCCTGAGCTGAGCCAAGGGCTGGAGAGGCTCCGACCCTTAATGCCAGGCTTAACAAGGCTGGTGTTAAACCAGGCTTAACAAGGCTGGGGTCAGACCCGGCTTTCCTGGGCGCTGCCCTGCGCTTCTCGCCGCACCTCCTTCATGTCATAGGCCCAGACCTGCTCCAGCCCCTGCCCCAGGGTGCTGCTGGGGGTCCAGCAGGGGAAGGGGAAGCGTCCAGCCACCACCCGGGCGTCGTCGGGCAGCTCTGCCAGGAGCTTGGTGGCCAAGGGAGGTTTCTGGGGAGAGAGACACAGCCAGGGACAGGCAGCCTTAGGACACAGTCACGCAGTGGCAGTGCCACCAGGCAGCTTCTGGGGCATCAACCAAAGACCCCTCAAGGCATAGGGCTGGTGCTGGCCCTGTGTGAGGCTGGGACTTGGAGCAAGTGATGAGCAACAGGACAAGAGGAAACAGCCTCCAGCTGCACCAGGGGAGGTTCAGGTTGGATATTGGGAAAGTTTCTTCATGGGAAGGGTGGTCCGGCACTGGCACAGCTGCCCAGGGCAGTGGTGGGGTCCCCATCCCTGCAGGGATTTAACAAAGGATGTGGCACTTGGGGACATGGGTCAGTGGTGGCCTTGGCAGTGCTGGGGGAATGGTAGGACTCCATCTCAGAGGCATTTGCCCACCTAAATGATTCCATGATTCCATAAATCCAAATTCTGCGCAGCACGAAACCCACTCACCCACAGCAATGCCCACTTGGCCTTATTCCATCCCAGGTTCCCTCACTTCCCCAAGAAAACCCCCTTGAGCTGGCCCAGAACAACTCAGGGTGTGAGGGGCTGACTCACCACGCTGGGGGCCAGGAACACGATCACGTTGTGGCAGTCGGAAAGATTCACCTTAAAACAGACGGAAAAGGGGAATAAGAGGAGCAACAGGCAGAGCAGGAACAACTGTTTGTGGCTGATCTTTGGAAGTTTGGAGGGTGCAGATGCCCCAACACGTGTGGGGTGGGGAAGGGTGGGTGTGAAAGCAGAACCTCTGCCTCCAGCACCATCCCAGAACCACATTCCCTGATGGATTCTCTCTGGTCAGGCTGCAAATACTCTATGCCAGCCTGAGGAGCTCCTCTCTGCAGGAGACCCTGTGGCCAAATCTCTCCTCAGAGCTGCTCCAAGCAGCAGAACCAGCCCCGGGCTGCCCCAGCTGGCGCTCCCCTGGAAAGGAGGATGGTTTCCCATCTCCCAGGAGCAGCGTGGGATGGGGAAGGAGCAAGCAGCCATCAGCAAATCCATCCTGGAGATGCAAACCGAGCTCTGGCCCTGTCCTGAGTACATCCAGACCCTCGGGATGCTGTTACCTTCCACAGATCCTTCTTCAGGAAGGAGACCTTCCCATGGTACCCGGCCCTCCAGGCACGGTAGTTGGCCAGACACAGCAGCCAGGGGTTGAGCTCATAGCCCAGGGCTGGCCTCAGCCCCTGCCTGTAAGCCTCGAGCACCTGGAGAGGGAGACAGGGAGGGCTGAAACTCAAACCAGAGCTCAGTGTTGAGTCTGGGGCAGGATTTGGGTGGGCAGGGGCTGTTGCCCAGCTCCTCACGCCATCCTGCTGGCTCACGGGCAGGGTGACCTCGGTGCTCAGCACCACCCAGAGCCCTCATCTCCACCCTGCCCCCAGCGTGTGATGTCTTTCAGGGCTGCCAAAGACCACCTATGGCCATCTAGAGCCACCCAGCACGACCTAAAACTACCAGGACCATGTAGGGTCATCTAGAACAGTCTAGGACCATTCAGGACTATCTAAGACAGTCCAGGAACATCTAGGGACACCTAGGACTATCTAGAACCACATAGAGTTGTCTAGGACCATCGAGGACCCTCTGGGACCACCTGGGATGGTCCTGGACCGTAGACAGGAGGGCCAGCCAGAACCACAGCCAGAAGCCAGGCAGCAGCCGGGTGGGGGCCCCCCCTCCACCCTCCCCGTGCGTGCAGCCCCCTTCCCTGCCCTTCGCCCACCCCGGACACCCCAGCCCCCCCCAGGACCCAGCCGTTACGAGCCGTCCATCTCCGGATCCCAGATCCACGGTCTTCCCGGCGCGCCCCCGCAGCAGGGCCAGGGCGTTGGCCACCTGCCGGGGGCTGGAGGGCTGGTAGGGCACCTGGGGGGCACAGGGGG
>VZTG01003503.1:54277-64450 GCA_013397845.1 Melanocharis versteri | reverse complement strand
ATTGGGATCGGTGCTGGGATCAGGGCGGGATCGACCGGCTGGGAACTCGCAGCTCCAGCGGAGCACCGGGGAATGTGGGGGTGCTGGGGCAGCTTCCCGGCATTCCCGGAGCATCAGCAGCTCCTGCTGGGATCAGTGCGGCCGCGGAGGAGCCGAGGGGCACCCGGGGGTCCCCTAGGCCCCTCCCAGGTGCTCCAGGAGCCGCGATCCCGCCGGAGCATCCCAGCACCCCCTGCTCCCCACGCTCCGGGGCCGTTCGTCAGCGGCGGCTCCGGGCCCGTGAGTCAGCAGCAGCCGGAGCCGCCGGATAAAAATATCCCACGGCTGTGGGGGTGGGCAGGGACTCGGCTGCCGGCGGGAACGCGGCCGGGGCCACCGTGGGAACCGTGGGGACCCACGCCGGGACCCACGGCCGGTGCCGGGAATTGGCCTGGGCAGCATCCCGGCTTCCCGCGGCCTCCCTGTCACGGCGTTCCTGCCCTGCATCCCGAATTCCTGCCCTGCATCCCGAATTCCTGCCCTGCATCCCGAATTCCACGTGGCCTCCCCACCACCACATTCCTGGGCAGCAGCCCATCTTCCCACGGCCTCCCTGCCACGACATTCCCGGGAAGCGTCCCGGCTCCCACGTGTCCTCCCTGCCACAGCATTCCTGGGAAGCAGCTCCGGCTCCATCTGGCCTCCCTGCCACGACATTCCCGGGCAGGTGCAGCGCGGAGCCTCCGGAATGTGCCGAGGCAGCGGAGCGAAGCCCTTGGGATGCGGGTCAGCAATTCCCGGCAGCGCGAGATGCTGAGCAGGGAGGGGGACGACTGCAGTGTCCCCGTGTCCCTCTGTCCCTGTGCTCCCGTGTCCCTGCATTCCCGTGTCCTTGTTTCTCCATGTTCCCGTATCCCTGCACCCGTGTCCTCGTGTCCCTGTGCTCTTGTGTCCCTGCATTCCCGTGTCCCTGTGCTCCTGTGTCCCTGTGTCCTCATGTCCCTGTTTCTCCATGTTCCTGCACCCCTGCACCCGTGTCCCTGTGCCCCTGCATTCCCATGTCCTCCATCCCTGTTTCCCTATGTTCCCGTGTCCTTGTGTCCTGGCATCCCCATGTCCCACATCCCCCTGTCCCTGCATTCCCATGTCCTTCTATTCCCATGTCCCACATCCCCCTGTCCCTGCATTCCCATGTCCTTCTATCCCCATGTCCCTCTATCCCTGTGTCCTGGCATTCCCATGTCCTTCTATTCCCATGTCCTTCTATCCCCATGTCCCACATCCCCCTGTCCCTGCATTCCCGTGTCCTTCTATCCCTGTGTCCCGGCATTCCCATGTCCTTCTATCCCCCTATCCCACATCCCCCTGTCCCACGTCCCTGTGTCCTGGCATTCTCATGTCCCCACAGCCGGCACCACCGGCCTGCAGCTGCTGCTGCCACATCTGGATCCACGTCCACATCTGCATCCAGGGCCACAGCTGTCACCGCGCCCACACCTGGACCTGCAGCCACATCTGCATCCACAAACCACATCTGGATCCCTGCCCACAACTGCATCCGTGTCAACATCTGCATCCCTGCCCACATCTGGATCCGTGCCCAAAACTGCAGCTGTGTCCACATCTGCATCAGCTGTGTCTGCAGCCACAGCCACATCTGGATCCATAAATCCCATCTGGATCCATAAATCCCATCTCTATCCATGCCCACATGTGCACCAGTGCCAGCATCTGGATGGGCGCATCAATCCCCGAGTTTCGGCTCAGAGGGGCTGTGACAGTCGGAGGAGGGGGGGATCCAGGATCCACCCAGGAATTGTGAATCACAGAATAATTACCCAAAATGGGCCCTGAGCTCCGGAGCCGCAATCAGGGAAATCACAGGAGTTCCAGGGAATTTTAATATCCGGAGACGTTAACGGGAGCAGGTTCAAACACGGGGATCCATCCGGAATCCAGCCCCACATGCAATCCCACATCCATCCAGAATCCAACCCCATATCCAACTCCATGTCCATCTGGAATCCAACCCCACATCCAACCCCACATCCATCCTGCATCCAGCCCCACATCCATCCAGAATCCAACCCCATGTCCATCCGAACTCCANCATCCAGAATCCAACCCCATGTCCATCCGGAATCCAACCACACATCCATCCAGAATCCAACCCCATGTCCATCCGGAATCCAACCACACATCCATCCAGAATCCAACCCCATGTCCATCCGGAATCCAACCACACATCCATCCAGAATCCAACCCCACGTCCATCCAGAATCCAACCCCACATCCATCCTGCATCCAATCCCAAATCCACCCCACATCCATCCTGCATCCAACCCCACATCCATCCTGCATCTGCCCAGGGCACGCTCAGTATCCTCTGGGATCTCCTGGAATCACCTGGGACCTGCTGGTGACACCTTGGATCGCTCAGAATCACCTGGGATCTCTCCATATCCCACTGGATACTCTTGGTATCCCTTGGGATCTCTCATTATCCCTAGGATCTCTGTGTATCCCTAGGATCTCTGGGTATCCCCAGGATCTCTGGGTATCGCCGCACCCTCCAGTCCATCACAGCTGCTGCCCTCAGATCCCTTCAGATCCCCCTGGATCCCCGGATCCCCCCGGATCCCCGGATCCCCCGGTGCCGGGCTCCGGCCGTACCTCCCGCTGCAGCACGAGCTCCTTGGTGAAGAGCGTGGCCTCCTCGCTGAAGGGCTCCCCCTCCTGCGCCAGCCCCGGAATGTTCCGGGCACCCCGCGGGCACTCGATCCCTGCGGGAAAACCAGGAAGGGTCAGGGCCTGGGAATGGCACCCGAGAATGGCACGTGGGAATGGCACCTGGGAATGGCACCCGGGAATGGCACCCAGGAATGGCACCTGAGAATGGCACCCGGGAATGGCACCCAGGAATGGCACCTGAGAATGGCACCCGGGAATGGCACCCAGGAATGGCACCTGAGAATGGCACCCGGGAATGGCACCCAGGAATGGCACCTGAGAATGGCACCCGGGAATGGCACCCAGGAATGGCACCTGAGAATGGCACCCGGGAATGGCACCCAGGAATGGCACCTGAGAATGGCACCCGGGAATGGCACCCAGGAATGGCACCTGAGAATGGCACCCGGGAATGGCACCCAGGAATGGCACCTGAGAATGGCACCCGGGAATGGCACCTGAGAATGGCACCTGGGAATGACAACCTGGGAATGGCACCCCGGGAAGGGTCTGGCAGAGAAGGGGACACTGGAAACCAGTGGGACACGGGGAGCTCCGGGAGGGTCCAGGGGTGGCACAGCCATGGGAGAGGCTGGGACCAGCAGGGATGGGGACATGGGGACAAACAGGGAAGGGGATATGGGAATGAGCCAGCAGGGATGAGGACACGAGACAAATGGGGATGGGGATATGGGAATGAGCCAGCAGGGATGGGGACACAAGACAAACAGGGATGGGGATATGGGAATGAGCCAGCAGGGATGGGGACATGAGACAAACAGGGAAGGGGATAGGGGAATGAGCCAGCAGGGATAGGGACACGAGACAAACGGGGATGGGGATATGGGAATGAGCCAGCAGGCATGGGGACACGAGACAAACGGGGATGGGGACATGGGAATGAGCCAGCAGGGATGGGGACACAAGACAAACAGGGATGGGGATATGGGAATGAGCCAGCAGGGACGGGGACATGAGACAAATGGGGATGAGGACACAGGGACACATCCAGGTCCCCCACCCAGACCCCCCAGTCACAGCCGCTCCCCCACCTCCTTTTCCCACTGCCCCGGGATCCCCCTGCCCCGGCAGGGAGCACAGGGAAGTCCTGCATTATTAATGATCATTTACATAATTTGCATAATGAATGAAGTGCTGGGAATTGCAGCTCCAAGCCAGAGCTGCGAGTGAGGAGGTGCCACATCCCCAGGGCCACAGCAGCGTCACCAGCACCCAGGGACACAAGGACACAGACCCTGCCCGGAGCAGCCGGGAGCGCCCGGAGCCCATCCCGAGGGACAACGTCCCTGTGCCACCGGGTCCTTCCTCATCCCCATCCTCATCCTCATCCTCATCCTCATCCCCATCCTGTCCCCATCCCATCCCACCCCAGTTCCCATTCCCAGGCTGTGCTGCCTCCAAGGGAAGCCATTTCCAGGGAATCCGTCAGGAGCTTCCCAGCCCTGTCCCTGCCCTTCACGGCACCGACATCCTCTGTCCCCAGAAATGGGGAAGGAAAGGGGGACTTCTGGAAAAGGGGGATTTCTGGAAAAGGGGGATTTCTGGAAAAGGGGGATTCCAGGGAACACAGCACAGTGTGGGATGGGGAGCAAGAAATCCTGGGATCTTTGTTAATGAGCTGGAACCACCAGGCCCTCCCAAAATCCCGGATCACCCCGGGATCCTCCTTCCAGCACTGGGTGGGCTCCGGCAGGGCTCTGATCCCAACCCTGGCTCTGATCCTGACCCAGCGCTGATCCCAAATTTCTCCAGCAAGGAGCATCCCGCATCGCTGCTCTGGGAATGGGGATGAGGAGCTGGAGCTGCCCTTCCTCCTCCATGGAAAGGGCCAGGAGGGCTCATGGACCACAATGGAATTTTTTTCCCTCAAAATAACCAGAGAAAAGCCGAGGAAGTGCCGGAATCCTTAAACTCTGCCAGCTCCCGGCTCCTCCGGGCTGGAATCCTGCTCCAGATCCTCTCCGGCCTCTGACGCTTCCCAAACCCACCTGAGGGAAGGTTCTAGAAAAGGGAGAGCTCCAAAGGCTGGGCTGGGCGCGCTCATCCCCCCGGGAATGCTGGCGGGAGAGGGGAGGGGACGCTTGGCACCCGGAAAAGTTCTCCAGCACTTTAAAAATAGCAGCTAATCCCGAATCCGCGGCTGTGCCGCGCTTCCCGGGAAGCCGTGACGGATTAATGAGGGATGCGGCTGGAAGTGCTGCAGCCACCGCGCTCCCCTGGGCTTCCCAGAGAATTCCAGCACAATCCTGCCCAGCCGAGCTGGGGCCGGGATGGATGGGGCGGCTGTGGGGCCGCTCCCCTCCCGGAATCAGCCCTGGAGGGATGGGGGCAAGAATTCCGCAGCATCCCGGGTTATCCTGCGGCATCCCGAGCATCCCACGGCACCCCTGGGCACCCCAAGGTATCCCTCAGCATGCCACGGACATTCCAGAGCATCCCTGGGTGTCCCGCAGCATCCCTGGGATATCCTGCAGCATCCCAAAGCATTCCACAGCATCCCAGAGTATCCCACAGCGTCCCTGGAGGATCCTGCCCCAGGATTCCAGGAGGAATTCCTCCCCGGCCATCGGTGGGAACAGACAGAACAGATCTTTCCAGGGAAAACCCCTTGGAGCAAGGACCCTTCCAGCCCTGATTCCAGGGATTTGAGCAGCTTTGCCCCCTCGCTGTGCCAGAGCCGCAGCCGGCACCGGGGTCTGGGATGGCTCCGGGCAGGGATCGGCTGTGCCGGGGCCGAGCGCCAGGGATCGATCTCCCGCAGGATTTATGGATTTTGGGAGCAGGGGAGGTGAGAGGGAGGGAGGGGACACCCGGGAACTGCGGGAGCGGGCCCGGAATGCCGAGGATCCACTCTGGATCCCGGCGGGCGCAGCGCTGGGACAGCCACACGGAAAAACTCCGGATTCCCATCCCCACCTCACAATTCCGCAGCTCCTGGGGAAGATTTTGGGACCCTTTGGAGCCACTTGGCCACTCCAACATACCCAGAGGTGCCCCCTCATCCCTCAGGAATTCTCCCGCTCCCAGCCCCCGCTCCGGGAAGGCGTCAGGCTCCGGAGTTTTGCCGGGAGAGAGGAATTCGGGATTAAACCGGCGCCTGTATTTGCACATATTTATAGTGCTCCGACGGATCTATTTTAGCTGGAAAGCCGGGATGAGCTCCCTCGGGAGCATCCCTGGAGTCACATTTTAAGGGACTTGGCATCTCTTTCTGGTGCTCATTTGCATTTGATATCCATAAAAAAGGCAGGCGTTGATAAAAGGCGGATATTTATCCTATTCCTGGCTTGGCAGAGGAGGGTTGGGAATGGCACCGGGGAGAAATCCAATAAAAAACAGGGAAAACGAAAGCCGGAAGGTCCCGCCAGGATTGTGGGATTCTATGGGATGGGATGGTCTTGGGGATCAATTGCTGCTAGAATTGAGCAGGAATTCCCATGGAGCAGAATTCCCATGGAGCAGGGACCTCCAAAGAGGAGAACCATGGAACAGGGACCCCCATGGAGCAGGAAATCCCATGGAATAGGGATTCCCACGGAACAGGGACTCCCCTGTGGAGCAGGGATTGCAGCACCAGGACGGGTCCCAGCCACGCTGGGAGCAGTGACGGAGCCCCCACTTCCCAAAGTGCCATCCCAGTGCCAGTGTCCATGGGGGACAGAGACAGGACATGATCCCAACTCTGGGAACAGAGGGATGGACAAAGACCCCCTGACTCCATCCTCGCTCCCTCCAGGATCAACATTCCCTGTGCAGGAGCTGCTCCTGCCTTTCCCGGTGTTTGATCCTGGGATTGGATCCTTGAAACACTGGTGGAATTCTTCCTCATCCTCATCCTCATCCCCATCTTCATCCCATTCCCATATGCATCCCCATCCTCATTCTGATCCTCATCCTATTGCCATCCCCATCCCCATCTTGCTCCTCATCCTCAGTCCATCTTCATCCCATCCCCATCCCGGTGTTCCCTCCCTCCTCCCCAGTTTGTGCTTCCCCATCTGCTCCCAAGTTTTTTGGGTGGGATCTTCCTCCCCAATCCCAACCTCCCCCACCCCGCCCAGCCCGGCCTGGGGCAGCTCCAGCGTTAACCGGGACCCTTCATCCCGGGGCCCCCAGCTCAGGGGAAGTTCCCGTGCCAGGCTGGGGGATGTTCCGGCGCCGATCCCGGAGCCCCGCAGTGCTGATCCCGGGAACCCTGCAGTACTGATCCCGGGAACCCCGCGGTGCCGATCCTGGGAACCCTGCGGTGCCAATCCCGGGAACCCTGCTGTGCCTATCCCGGGAACCCTGCTGTGCCTATCCCGGGAACCCTGCTGTGCCTATCCCGGGAACCCTGCTGTGTCGATCCCGGAGCCCCGCAGTGCTGATCCCGGGAACCCTGCAGTGCCGATCCCGGGAAACCTGCAGTACCAATCCCGGAGCCCCGCGGTGCCGATCCCGGAGCCCCGCGGTGCCGATCCTGGGAACCCTGCAGTGCCGATCCCGGGAACTCCGCGGTGCCGATCCCGGAGCCCCGTGGTGCCGATCCCGGGAACCCTGCAGTGCCGATCCCGAGAACCCCGCAGTACCGATCCCAGAGCCCTGCGATGCCGATCCCGGGAACCCCACGGTGCCGATCCCGGAGCCCCGCGGTGCCGATCCCGGAGGCCCGCAGTACCGATCCCGGAGCCCCGCGGTGCCGATCCCGGCTCACCTGCGAGCAGGAAGGTGATCAGGCAGGTTTCCTTGGGCAGGAAGAGCTTCAGGCGGGAGCCGCTGAACACGTACTCCACCACGGCCTCGGAGCGGCCGGCGCGCTGCAGGAACGGCAGGAACTGCTTCGCCTTCTGCGTGTCCTGCGGGAAAACGGGAGCTCAGCCACGCTCCGGAATCCCGAAAGCCGGGGCTGGGAGCGGGGGCTGCTCCTCGTGCCCTGTGCCGGCCGGGATGCGGGATTTGGGCACGGAGCTGGGCGTTCCCAGCTCGGAACGGGCCGTGCACCCCAAACACAGCCCAAACCCATCCCAAATACCAAATATATCCCGAAATCCATCCCAAATCCAACCCAAAATCCCGAATCTATCCCAAAACACATCTCAAAATCCATCCCGAAATCCCAAATCTGTCCCAAAACACATCTCAAATACATCTCAAAACAAATCTCAAAATACATCCAAAAATCCCAAAATAAATCCTAAATATATCCCAAAACACACCCCAAATACATCCCAAAATCCATCCCAAATATATTCCAAAACCTTAAATACATCCCAAAATACATCCCAAAATCCCAGATATATCCCAAAATCCATCCCAAATCCAACCCGAAATCCCAAATCTATCCCAAAACACATCTCAAAATACATCTCAAAACACGTCTCAAAATACATCCAAAAATCTCAGATACATCCCAAAATAAATCCTAAATACATCCCAAAACACATCCCGAAAACATCCCAAAATACATCCCCAATCTGTCCAAAATACATTAAAAATTCATCCCCAAATCCATCTCCAAATCCATCTAAAATCCATCCCAAAATCCCAAATACACCCCAAACCCCATCCCAAACACACCCACGGGGCAGCTGCCTGGATCAGATCCGGCCCCATTTCCCCCATCCCTAACGGAGCATCCTGGGATTCCCCTTTCCCGGGATCGGCCCCTCCCCATCCCAGCAGCAAAGGCCTCTATAGAAATCCTTGGAAATATTAAATGAGGAAAACCTAACGAGCTCTGCTGGGAGGTGTGGGGATCCCCAGACTCCCTCAGCAGAGCCGGGGAATCCCGGATTCCCACCGGCATTCCGGTGCTGGCTCCGGCCACTCGGTTCCCAGGCCATGGGGCAACTCCTGCTTTATTTATCCAAGGAAGAAAGGGAAACCCCCCCCACAGCTCCCAGACTAAACGGTGCCCTGTGGGTTCCATCCCGTCTGATCCCCTGCGGAATTCCCGCGGATCCTTACTCCGGAGATGTCGGCGACCCTGTGGATCGGCACCTCCTTCTTGCTGTGCAGCCCCTTCCCGTTCTTGATGGCCCTGGAAAAGAGGGAGCGCTGGGAATGAGCTCCTGCCGCAGCAGGAAGAGCCGGGGCCACCCGCCCCAGGACAGCCCGGACCACCCCAGCCACGGAATAACGGCTTTCCATGAGAAACACGGAGGTGAGAGGAGCCGGGCTGGGGGAATGCTGCACGTGGAGGGCACCGAGCACACAGAAAACCAGCGGGATGCTGGAGCTGCTGCCAGATCCAGGCCCGACGCTGGACCCGGGTCCTGATCCTTGTCTCGGCACAGGGATGCCGGGCTGGGATGTCCCCTCCTGCCCCAGGGTCCAGCCTGGGCGGTTGGGAAAGGCCGGAGCACGCCGGGATCCTGGCGGAGCCCAACGGCCTGGGATGTGATTCCAGGCTCCCTGAAGAGCTGGGAATGCTGAAGGGATCCCCCAAACTGCTCCGGGCCCTGCACCACAACCCCATCCCGAATCTCCCATTCCCACTGCTCCTGGCACGGTCCCGGAGCTGCCGGCTGCTCTGCCTGGTGCCAGCACCATCGTGGATTTGGGATGTGCCAGAGCTCCCGGCACGGATGAGCCACCCCAACCAGTGGCCCCGCTCCGGGATCGGGCGGGAACATCCGGCACCTCCGTCTGGAGACACCCAGGATGAACCCCAAACCCCGGAGCGCCGCTCCGACTCCAGGTGCCACATCCCAGCCCCGTATCCCGCTCCAGGTGCCACATCCCAGCCCCATATGCCACTCCAGGTGCCACATCCCAGCCCCATATCCGGCTCCAGGTGCCACATCCCAGCCCCATATGCCACTCCAGGCGCCACATCCCAGCCCCGTATCCAGCTCCAGGTGCCACATCCCAGCCCCATATGCCACTCCAGGTGCCACATCCCAGCCCCGTATCTGGTTCCAGGTGCCACATCCTAGCCCCGTATCCCATTCCAGATGCTACATCCCAGCCCCGTATCCCACTCCAGGTGCCACATCCCAGCCCTGTATCCCACTATCCTGGTGCCCCCTCCGCAGCTCCGAGCTGCTGACTCCCTGCCAGGCTTCCCAAAAGGCACATTCCAGGCGCTGGGAAGGAGCCTCTGAGCAATCTGCTGGCCGCCCACCGCCCGGGCACGGCTGGGTGGGAACGGGAGCAGCTTTCTCCGGATTGATCCGCCTTTTCCCGCAGCAGCCAGTCCTGCCCGGGAAGGCGCCGCAGCCCCCTCCAAGCTGCTCTGCCCGGCTCTCGGCATCGTGCCGGGATCCGCTGCCAAGGAGGAGCTGAGATCCCACCATTCCCGCCGGGCTCAGCCGTCACGGAGCCGCCTCCGGAGGGAGCGGGGCCGGGAAGGGAAGGGAAGGGAAGGGAAGGTGACTCAGTGGGAAGGGAATTAAAAGCAGCAGCTCCTGCTCAAGGCCAAGCTCAGTTCTGCTCCGAGGAACGGGAGGGGAGCACGTGGAT
>VZTG01003503.1:19158-36687 GCA_013397845.1 Melanocharis versteri | reverse complement strand
CACTGCCAGGGATCCAGGGCAGCCACAGCTGCTCTGGGCCTTCATTATCAAACCAGGCTCCTGCCAGAGCCTTTCACGGGAATTTGACCATTTCAACAAGAATTTCCATCTTTCCCAGCACACGGAAGCTCCCAAGGGCCCCTGTCCCAGTCCTGCACGGCACCGGCACCACCCAGGGTGGGGGGATCTGGAGGTGCCCCCACAGTGGCACCCGCTGGCACCACAGGCACAACCCTGACCCCTCGGGATTGGGGACCGTGACTCTGGTGCCGACTGTCCCCACTTCCAAACACAACCGGAGCCGCTCCGAGTTCTCCTCACCCAGGGGTGACAGGATCCCAAAGCAGGAAGGAAAGGTTTTCCTCCTTGCCGGATGCACCAGCAGCTGCTGGAGCAGGGAGCTCCCTGCACGGAGCAGAACTTGGGTGGATTTCCCCCAGATCCTCCCGATCTCCCTCTCCAGGAATCCACCCCTGCCACAGGAGGCTCTGGGGTTGGATTCCAGGCTGCAGGACAACGCGAGGCCAGGCCCGGTCACCTCGAGGCTCCTCTCGCCCGGTGGAGCAGCAGGTGAAGCAGCAGCGGGATTTTCCGCAGGAATTCCAGGGCTGCGTTAACGCCTCGCACTCGGCACAAGCTGCTCCGGGGCCGCGGAGGGTCCCCGTCCCATTCCCAGAGGGAACGTGCACATCCCACCACCCGCAGCCAGGCTGCAGCATTCCAGGGAAAACGGCCTGTGCCACACCGCGTGACTCCCACCCGTGCCAGGAAAACATCCCCACTCCCTCTCTGGGATCCCACCCGAGCTGAGACCAAACCCACGGAATTCTGACAGAGAGAGAAGCGCCTGGACCTCCAATCCCTGGAGCCCAGCGCCTACAACTCCTCAAAAACAGCTCCAAAAGCCCATTTGGGTTGTGGCCTGGAATTCCCTGAGGGCTCCATCCCAGGAATTTTCTCCCGAGGCACAAGAACAGGGTTTTCCATAGCGGGAACGCTCCGTGCCCGGGCGGAGGGAGCTCTGCGCTCTCGGCACACGCTGCTCCCAATTGAGCAGTTGAAATTAATGAAGTTGTTGGTCTTGTCAGCAAGGGCTGCACGTGGACCCAGCATCCACTGGGAGCCACTTCCTGCAGCACCAGGATGAGCCAGAGCCTGCCTGGGATGAGCCGGATCCACCACTGGCGCCTCCCTATTGCAGGATCCCACTGCTGTCAATGACCCCAATTCCTGCCACCATCCTCACCCCTGGGGATGGAGCTCCATGGCATCAACATTCCAGCTGGGAGACCCCAAAGGGGGGTACAGGACCCCAATGAGGGGTACAGGACCCCAAAGGGGGATACAGCACCCCAAAGGGGGGTACAGCACCCAAAGTGGGTGTACAGGACCCCAATGAGGGGTACAGCACCCCAAAGGGGGGTACAGGACCCCAAAGGATGTACAGGACCCCAAAGGGGGGTACAGGACCCCAAAGTGGGGGTACAGCACCCCAAAGGGCGTACAGGACCCCAAAGAGGGGTACAGGACCCTGTGGTCCAGACATAGTTGGGGTTGGAATAGCAGCCCCGAGACCCCAGAGCGGGACAGCCCTGGATCCAGCAGGATTGGTGCTCCCTGCTCGCTCCAGGACACCCTTGGCACGGCCATCCTCACCATCCCGGGCAGGGATGAAGGCCCAGGGAGCCTCGGCTCCGCCGGGAGCTGGAGCAGGAACGCCGCAGGACAAATGGGAACGGCGGGGAACGATGGAAGCGACGGCACGGAAATAACCGGAGCTGCTTCAGCACCACGGTGAACTATAAATAATAAAGTTATAAATTATAGAATCATAAAATCATGGAATGGTTTAGGTGGGAAGGGACCTCACAGCCCCTCCAGTGCCACCCCTTCCACGGCAGGGACATCTTCCACTGTCCCAGGGTGGAGAGGAGAAGGCTCCAGGGAGAGCTCAGAGCCCCTGCCAGGGCCTAAAGGGGCTCCAGGAGAGCTGCAGAGGGACTGGGGACAAGGCCTGGAGGGACAGGACACAGGGAATGGCTTCCCACTGCCAGAGGGCAGGGATGGATGGGATCTTGGGAAGGAATTCCTGGCTGGGCTGGAATTCCCAGAGCAGCTGTGGCTGCCCCTGGATCCCTGGCAGTGCCCAAGGCCGGGCTGGACACTGGGGCTGGGAGCAGCCTGGGACAGTGGGAGGTGTCCCTGCCATGGCAGGGGTGGCACTGGAGGGGCTCCGAGGTCCCTTCCCACCCAACCATTCCAGGATTTTATGATTCCAACATTCCTGGCTGAGAAGGAATTGGGGAAGAATCCCCTAGTTTGGGCTGGGGCGCTGACAGGAGCTTCCCCGGGGGCTTTAACCCCGCTGGCAGCTCCGCGCCAGCCCCGCCCCGGCCCCACACCCCTCCGTGGGGGGAGCAGGGCAGGCAGGGCCCTTCCCAAGGAATTAATGGGGGAAGCAGCCGAGCACGGCGCTGCCCATTCCCGGGGGATTCATCATCCGGCGGCGCTTGGCTCGGTGCCCCCTCTCCGGGGCTGATGAGGAAATTGAGACATCCCAAAATATCTGCTCCTTCCACAAACCGATCGTGGCTTTCCCTTGTCATTTCCCCACCGCAACGCTGGAATTCGGTGTTAAACGAGCACCCCATCCCCGACAGCCCCGGGGGCTCCGGAAGAGCTGCTCCCAGGGAGGCTGAGATCCCTGGAAAAGCTGCGCCAGCAGCCCCAGCACAGCCGGGAGCATCCCTGCTCCAGGCACCCAGGTTTTCCCAGGTAAACGGGAGACATGGCTCTGCTGCTGCAGGGTTCTTGTCCCAGCCACTGGAATTCATCCATCCCCAGCCTGTGTCTCCCTCAGGAACAAACTGCCCAGAAAAAAGGTGGAAATCACAGGAATGAGTGAGATTTATGCTGAATATCCTACGGAGGCTGGAGGCAGCAGGCACCTGGAACTGGGGCGCTGCATTCCAGGCATCCCAAACTGGGCCCCTGGAACTGGGGGATGCATTCTGGACACCCCAAACTGGGCGCTTCATCCCGGACACCCCAAACTGGGCCCCTGGAATGGGGGGGGTGCATTCTGGACACCCCAAACTAGGCCCCTGGAATGGGGGGATGCGTTCTGGACACACCGAAGTGGGCACCTGGAATTGGGGTGCTGCATTCCAAGCATCCCAAACCGGGCCCCTGGAACTGGGGGATGCATGCCAACCCCCCCATGGCTGGGAGACGCTGGATCCAGGCTACCCCCGACCGACCCCGCGTGGCCTTGGGACATCCCGGAGTCCCTGCGATGTCCCTGAGCCCCGGAGCTCCCAGCCAGAGCCGCCCCATTCCCGGCTCCCGAGGCTCCAGCTGGGGTTCCACACCTGGCTGGGACTCCAGCACGGAGCAGCCGGAGCAGGATCCCGCTGGAGGAGCCTCGGGATGCGGCTCCGCGGGCACCGAGGGGATGTGGCTCTGAGGGCCACACGGATTTTGGGATCCAGCAGCGTTTTTGGCTGCTGTGCTCCCACCGAGAGGGAACACGGGGTCAGCGTTCCCGGAACAGGGATGATCCGGACCCAGGACCCGGCTGTGGGACACCGTGACACCAGGAGATGCCTCTGCTTCCTAAAACCGTCACCGAGGGGACGGGAACGGGGACAGGGACGAGGACGGAGCCGGCAGCTGCTGCCAGGCACGGCCATTTCAGGGCTCCGGGAAGAGCCTCCACACTTTCCCCGCTGTTATCCCGGATTCCAGAGGATAACTGCAAACCCTGAGGGATGCGGAGCGGGGCTGTCGCTCCAGGCCCTCCCTGCCCTGGATTTGGGGTCGCGTGGGAGGGGACACACTCCCGGCTCCTTTTGTCCCCGCTCCCGGCGGGTTTCATTCCTGAGGATCCTCCTGCCAGGCCCCACGGGCACCGGAGCGGGGCCAGGGCAGGAACCGGGAGTGCTGGAATGTGGGAGCAGCTGGGAGCCCGGCCCGGAGCCGGCCGGGGATGCACCCGAGAGCTCCGAGCCCACCCGCACGTGACGGAGGGAAGGAGGAAAAGCAGCCGGAGAAAAGTAGGACAGCGGGGCCGGGAGCGAGGGAAGAGCTTTGAGGGATGGAGCTGCCTCCCCTCCGCAGGGCCTGGGACAGGGGACACCCCGAGGTCACCGTCACTGTCACCGTCACCGCCACCCCTGCCCGGCTCACGGGACACCCCAGGGCCCCCTCACCAGCCCCGGGGGGCTGCGCTGTGCCGGCGGGTCCAGGGAAAAGGCAGGAGGGATCCATCGGCCACGGCACAGGCAGGATCCCTGGCTCAGGCTGGATCCATCATCCCTGGCACAGACAGGATCCATGGCACAGACAGGAGGGATCCATCAGCCACGGCACAGGCAGGATAGATCCATTATCCCTGGCACAGGCAGGATCCCTGGCTCAGGCTGGATGGATCCATCAGCCACGGCACAGGCAGGATCCGTGCCCCAGCCCCAGCCCCTGGCACAGCCCAGGTCACCTCCAGCACACCCGCGGTGACACCGGGGCCATGCCAGGCCACGCCAGCCCCGTGCCGGGAGGGGCCCAGTTCTTCCTCACCACCGAGCCCTGCAGATCCAGGGCAGCTCCTCTGTGGAAAGTCATTTCCAAGGGTCCCCACGGCTCTGCCACTCGCACTGGGAATTTTGGGAGGTTCTGAGGCACTCCCAGTGTCCCCAGGGATGGCCAGTGCCATCGGAGCCCAGGATCTCGAGCTGGGGGAAGGGGCTGGGGGGGCTGCGGGTGCCAGCGAGGGACGTTCCCAATCCATCCCCCCGCCATCCCATCCATCCGTCACGTCTCCAAACGTCTGGCACTGAATCCAGCCGGTGCTAATGGAGGGGGAATATTCATGATTCCCGATTCTGGGAGCGGCGCCGGCAGAGGTGCAGGAATGGGGGTGTTCCCACCGCTCCCACGGCTCAAACCCCGAGCGCTGCCGGGGCTGGGCAGGCTCCGAGCTCCCGCTCCTGAGCAGAGAGGGACGGGTGCCCCGGGATAAACACGGAGCCCTGGCCCGGCTGGGACCCCCCGGGACCGCTCCAAGCCGGGAGCAGGATGGAATCGGCGGGTGGGATGTGAGCCTGGGCCAGGCCTTGGGGCCGGAGATTCCCTGCCCTGTCCGTGTGCGGATGGAGCTGCTCCTGCCCCCTCCCTGCCCCACTGGGTGATGCCACCGTGTGCCCGGCCCTGTCCCCAGCGTCCCCTCGGCCACCACGGGTGGTCACCGGGCAGGATCCGGGGCGATGCCGGAGCCATTCCTGCTTCCCACAGGGAGCAGAGGCTCCTGAGCCAGGAGAAGGGAACGGAGCCAGTGCAGAGGCTCATCCCAGGCTGAAACCAGGGATCGATTCCCGCGGCACAAGGGCCGGAGCATTAATTGCAGAGCTCAGCTCTGTGCCAGGACTGAGGCTCTGCTCCAACTCAGCGCAATTTTCCATGCGCTGAGGAATTCCAGCAGCTCCCGAGGAGCTCAGAAGGTCAGAGCTCCGCTCTTCCAGCAGCGCTTTCACGCTCATCCAGCGGAGCGAGAAACAGCCGGGGCTGGGCACGGACCAAACCTCTGGAGCAGCTCCCGGAGCGCGCGAGGCTGCAGCAGCATCCCCGGGAATGCGAGCTGGCAGGTGCCTGGATCTCCCTCCCAGCATCGGTGTCACAACACCAGGCAGGAATTACAACAGAGGAATTACAGCACGCAGCGGGAAGAGGCTGGGGAAGGATCTCGGCACAGCCCGGTCTCCGGGGGTCATTCCTGCCACGCGGCAGATCCAGGTTGCGGCGGCAGCAGATGGGCTGAGCGGGGCCTGTTCGGAGCAGCGCGGCCCCGGGGCCTCCCGGAGCTGCTGCCTCATGGAAAAGCTGCTCCGTAATTGCTGGCAAGCTCCTGCCCGGCTTCCCGGCCGGCTCCGGGGCTGGCCGGCTGCTCCGGCACCAGCCCGGCTTCTGCTGCCGCTCCAGCGCTCCGGGCTGGAGGCTGCTCCCGTTTCGCTGCCGAGCTGCTGCTCTCTGAGCCATGAGCAATTTCCTGGGATGCCAGCAGCTGTAATCCATACAGGAACCCAACCGTGCCAGCTCGCAAATGAACCCGACCAGAGCAGGCCTTGTACCTGGCGCTGGCAGCTCCCCCGGGAGCCGGCGCCGCGTGTTTGGACATTTGCTCGCGGACGGGGAGGGAAAACGCTCTGGAGACAAAGCGGAGCCATTCCCTGGATCCCCCAAAGCCCCCCCAACTGGAATTTAACACCCTGCGCTGCCGGGAGCCGCGGTGCCGCAATCCAGAGCCGCGGATTAAATGCCGAAGGGCTGCTTTTCCATGCTTTCCCAGGCAGGAATGACTTTGGGAGCGGCAGGAGGCTCGGCAGCTGCAGATGCAAGCGAATCAGTTTTCCCGGCGCAGCACTTGCTGCCCGGAGGGCACACTCCAGGTTCCCAGAACATGCTGACTGCACTCCTCTCCTCCCTGGAAGCGACTGCAGCTCCCATTAAATATTGATCCGGGAACTCCGGTGCCCCCGCGCCTCCTCTCCTCGGCTCTGCCAATATTTAGAATCCATTAAAGTCGCGTGCGGAGCACTCGGAGCCGGGGCGGCTCCGCGCTGGCCACGCCGGCAAATCAGTTCCGTTACACAATCCGTGGATGAGCTGCCATGATCCCTGTAGCTGCAATTTAGCAGGAGCAGGCCCGGATGAGTTCATGGCTTTGTTCCTCGTTAATCTTTCATGCTCGTTGAGTGCGGAGCAATTTGTGTAGTACAAACCCTGCGCCACAAATCGCAGCCGCGACCTGCTCCGCGCGCATCCCGCCCGGCATTCCCAGCGGGCCCAGCTCCGCCGGCGGCGTGGCCTTGGATTCAACCCCCGGATCCCCGGGAATGACTCCCTGGACCGTCCTCATGGCACCCACAGGGACAAGGACAACAAGAGGGGGACACGGGGGGGCTCGGCCGAGCTGGGGATGCCCCGGTTCCTCCAGGCTCGTTACCAGAAGGATCATGGAATGCTGTGGGTGGGAAGGGACCTCAAGGACCATCCAGTGCCACCCCTGCCGTGGGCAGGGACACCTTCCACCGTCCCGGGCTGCTCCAAGCCCCACCCAGCCTCGGACACTTCCAGGCACCCGGGGCAGCCACAGCCTCGGCACCGCAGCCCCGGGGTTTTGTGCCGGCACCTCAATCCCCGCAGGGGCTTTGGCAGAGCCCACCGAGCCATTCCCACCTGGAAAACGCTCCCTCTGGCAGCCCCTCCCCCAGCCCTCGCCTGGCAGCGCCGTGGCATCGCCCGCGCTCCCGAGGGTGCCAGCGCAGCCTCTGCAGGGCCCGAGGAGCGTTCCCAGCTCCCGGCAAGGCGCTGCCAAGCCGTGCAGCCGCCCTCTTCCCAAAATCCAGCTGGCTGCTCCTGGAAGAGCTCCCGGCGGACACCTGCAGACCATCTGTCGAGCGGCACCCACCGAGCGGGACCGGGCGCCCACGGCGCCCCAGGCTCTCCACGGGCATCCAGGGTGGCTCAGAGCCGGCAGCAGCAGCTCTTTTCCAGGGATGGAGCAGCTGGGATTGCTAAAAACGGGTGGGATGGGATCTTTCCCAGCTCCTTTCCCAGCTCTCCCGCAGGGTTATAAATCCACCTGGAACAGCCTCAAAAGCGGAGCTCCAGGGGCCGGGCTGCCCTTGGCCCCAAGGTCATTCCCTGCCCGTCCTGCCTCCGGCAGGGCTGGCAGAGCTCCAGGCAGGTTGCTGGTATGGAGCTCTTCCAATGCCACAGAAATATCCCGGGAACCAGCAAGGGACAGGGAAAGGAGCACAGGAAGCACCAGCTCTGATGGGTTTGGGTAGAACACAGCTCTCCCTGAAATCTGCTGGAATGCGGCGGGATGAGCCGTGGGAGCGGCCGCGTCCACCATCCCTCCCGAGGGACACGGAGCGGCCACGACATTCCCAGCACACAAAAATCCTGAATCCAGGATCCAAACCCTGGCACCTCCGGGAGCAGCTGGGGCCCCAGAGCCGAGGCTGCCCTGGTGTCACTGGGACCTGCAGGACACAGCCACGGGAATCCCACCTGGCACCACCCCTGGCAGCACCCCGGAACGTCCCGCATTCCAGCTGGGATGCTGATCCCAGGCTGTGAGAGTCCCGCGGGAGCAGGGGCTGGATGATCCAGCAGCTCCCTGCCTTTGGAATCACAGCAGAAAGCCAAGGAACCCGCGTGCAGCTCTTCTGAGAGCTGGGAAAAAAATATCCGAGCCCAAATCCATCTGTTCTCCCTCTTTCTGAAGCCATTTCCAGCTTCCCTGTGCTCCAGCTTTTCCCTGCCCGGGGTGGGGCAGCTCTAGGAAGCTCCCGTGGCTCCAGAGGCCGGAGCAGGCACAGCACCAGGATTCCTCATCCCAAATCCCAGCTGGAGGGGCCCAGGATCCCTCCCCAGCACTGGTGTGGGGCAGAGGGACAGGAATGGGCCACCACGCAGGGGAAACATGGAAAACCAGAGAGCCTCAGCTTTGTGTCCCTGGAAAAAAACCCTGGAAGTGTCCCAGGGCCGTCCTGACAATCCCTGGAGAAATCCCACACCTCCCGTGCCAGCCTGACCTCGGCTGTGCAGGTGGGACCAGGAGAGGAGCTGGGATATCCCCGATCCCACTTCCAGCTCCTCCCTCCTGCTCCCAGCGCTCCCAAAAGCTCCCGAACCCCGGAGCCCCGGCAGCCACCGCGTCCCTGCTCCGGCCGGGGACCCTGCCCCAGTTCCAGCCTCCCGACTCCCAGCCCACCCCCCGCAGGCTGCCGGTTCCCTGCTCCTCCCGCTGAATCAGGATCCATGTGTTCGGCTCCCCCTCCTCCAGAGAATTCCCAATTAAGAGATCAATTTAGATAAATTGGGGATTGGAGCAGATTCGTGCTGCAATTGCCGCAATCCAGAAAATTCCGCCGGAGCGGCTGACGGGGCCTGGAATGGGGCTGTCCACGGGAACGAGCTGGTGATTGGAAAAGGGAATGGAAATATCCCAAACTCTGGGAACGGTGGTGGCACCAACAGCCGGGGAAGCTCCGGGGCAGAATCACCACAGGCGGATCCAGCAGGTCTGAGCCCCTCGCTCCTCCCGGGAATTGGCTCTTCCTTCCATCCTGTGGAACAGCCGGACACGGCTCAGCTCCACCTCCGGATCGATCCAAGGCCAGCAAACTGCTCCAGGGAGGATGGATCCATCTCCAGAACGGATGGATCCCAAATCCCACCCCAGGGCTCGGGGGCTGAGCGCTGAGTGCCGGCTGCACCTCGGGAACGGCTTCCGGAGCATCCCAAGGACTGGAGCATCCCAAGGACTGGAGCACCCCAAGGACTGGAGCATCCCACATTCCCAGCCCTGATGGGGGTCACATCCTAGTGAGAGTTTCCAGCCATCCCAGTGAGAGATTCCAGCCATCCCAGTGAGAGATTCCAGCCGTCCCAGTGAGGGATTCCAGCCATCCCAGTGAGAGATTCCAGATATCCCAGCAAGAGATTCCAGACATCCCAGTGAGAGATTCCAGCCGTCCCAGTGAGAGTTTCCAGCCATCCCAGTGAGAGATTCCAGCCATCCCAGTGAGGGATTCCAGCCATCCCAGTGAGAGATTCCAGATATCCCAGCAAGAGATTCCAGACATCCCAGTGAGAGATTCCAGCCGTCCCAGTGAGAGTTTCCAGCCATCCCAGTGAGAGATTCCAGCCATCCCAGTGAGGGATTCCAGCCATCCCAGTGAGAGATTCCAGATATCCCAGCAAGAGATTCCAGACATCCCAGTGAGAGATTCCAGCCGTCCCAGTGAGAGTTTCCAGCCATCCCAGTGAGAGATTCCAGCCATCCCAGTGAGGGATTCCAGCCATCCCAGTGAGAGATTCCAGATATCCCAGCAAGAGATTCCAGACATCCCAGTGAGAGATTCCAGCCGTCCCAGTGAGAGTTTCCAGCCATCCCAGTGAGAGATTCCAGCCATCCCAGTGAGAGTTTCCAGCCATCCCAGTGAGTTTCCAGCCATCCTGATGAAATTCCAACCATGCAGGCCAGGTTTTCCAGCTGTTCTCGCACCCCACGGCGCCAGTGCAGCACCTGGAGCAGCGGGAGATCCATCCCCACCCCGATCCACAACACTCCCAGACAGAGCCGAGCACTGGGGACGTTCCCGGCCGTCGTTCCCGGGATTCATCCGACACCGGGAGATGAAAGGCTGGAGATGAAAGGCTGCAGCATTCCATCGCGCTCCGCTTTCCGTCTGTCACTTCCCATCTCCTCCATCCGGAGCCGTGGGAGCAATTAGCGCCCGGCAGGTTGGGATGGGATTCCCGACGGAGCTGCGATATCCCGGTGCTCCTGCTCCGGCAGGGATGTGAGGGGTGAAGAGCCCACGGAGGGACAAAACCTTCCAGGAGAGCCTGGAATCAGCCCTGAATTGTATTTTATACATTTTATATTAAATAAAGGCATGTATTGTATACGTGCTCCTAGGATTTATATGGATCACAGAATCCCAGGATGGCTGAGGCTGGGAAAGCCCTCCAAGGTCACCAAGTCCCGGCTGTGCCCGACCCCCAGCTTGTCCCCAGCCCAGAGCCCTGAGTGCCACCTCCTTGGAATTCCTTGGACGCCTCCAGGGGTAGGGACTCCAAATTTCCCCTGCCAAGGCCTGAGCACCCTTTCCATGGGGAAACTCCCAAATATCCACCCTGAGCCTCCTCTGGCCCAGCCTGAGGCCGTTCCCTCTCCTCCTGTCTCTGTTCCCTGGGAGCAGAGCCCAGTCCCCTCCGCTGGTGGATTTTCAATAAATGCCCAGATGTTACAAATATTCCCGCATATTTTCTGTAAATCCTGACACATTCCATGGCTGTGCCCGTGGAGAGATCTCCATGCTGATATTGGATCCATAAACAGGTGTGTGCACATTCCCTGAGCTCCACATCCCCCTCTGGAATGGCAGCCCAGATGGGGGTCCCCACCCCAAGCTCCAGTGAGGGTGGCTTTGGTCCCTTGTGGAATTTTTGGATGTTTTTTCCACAATTTTAACTGCTGGTGTGGGAGGGGAGGAGCAAACCCATCATTAATTGCACTGCCAGGTAATTAATGACAGCGCCAGGGGTGGAAACACCACAGAGCTACGGAAGGATGGAACCCAGGGAGAAATAATTGGGATTTAACGGGAGCATCTCAGGCCGGGGGGGCCTCAGGGAGACCCCAGAGGGGCAGAACTGGGACCAGTACAGGACCCGAAACGGCCCAGTCTGGGTGCCCAGGGCAGGGCTGGCACAGACCCGGAGCCAGCACCCGCCCGGCTGCCCCAGCCCGAGGAGGAGGAGGAAGCAGAGGACAGGAGGGAAGCTGCTCTTCCTCTGAGGATCAGGAATTCCACCGGGAATTCCACCCTTCCGGGGGGGTCTGGCAGCAGGACCCCACCCCCACAAACCCTGCATGTGCCCTAAAGGCGCAGCTGATTCCAAATGCTGATCCCAATCCATGGGAACAGCCACAGACAGACACAGAGCAGCCACACGGCTGCGACCCGGCGACCTCGGGGTGCTGGGATGTGACACTGGGGTGCTGGGATGTGATCTCAGAGTGCTGGGATGTNAGATCTTAGAGTGCTGGGATGTGACACTGGAGTGCTGGGATGTGATACTGGAGTGCCAGGATGTGACACTGGGGTGCTGGGACGTGATCTCAGAGTGCTGGGACGTGATCTCAGAGTGCTGGGATGAGACCTCGGGGTGCTGGGATGAGACCTCGGGGTGCCAGGGATCCACAGGGACACCCCGGACTCGGGGGGGCAGAGCCCACATTCCGGGGTCCCCCCGGAATTCGGGAGGAGCCGAGCACCGCGCGCGTTGCGGGGCCGCGGTGCCGGAGCCGCGGAGGATTTTCGCAGCGGATCCATCCGGCGGCGCGGCGGGGGGGCCGCTGCCCTTCTGCAGTCTCCTTGGAGACTGCGGCCGCTCCAGAGGAGATCCCGCTGCTCCCGCTGCTCCCCCCGAGCCCCCGCGCCCCCGCTCGCGGCAGCTCCCGGAGCCGACGCCAGAGGAGCAGCGGGAAGAGGCCGATCTGGGAAGTTATCCACAATTCCGTGTGGCCAGAACAAGGCGGCATCCAGGGAGGCAGGAATTTCCAAATTCCCGTTCCCACAGCAACGCGGGGTCACCTCGGGAGCCGTCGCCCACCAGCGCGGCCAGGCCGGCCCCCAGTGCTCCAGGATGGAAAACAGCCTGGAAAAGGTGGGTTTGGAGCAATCCTGGCTCGGCCCCCACCGTGCACACGGGCAGGAGCATTCCCAGGAGCCTTCCCAGGAGCCCTCCCGGCATCTCCAGAGGCACTGGAGGAGGAGGAGGAGGAGGAGGGATGTGCCAGGAACAAGGCAGGCGCTCTGAGGGTCTCGGGAGCTCCGCGATCCCACGGCTCCGAGCACATCGGCCGTGGAGGGAACGGAATAACAGAGGGAAAGCAGCAGCATGGAGATAAATCCCTGCCCTGAGGAGCCCCTGCTGGACCGGGATCACCGGGAGACAGCGGGAAGTGCCCGGCTCCCGCACCCACAGCGCTGTCCCAGAAAGGGACACAGGGATCGGAGCCACATCCCAGCTCCCGGAGCAGCTCCGGAGCTCTGAGGGGATGGAGACTCATAGAGGGATCAATCCCTCATCCCAGTTCCTTGAACAGCTCCGGAGCTCTGAGGGGATGGAGGCTCTGACAGAGGGATCAATCCCTCATCCCAGTTCCTTGAACAGCTCCGGAGCTCTGAGGGGATGGAGGCTCTGACAGAGGGATCAATCCCTCATTCCAGCTCCTGGCACAGCTCCGGAGCTCCGAGCAGAGTCAAGGGCGCCCGGCAGGTGCCACACGGATCGGAGCCACGTCCCGTTCCCCGGCCCAGCACCGCGCTCCGAGCGGGGTCAAGGGCGCTCCGCGTGCCCGATCCCAGCTCATCCCGGCCTTTCATGTTCCTGCTGCACACTCGGATCCGTGCCCGATCCCAGCTCATCCCGGCCTTTCATGTCCCTGCCGCGCGCTCGGATCCGGCTCCAGCAGCGCCGGCCTGAGAGAGCCTCAAACACACAGAGCAGGGACCAAACTGTGCGGGAACAATGCGGCCTTTTCCCAGCACTTCCAAACATTCCAGCGCCTGCCAAGAACGCACCGGACCCCGACACCGCTGGTCACGAGTCGGCCCCGGCCTCGCTTGGGGCCGGAGGACGCGGCGGCTGCTCCTCTGGGATGCGGGGAGCGCTCCCGGACCCCGGCCGGCCCCGCGGCCCAGGGGAAGGAGAACCGCAGGATTCACAGCCTTGGAATCACCTCCCGCAGCTCTGCAGCCTCCCGTGCCTGCCCCAGGGATGGGGACACGAGGGCACAGGGACAGCGCATCCCTGAGGAATATCCCACACCCCACCGGCCAGAGCACCCACGGAACAGCGGGGGAAACTGAGGCAGGAAAAGAGGGACGGATCCATCCCCCTGCAGACACCAGTGCACGTTCCAGCCCTTCCCGGGCCTCTTGCAGCCCATGGGATGGGACTCCCACAGGAAGGGAAAGGGGGGCTTGGGCACTGCAGAGAGAGCAGGAGCCCCACGGGGAGGGGTCTCCATGCAGAGCCGATCCTGGCCTGGCCCCTTCCCATCCCCTCCTTGTCCCCACAGCGTCCCCCAGGCGCTGTCCCCTGTCCCTGGAGTGTCCCCAGGCGCTGTCCCCTCCCTGTGCCCATCCCCGCGGTGTCACCTGGGCACTGTGCCCATCCCCGCGGTGTCCCCAGGCGCTGTCCCCCGTCCCTGCAGTGTCCCCAGGTGCTGTCCCCTCCCTGCACCCATCCCCGCGGTGTCACCTGGGTGCTGTCCCCCTCGAGCCGCGGTGGCCGGATGCTGGACAGGTGAATGGTTTTGTGGTCCCCGGAGTTGAGCTTCACCACGATGGCGTCGGCGTTGAGCACCTGCATCACCTGGGGACAGAGACAGGGCTGAGCGTGGGGACAGCGGGCACCTGGGCACACCTGGGTGCACCCAGGGCCAGGTGCCACCGCGACACCAGCTCTGCCCGTCCGACTTCCACCCCCGGCACAATGAGCGGCTCCAGCCCCATCCCGGGTGTCCAGGGGGTCCCCAGGGGAATGTGGCTCCCGGGATGGTGACATGTGGCACAGCAGGGCACTGCCAGCCGTGTGTGTCCTGTGCCAGGGCTCAGCCCCCTGCGTTTCGTTCTGGAGGCAAACCCAGAGGGGACAGAGCACCAGCTGGACACTGGGCACGGGATAATGCCCGCGGTGGGAGCGAACTGATCAGGATCATAAAGTCAGGGAATCCTGGAATGGTTTGGATGGGAAGGGACCTCAGAGCCCCTGCAGTGCCACCCCTGCCATGGCAGGGACACCTTCCACTGTCCCAGGCTGCTCCCAGCCCCAGTGTCCAGCCTCGCCTTGGGCACTGCCAGGGATCCAGGAGCAGCCACAGCTGCTCTGGGAATTACAGTCCAGCCAGGAATTCCTTCCCAAGATCCCATCCATCCCTGCCCTCTGGCAGGGGGAAGCCATTCCCTGTGTCCTGTCCCTCCAGGCCTTGTCCCCAGCCCCTCTGCAGCTCTCCTGGCGCCCCTTTAGGCCCTGGCAGGGGCTCGGAGCTCTCCCTGGAGCCTTCTCCTCTCCAGACTGGACACTCCCAGCATTCCCAGCCTGGCTCCTGGTGGAGGGGGCAGGAGGATCCCAGTGGGGCTCAGGACACCCGGGTTTAACATTCCGAGTTCTCCAGCCCGGCCGAGTGGAGCCCCTGGATGTTCCCACCGGCAGGACAGGGACCTTCCCCTGCCCGCTCCCAGCACAACCCAGTCCCCCCAGTCTGCCAGGCTCCCACTGCTGCTTATCCACGACGATCCTGATCCCACGCATCCCCGGAGCCTCGCAGGGAGGCCGGAGCTGACCCCACTCCAGCCCTTTTTGCCCGGCAATCACATCCGCTCCTCCCAGTACGCTGCGCCGGAGGGAGAGGAGGATTTTAGGAACTCAGATCCGAGCAGACACCGAGGATCGCCAGGGCACAGCAAAGCCCCCGGGAATGTCCCAGCGTGCGGCCCCGGCCTCTCCCGGCTCCCAGCTCCCGGATTTTTCCTCGGCAGGAGCAGCCCAAAGCCGTGCGCCTGCCAAGTGGAGTAATCCAATCTCACGCTCCAGGGCATCCAGGGGCGAGGAGGGAGCTGCCTCTCTCCTTCCTCCCGCCCAAGACTTGGGAAAAGCGGGATGTGAAGCGGGGCTGCTGCAGCCAGGGCCGCTGCGGGTCAGCTCCGGGGGCAGATCCCGCGCTCCATTACACATCCAGCACACGCTTCCCCGGGAGCTGCGGGAGCCGCGGTCACATCTCATTTGCTCCCTGGCAGGAGGCAGCAGCCGGCCAGCGGCTCCCGGCGCTCCAGCGGCTCCCGGCATCCCAGCGGCTCCCAGCGCTCCAGCCCCCGGCACGGCCCGGAGCCGTGCAGGAGCAGCAGCGGGGACCGGCCGGGCCAGGACACGGATGTAGGATTTGGGAAGCAGCAGGACACGGATGTAGGATACAGGAGGCAGCAGGATACGGAATGCAGCAGGACATGGAATGCAGCAGGACATGGATGTAGGATTTGGGAAGCAGCAGGACATGGATGTAGGATGCGGGAGGCAGCAGGATATGGGATGCAGCAGGATATGGAATGCAGCAGGACATGGATGTAGGATTTGGGAAGCAGCAGGACACGGATGTAGGATACAGGAGGCAGCAGGATACGGAATGCAGCAGGACATGGAATGCAGCAGGACATGGATGTAGGATTTGGGAAGCAGCAGGACATGGATGTAGGATGCGGGAGGCAGCAGGACATGGAATGCAGCAGGACATGGATGTAGGATGCGGGAGGCAGGATACGGGATGTAGGATACAGGAGGCAGCAGGATATGGGACATAGAATACAGGTGGCAGCAGGATACAGATGCAGCAGGACACAGCCCTTGGAGCAGGGACATTGTGTCCCCCGGGCAGGACAGAGCAGGGGGGCAGCAGGAGCCAAGAGGGACCCCCAGGGTCTCCGCAGGGCCCTGACCCGGTTGCGAAGGGGCCCTGCAGGATATGGGATGCAGCAGGATACGGGATGCCGGAGGACAAGGGACACAGCAGGACAACAGGGGATGCAGCAGGACACAGCACCTGGCACTGGGGGACTCTCAGGGGATGCCAATCCCGGGGGGTGGCAGCAGGAGCCAAAGGGGACCCCAGGATCTCTGCAGGACCCTGACCCAGCTGTGAGGGGTCTCTGCAGGATGCTGAGGATACGGGGTGCTGCAGGACAAGGAATGCTGGAGGACATGGGATACAGGACACGGGATAAAGGACAGGGGACACAGGACAAGGGATACAGGACATGGGACACAGGACAGGGGATAAAGGACAGGGGACACAGGACAGGGGATACAGGAGAGGGGACACAGGAGAGGGGATACAGGACAGGGGACACAGCAGGGCACGGGACACAGCAGGGCACAGCACCTGGAGCCAGGGCTCCCAAGGGATGCCAGTCCCAGGCAGGACAGAGCAGGGTGGCACAAGGGGACCCCCAGGTGCCACCCTCTCCGGGCAGCTGCCCCCTCCTCCCGCCGGGAGGGCAGGAGGGTCACGGGGGGTGACGCGGTGACAGCACCGCCCCGGGGCCGGGGCATTCGTCTCCCCCCACGCTCCCAGCCCGCCGCATCCACTTCCCTTATCCAATATTTATTGTGGCTTCTCCCGCCTGCGAGAGGCCCTTTGATAAAGGGATTGGAAGGATTATTTTTTTAAAGCTCTGCAGCTGTTTCTTGCAGAGCCAGCACACTCTGGCTGCTGCCTCCCGAGTCCCCCGGGCTGGGAGCAGGGAGGGCAGCCCGGGAATGTCCCCGTGGCACCGGCCAGCCCGGCCAGCCTGGTCACCCCCATCCCATCCCCGCTCCAGGGCTCAGAGCCCGCAGCCCTTGTCCGGATTTATCAGGGAAGATTTTTTTCCTCACTGCAAGAGCTGAGACCACCGCAGGCTTTGCTTGTCCCCAGTACTGGGGGCACACAGGACAGGAGAACTGGGACCAGTACAGGACACGAAACTTCCAATTTTCGGTGCCCTGGGCAAGGCTGGCACAGACCCGGAGCTGGGACCAGCCTGAGGAGGAGGAGGAGGAAGCAGAGGACAAGAGGGAAGCTGATCTTCCTCTGAGGACTGGGAATTCCACCAGGAATTCCACCCTTCCGGGGGGGTCTGGCAGCAGGACCCCACCCCCACAAACCCTGGATGTGCCCTAAAGGCACAGCTGATTCCAAACACTGATCCCAATCCATGGGAACAGCCACGGACAGACACAGAGCAGCCACACGGCTGCGACCCGGCGACCTCGGGGTGCTGGGATGTGACACTGCGGGGGGGATGTGACACTGGAATGCTGGGATGTGACACTGGGGTGCCAGGGATTCCACCTTTAGGGATGGCTTCCCTGGGAGCCGAGGGGGAACAAGGACCCCCACGCCTGGGGACC
>VZTG01003502.1:0-14629 GCA_013397845.1 Melanocharis versteri | reverse complement strand
GGGAAGGGAAGGGAAGGGGAAAACTGGTTTCCACTGGAATAGAAGATTGGTGAAGCAGATTATTCTCCACATTCTCATTAAAATGCTCCTGCACATTGATACTTATGATTTGTCACTGTCAAAATAGTGGATTCATATTTTACAATATAGCAAAAAAAATCCTCTTTCAGTACTGTTGTGTTGATATTATGAGCTGTTTGCAGGATGGGGGAGAAGTTGACTGGGGATGAATTTGCCTATGTATATGTATGGGTATATAAGAGAGAGATGGGTAAATAAGGAGATTAGCACAGGAAGTAAGCAAAAAATGGGAACAGTAGTTAATTTGGAGCAAGCATTAAAAAGTAACAACATTTACTGCATGAATTGGGTTTTCTCCTGCTGTAAAATCAACATCATGAGAAAACTTGGGTGTGCGACACTCAGAAATATTATCTCCCTTTTTCTTCTCTGAGTCTGATTGTGACCAAGGAGATGGAGTATTTCTCCATTCTGCTTTTCGACCATAAGTAAAATCACTTCACCCATGTATCAAGATTTTCTCGTCTTTTGAGTAGGGCAAGGATTATGCTATCTGCCTTTGTTTGGAAGAACTTGGCAGCTGGGCATAAGAAACACAAGTAGGAGCAGTTTATTGTTGTCATTACCTACTGTGCAGATGTTCTTCAGAAATCAGCACAGCATACAGCAGCCAGTCCTTCTCTCACCCCAGCCTTGATGATTCTGAGTGTCACCACCCCACTCTTCCCTGCTGGCCAATTGTGTGCAGGGACTTTCCTCAGTATGGACTCTTTCCCAATATGTCCCTTTAGCAAGCAGGGAAGGAAACCACTGACAAAAACTACGCAGTTGTCAGCCAGCTGGTGATTCCATCCTCTCATTCAGTCATCTGGGCTACATTTGATAATGATTGGCAGATGACAGATTTTGTAGCTTTGTCCCCAGATCTCCTAATTCTTTGTGCTCAGAGATTTCCAACAGAATAAAATACTGTTCCAGTTGATGCCGTGCTCTGATACAGCCTGCCCAACATCTTCAAAGGTTTCACTTTAAATTGCATCCCAAATTATGTATAATTTCTTCCATCTCAAAATGTGCATTGCCTTAGCCTGCACCATTAGTTTATCGTTCAAGGTACAGTCTGATGGTGATTTTTCTCTGAAATGAGTCATTTAACCTCTGCTATTTGCTGTGACATTTTTAAAGAAATGAATGCTCTCTGTGGTAAACCAGGTGCTGCTTGATTTAAATTATCGCTTAACTACAAGTTTTATGAAGTGGTTTTTGGTTTAGTTTGGTTTGATTTTAGTTAGCCTCCAAATTTGAACACCCACAGTGTCTGGAGAAGTTTCCTGTTCGATTAGGTAAAGCTGAATGGCCAAGAAAAGTAACAGGGGAGGCCTGATGTCTTCAGTTTAGCAACAAAACAAATATAGCATGGCTGAGCTGCATGCCTTTATGCTGACCAGCTTCAAATCTGCCTAGGTGGAGGCATGAATACTGAGAACAAAAGGGTGCTCAGCCCTTTCCTCATTCAGTTCTGGGTTATACTACATGGGTTGTCAGGACCTGATCTTCCGTAAACACAAATCTAATGCTAAGCTTCTACTCATAGTGAGAAATGGCTTTCAGAGGCCAACTCAACCCTCTTTCCCAAATTTCCATACCCTTGCTCCAAGTTTACCTGTCCTTTGCAGACAGAAGTCTGATAAAGTCCTGAAGATCTCAGGTGATGGAGATCCTCCACCACTTCCAGGCAATCCATTCAGCTGTTTGTTATCCATTCAGAATATTTCATGCATAATGTGGCACTCCCTTGCAGCAATCTAGGGCCTTAGTCCTTATCCCAGTGGATTCAGAGAAAGATAAATCCTTTCCTCATTGCAGTCTTTTACACACTTCAAAGTGGCTACCATGTCTTCTGTAGATGAAGCCATCCAAGTCCTTTAATACTACCTCTTGGACTGTGTTCGAAAACCTCTGAAAGAAAGAGCGAGGGTCCTGGGGTATTGTTCTTGTTGTACAAGCACCTGAGAGGGGCATCCAGCGCTGAGGTCAGGCAGACTGACAGTATGGTTTTAGGCAGCTGGGTTTTAATTGATGTAGATTGCCCATTGTGCTGCTTCAGTTGTGCTGAGGGGTTTGATGAGGAGGATGTTTATTAACAAAGGAAGAGATGGTAACTAAATGGGTGAGCCATGGTCATGACTTTACCATGCTGTCAAGCACGTGCTGGATCTGAATTTATGACTTAGGCTACTGAACCTCTTTTTCAGTTCACATCTGGCCAATCTCCCATCTGCCCTCCCCTTCTCCTTTCCTCAAGGACAGTGTTGAGAAAGAGAGGGGTTTTATACAGCCAAACCTCCCTCCTCAGTGTGCTGAGCATTCCCTAGGCTGATGCAGCCACTGTTCTCTCATTACAAATCTCCCAGGTTATCATTCAGTATAAAACTAAGTTAGGAAGTAATGCTTGGTATACAAGGTGTTTATGCAGGGACACATAATCATTCAAGATAGTGGCATTCATTGAAAACTAATCCGGAATTTTCCGAAGTAAATGAGTAAATCTGCCACCTAACAACACATTCATGGCTTTGCTGTATCTTTGTATTTGAGAGACATTTTTAGGTCAATAAGCCACGTGAATGAAGAAAAAGAAATGGAAGTTGGGGGAAGGTGTGAAATACACCTAGAACCCCACTCTTCCAAAGAGCTTGTTCTCCACCTTTCCCTGTGACAATGTTCTTTAGAGAATGGCAGCACTTCAGAAGACAGAGTGAAATGTTTATTGGCAAAAGGTCAACTGCCTCCAAATAAAGAATGAGTTGTTGAGTAGGCTGTAAAAGATGTTTTATGCCTATCAAAAAAAACCCCACTTTTTGAACTTCTGAATAGCAATGCCTCCCCACAGGCCAGGCTGTTGTCATTCCTGCCAGAAAGTCCAAGACTCAGGTGTCCCCAGCAGTGTGAGCACCAAGGGTATACACAGACAAGGAAAAAACTAATTGGTTTTAAGATGTGTCTTAGTGGTCTTCTAATTCACAGTATTTCTTTTTAAACAGGACTTGATTCCTAAGGTACAAGCAAGGCCATCCTTCAAAACATTGGCTGAGTTTGCTTTGCTATGCTCTGCCTCAGTTGGTGCTGGCTGCATGGACTGCTTCTCCTCCTGCAAGCATGGAGCTGCCACAAGGGCTGCATTGCTCTGATGCTGGTGGTGACTGACAGGGGGAGTACCAGGTGCTCAACAGGAATACACAGCTCTGGCCACAAAAGATCTGAGCAGTCACTAATATTGCCTCTTCTTGTGTGAAAGTCTTTATGTGTCTCATTGTCCTTCCCAACCTATCTCACTCACTTTTGGAGTCGTATAAACATCTAAACATTTTTTTGGGAGGAGAAAGACCAAATGGCCAACACATTTCCAAAGAGTTGGGATATCACGTTGTTCATGCAGCTCTGGTCCATTCTAGCCAGCCCATGCAATGGAGCAACAGCCTTATGTGAAAAAAGGGTTCTATGTCACAATTTATGGTGTGCCCTGCCGTGTCAGGAAAGCTGTTGCAAAAATCAACATTTCATTTATTTGCTGCTTGTTGGTGGTGTCAGTAAACAAACTTTTGCAGTCAAGTAAATTTCAGTGTGTCAGAGCATAACAGCAGGAAGAGAAAATATCGATGATAGGTGGGAAGGGAGTATTGTAGGAGGGAAGGCGCTCTTGGGCCCAAGCTCAGGCCAGGGCTGCTGTCCCTGGCTGTGGTCCACTCCCTCCTCCATCCCCCTGGCCCTGCAAATGCCCCTGAGCTCTGTCCCCCTAATGGTGTGGGAATTCTTCCCCTAAGAGACTCAAGATTCTTCCCTTCAAGCACCTACAGCTGCTCCCTCCATCAAACCCTGCCCATAATACTGTCTCAGCACCAGAGGAATGGCTGAATGCTGCAGCAAAACCCCCCATGGAAAAACTCCGGTAGCGAAAAGAAAACGAAGGACAAGAGAAGGGGGAAGTACTACAGGCATTTTGTTCCTGCAAAGCCCTGAGCATCCTCTGCAGGTGTCTGGGTGCTCTCAAATTCCCGTCATCCCCAGCAGGCCTCAGTACCAGACCTTATATCCTGACAACAAGGTGTCATGGTGGGACTTGATGAGACTCTTCTCCTTGCTTTCAAGATACTTTGACTATCAGGTAAAGTACACGACAAAACATCTCTAAAAACATTTGTCTCAGCTGACTGATTTGGAGCTCCTGAGCCATAAAGCTGAAGCCAACTGAGCAGACCAATCACTCCCAGGTGACTATAATGGAAAGTTATTGGAGCAAGGTTCCTGACGTTCTGCATCATTTCACTGCAGGAACAGAGCTCTTAAGGAGTAGAAAATTAAAATAATAAATGTAAATTGTGTTTATTGCAAGGGAGGATTAAACCCCAAACTAACAGGCATGAATATGTGAGGATGGTCATCCAAAGCAATCTTCTGTCAGCAGAAGCAGCTACTGCTCCAGAAATTGTGCACTGCACTTTTTCACAGGTCTGGCATCTTCCTTCCCACCCCCAGCTGGCTGCCCAACCCTCGTCTGCCATTGTTCGATACTTTGAGAATTGTGTCAAATTTATACTGGGCACATCGAGATGCAGGAGCCCTGGTCTTCCTTTCTGCTTGTGAAGTGTCAAGTACACCTAGGGAATCCTATAAATAATAAATAACAATAACACATGCACATATTCATAACCAAGTCATTGTTTACATAGTGAATATTCAGCATACACCAGATGGTTCTTCTTTCACTGCCTCCAAAATGGAAATGACCAGTTACTAAAGATAAAATATTCCTTCCCTCTGCTGCTTCCCTAGGGCTCCTACTTGTTGTTCTCTTGTAGAACTGCTACTCCCTAGAGAAGAAAGCCTTTCAGCCTTGGAAACATTGAAATCAGATCTGAAATATGGAATGTTTCAGCAGAAGCTGCAGATAAACGAACACAGTGTTAAATCAATTCCAGAAAATAGACTTGGATTAATCCTCCTGCCTGCCGCAGTATTGCTCTGGGAGAAGCAATCTCTCTCCCCACTGTCACATGGCTTCTGCCTCTGCTATCAAGATGTCCCTCCACTGGGTCTGTAAGAGCAGTTCCTAAATTACTTTTGTTCTTCAGAAATGCTAGCTAGCAGCCAGTGCATCACATGTACTGCACATGACCACCACCCAGCCACACTGCAGGTGGCAATGATTTTAACTGGCTGATTTTAACTGTGGCGACATGGAGGGCCAGACTCTGCCTGCTTCATTTCCACCCACCCCTGTGGCTCCAGTTTTCATTTATGATCTTTCACATAAGGTGCACTAACAGCACAGGGAGCAGAGACCAGGCCCTCAGCCACTCAATGCCAAGTCAAACCATCTTGCTTCTTGCCCTTCTTTGTCCCCACGTGCAATACATAAGCTTGCCCAGCTCCATTGAAGGAGACGGTGCCATGCCATGCCATGCCATGCCATCCCACCCCATCCCACCCCATCCCATCAAGTAGCTTGGTATGAAAGACACTGGGCTCAAACGGTGGCAGATTTAGGAGGACCTTGAGCCCAAGCTCTTCACTTTCCAAGCACATGTTCAAGCCCAGATTTGGCGCAGAAGAAGGGCCATTATCTCTGCCGGTCAGATGCCCACGTGAAGGGGATTCCAACACTGATCCCTGAGCCAAGGTGCATTCTGTGCAGCTCTGAGCTAGACCTGTTCAGCCCCATCACCAGCCAGGGCATCCTCTGGGCTGCTCTCTGTCCCTACTGGTGAGGAACAGCATCTTTTCCTGGAGCAAATCTGGCTTGCTTTAACAGAAGAAATTCAAAGTACTGTTTAGGAAGAAGAGGCAGAACTATGTCCTCTTCTCAGGAGGCTGGAGGCAGCCCCTCACTCACCTTTTCCCAGTCCCCATGTGACCTGGACTTTCAGAGGTGGCAACTCTTTCTCTGTACCAGAAGGATGGGAGTGGGGGTGGGGCTGGGCAAGTTATCCCTACAAATGTTGGGAGCAAACCCCAGGCCCCTGAAGCCAATACCACCTCCGGGCTAGGCAGGGCTGAAGGGTAAACCTTGTTTTAGGAATATCATCTCCCTAGATGAGCCAAGGAAAAATAATTGAGATGCTACTTTCTTTTCTCAGCTGTAGAAAAAGAAAGCTATGATTTGATCATGGGTAGCTGTTTGCCAGTTTCCAGGAATCACCTGAGGTATTCGGTATCAAACAAATGAAGACCTTAGCACTGCTTTGAGTAAGGCTAAGGTTAAGCTGATGGCACTGCATCAAGGTCAACTACACATGAGTCAGCCAGAAGAAAGAGCCTTTATCTGTCAGATGGTAATTTCCCTTATCCCCAAGCTTCTGGGCACCTCCAAAGGCCAATGTCCAGGGACTACAGAGCCACTGTGATGTCTGCTGTGGGGACAACACCTTCAGTCATATTCTCCCTCCTTGCAGGGGTAGTGACTGAGTGAGGAAAACCAGAACACTGCACAGGAGAAGCAGTGGTTCTCCTTAGGGGAGGACTGTAGGGGATAACAACTGAGTACCGCAGTGTAAAAAGGAAGACGAAGGGTGAATTAAACCCATCTGAAGACCCACTGAGGAGCTAGGAGAGGAAACAGAAAAATGAGGAATAAATATAAGGGAGAAGTTCCATAGCAGTGAGACTTGGACTTTCTCCAGACTTGTCTTCACTTGCTTCTCTCAGATTCCTGTCTGGTGGATTTGAGGTAAGCACAGCCAGTAGCTAGGTTTCCAAAATGCCTGCCAGAAGCAGAAGCCAGAATCTGCTTCACTCACAGCTTGGGAAAGGGAGCTGTCCCATAGAATTGGAGGGGGTAGCAGGCACCTTCTGGTCTGGGAGCAGAGGCAGCAGTGGCTGTACAGTGGACAGCAAGGACAAGGCCACTTTCGGGGGTTCAAGGGGACCAGGGCCAAAAAGAGCCCTGTGAAGAGCTCAGGCAGAAGGAATCCTGGCATGATGTGGAGGACAGGACGTAAAAGGGTTGGGAAACAAGAATGGAAGAGATGAAGATGCAAGGATGGAGGGGATTTCAGTGTAATGTGAAAGCTGGAAAGAACAAGGGTGGCCGGGGTCAGAAAGATGCAGCAGAGAGGCTGGGGAAATCGCCGGGATGAGAGGGTCAGGGGACATTGGCTTCCCAGGCATCCTTCCGGTGCCGACCCTCCTCGTCGAACCTCCTCGGGCACCCGCCCTCTGCCCGGTTTTCCAGCTGCTGCTGGCCCCTCTCCGACACATTTGTAGCCAAGGAAGAGCTGCAGGTCCACGCGTGACAGGTGAGTCTGTCACCTCCTGAGGAGCGACCGGCGGGGTGCTGGGGATGGGCTGGCACACGGAGGGACACAGCTCCCCGGGCCGGCCCGGCCCCGGGCGTGGCAGGGATGCCGGCCCGGCCCGGCAGATGGCGCCGGGAGCCCGCCGGGAGCTGCGGGAGGAGGGAGCGGAGGAAGGAGGGAGCGGAGCGGAGCGGAGGGGAGGAGTGCGTGGCCTGCCCGCGGTCTCACAGGGCGAGGACATTTGTGGACGCGAGGTGGGAGCCAGCCACCACTACCCAAGAGAGATCTCTGCCCTGTCTCCCTCTTCAGCTCTGCCGGGGAGCCCCCAGCCCTACAGCTGTGATCAGCCTTGGGAGGGCAGCGCTTTCTTCCCGAGCAGGACCCACATGTAGAGCAGCATCCCCCAGCCACAGCTCCCCAGATTGCCACTGGTGAGGACTGTAGTCCTCGTACGGGAGGATAAAAGATACATCAGATGTGAATCCTACCCGCTGCAGTGGGATGCTGTTTCGCGACATGGCTAAATATGTTCCAGGAGTCCTCCAAGCTTTTGCTTGGGAGGTGCAGTGCTTTCTGCTTGTTTGTTACGCCACGTATTACATTGGTCACCAACAGGGAGCAAAAGAGCTGCTGCATCTGCCTTGTCTCAGTATGGTGGAGCTCTCCCTGCAGCTCTCGGAGGTCTGCTGAAGCAGTGGCAAAGCTGCCAGTTGCTGAGCTATCTGAGAAGGTGGATGAGGGATCAGATGTAGGGCTCGGATCAGCAGTGACCAGCAGTGTTTTGGGACTCTGCTTGTCATAGGGTGGCATTATTAGCCATAATTTTTTTGTCATTCACTCACATTTCCCTTCTGGTTTCAGTTCAGTTGAGCATTCCCAGCTTCTCCCAGGTGTGACTCCAGCCTGATAAACTCCATATTATCTCCACCTGAGTGGTGCCTTCATTTCAGTGCATGCGGAAAGGAAGGGAGGGATAAAAGAGGTGCAAAGAACAGAACCATAGAATCATAGAGTGGTTTCAGTTGGAAGGAACTTTCTAGATCACCTAATTCCAATGTCCTACCATTAGCAGGGACACCTTCCACTAGAACAGGTTGGTCAAAGCCCCATCCAGTCCTTGCCTTGAACATTTTCAGAGATGGGGCAGCCACAATTTCTCTGAGCAACTTGGTCCAGTTCCTCATCACTTTCACAGTAAAGAATTTCTTCCTAATATTTAATCTAAACCTACTCTCTTTCAGTTCAAAGCCACTGCCCCTTGTCCTATCACTATATGCCCCTGTAAGAATCCCTGTCCAGCTGTCTTGTAGGCTGCCTTTATGTACTGGAAGGCTGCTATAAGCTCTCCCTGGAGCCTTCTCTTCTCCAGTCTGAACAACCCCGGTTCTCTCAGCCCATCTTCATAGAAGATGAATGAAGTTGAAGGTGATAAATTATACACACAGTAAAAACATAGGTAAAGCCAGCAGCATGAGCAGGGAAATTAATAAATAATTATTTGTTGTTGACTAGGCTCAAATGTTGACCACATGTTCCAGGCAGAGAAATGGGTGAAAGTAGCTTGTCAGTGGGTCAGAAGAGACACAAGGAGACATCGTGTCCTTCATACAATGTGTGGCTTCGCCAGGGAACGTCTTGCTGCAAAGTGCTGTGGATGTCCACATTTTATATGCTTCTGAATCTCTTTCAAGAACTATGTGTTTGCTGGTGAACAGGAGAGGACACTAAAGGAGCATCATCCACCTGCTCTGTTCTTATGCTCTTTTCAAGGTGTTTGCTGCCAGCCACTTCCAGAAACAGAATGATAGCCTACACAAACCTGTTTTCTGACCTAGAACAGCCCTTCTTTTTCATATTTTTTTTTCATTCTGGTGCTATTCTTTACATAGAAGAAGGGCCAACGAGCTACTTAGAAAAGAAGGTTTTGTGGAATATTTTTTTTATGAGACAGCCTATTTAGAGTTAATGACTTTCACAAAGGACTGTGCCACTGTGCATTAGCTAGCTGCGCTGCTGGCAGCTGTTTTAGCCAGGGAGAACATCAGTGCATTGAGTGTTTGCTCCCAGGAAGGCTGGCATGTGGGCAGAGACACAGCCTGCATGCAGAGCCCCGCGTTTGGCCAGAACAGTATGGTTCATTACATGATGTGCATCTTCCTCACTGCCTCTCCCAGCTCAGCCTGTTAGCTTACATCTTTCCCTGTAATCCACTGACATTCTCATTAAAACTACCATCACTTTTCCCTGGTCTATCTGCAATCAGTGTTCCATTGCTCTGGACATCATAAAAAATGCCATTTGCCGCTTCAGAAGGTCAAGTGTTCAGCCTGGATCTTTTTCTCCTATGTCAGGAATTACCAGTTGCACCTCTTGAAGCAGAGGAGTCATTTCCCTTAGACTTCCAGAAAACATTTCACTCTGCTCCATGACCTCCATTTCAAGCTCTATATAACCATGTATTTATTTTGTTTCTCTCTCACACACATTTGTCTAAGAGAGGAAGATGTATTTTACACAGAGTAAATGAACCCATGTTCCTTTCTGCATCCATCTCCACAAGGAAGTGACACGGCACGTCCTAGGCTTTGAGAGCAGACACGGGGGGCCATGTCAGAATGTCTGGTATTGACAGGGTAGGTGAGCAGCAGGCCTGGCCTCTGGGGAAGCGCAGGCTACCTATTTGCAGAATAATGCAAGGATGTCTGATGCACAAAAGCTGGATTGGGGCTATCAAGTGCAAGCCTGAATGTCTAGCTCTCCACTGGGTCCTTCTTCAAGAGCTGAGCAAACCGTTCCATGTTGCTAACGCAGTATCGGGATACGGAAAAGTGGGGCAACATTTGATTAGTGGATAGATGTTGGGGTGAAGAGAGGAAAGCCCCAGGCAAGAAGTTGCACCATTTCCTTGGGGTGATACAGGAGCAGGTGGGAGCATCCACAGAGACACTGCTGCAGGCAGTAGTGGCTGACAGCCGGGAGGGCTGGGGATGGTATTTGTGAAGATGAGCATGTTGGGTTTAGGCTGCACTGGGGACTTGGACAATTTGAGCTGCCTGTGCTGAGGGCCCAGCCATGGTGTCTTTTGGAGCAGGGCTGGTGGTGTCTGGGCAGCACCATGGGAATATCTTGCTTACCCAGGCCAGCCAAAGAACAGATATAGAGTCACAGAGAAATCCCGTGCCTGCAAGTACTGAGCCACACTGTCCCACCTGACTGGCAATTGGGAAGAGGCAATTAGCATATTTTAATGCAACTGATTAGTGCGTGGTCACGCAGCCTGGGTGGTGGGTGATTTTTGAGGCAGATTTGAAATTATAAGCATGCAGACACCAAACCACGAGGGAGCCGGCATGGGGGAGAGACGATTTCCCAGCGTACCAGCTGCGGCCCCAGTTTCTCAGCTATTCCCAATGGCAAGCTGCCTTCAAGAAGGTCCGGGGTGAGCACTTGAAAATTAAGAAATTAACTTTTTTAATTAACGGAACTGAGGTGGCTGGTGTGATGGTGGCTCAGCCTCTGCTGCAGCCCTTCCAGCTTCTCCTTTTGCACAGCGCAAGTCCCATGGTGTCCTGTGGGAAGGGAGAAGCACCTTGCCCGGGGCCGGGGGTCCCCGCCAGGCAGCCCGCGGTGGAGGGCGCGGAGCCCTCCCCGGCGCAGGGGGCTGCGGTCCTGCGGCAGCCGCCTCTGCCGCATGTCAGGGGATGTGTGCGGAGGTGCTGCCCCGCGTTCGGGCTCTGAGAGCGGGCTGTGGGGCAGCCCGGAGCTCCCTGGCAGGGCTGGGGCTGGCACTGCCTCAGCCCGCGGTGCTGCCCGCAGCTCCCCCGCCCTCCGATGTGCGCACTCCGAGGAGCTGCTGCCGACAGGAGCTCCGTTTCCTTAGTGACGGCAGGCAGGAGATATTCCGGGAAGGAGGCAGGCAGCGCTAGGAAAGGCCGGCAGGTCTGGGGAGAGACAGCCAACCCGGGCTTCACCAACCCTTTACACCGTGTCTGAACTGCCTGGGCTCCGTTTCCCGGGTGTCCGCTCGGTGCCCCCGAGTCCAGATCGAAGGAATGCCGGGCGCCCACTGCCAGGACTGGAGCCGGGACAGGAGGGCTGCAGTGCCGTACCAGGGGCAGTCCGCCCAGCACCGCGGGGTGAGCGTAGCTCCGACCTCCGCAGGTGTGAGCTTCCATCTCTTCCCAGGGGGTAATCCCCCACTTGTCCAGGGATGAGAAGAAATTCATTCCTGCTTTTGCAGCATGAAAATAACGTAATAATTCTATCAGCCCTCCAAGGAAACAAGTAATTCAGTCCTAGAAGCAGTTTACAGGTAAGAAAATCTGGGACCACATCCGGGGCTGTGCTATGCCATTTTGTACTTTTGCCCATTTCAAGCCTCACCTCCCAGGTTCTGTATCCAGGCCTGCCCACACTGCAGAGTCCCATGGAGCCGTGCATTGGCTCCCACCCCTGCACCAGGGAGGCCAGGGCTCTCTTTGACGCTTGCCTACGGGCAACCATTTGCCCAGGGCTCACATGCCGTGCTCACCACACTCCAGCTGCCCCCCTCATCCTGGTGGGGAGCAGCCGCCATGGAGATATCACGGCAGTGCCATGTGCCACTCCAAGCTGGGCTGTCAGCCAGGGACACAAACAGTCTAGCTGGCTCCAGGTGCAGGGATCACGGACTAAAGGGTGTTTTCGTTCCCTGGCCCTTCAAGTCTGCCCCTGGTCTGGGCAAATTGCAGTTTTCCAGTTTCACGAGCATCAGCTCCATAGGGGTATTCAAAGGCCAGTATCTGGCTCTGAAGCTCAGAGACACTGGTATTGCCCAAGGGTAAACCAACAGCCTTTTTAAAAAACATGGACACAATAGGCTTTTTCTACAGATGTCATTCTCAGGAACAGTTGCACCATCTTGCTCAAAATGTGTCTAGACAAATTCAGCCTGAGTTCCTCAGTCTGCCTGGAGAAATTCAGTGTAAATATTAAAGCCATAAACGATGGAAAAGAGGAACTGCAATTGGGAGATTCACACAGACAGCAGGATGCAGTGCTACAGTCCCAGCTGCCAAGCAGCTCCCTGTGCCTCATCCTCCTGCTGCCTCTGGCTGCAGCTCCACGTCTCTCCTGCACTGCTGCAGGGTTATAAGCCATGCAGGAAGGAGGTATTGTGCTCCTTCTCACACAGAGCTGGAGCTGAGCCACACACCGCTCATGCTTCTCAGGCATGTGGAGGACTTAAAAACCATGGGATGCCTGAGCCTTTATGAGACCGCACCTGTAAGGCTCTTCTTGCGCCAAAATTATGGCCACTGAGGCCCAGTACATAACAGAAAATGAAGGAGTTTTTCTCCCTTTTGGGGCTCCTCTGTATTTCCTTTTTGGTTTATTGCTCTATTCTATTCTATTCTATTCTATTCTATTCTATTCTATTCTATTCAACTAGGCACAATCTGGGCCAGAGGCAGGAAGAAACAAGTATCTCCAGGGGATGACTTACACACAGGCTAGGTTTGTCCAGCTTTGTGTGATCCCTGATGTCTTGGCAGGCCAAAGGAAGGGGAGAGGGTGTTCCTTTGGGACTGGGGCAGCTCACCAGTGGTAAGGTTGCCAGATCTGCTCAGAAGTCAAGATTTCCCAGCAGTGTTTGCCAATTTAAGTGATCAAACATGTTGGCTTCCAGTTCAGTAAGTCAGAGAAGCCATGGCTTTTGAAAAGTAGTCTTTATTTGCTGAGAAGTAGGGGATCAAATATTGGGGACCCAGTGGCAGATCACAGTCATGAGGCATTTTAGAAAATCCCCATGGATTTTTTTCTCCACAAGCTCCCATTACTTAGTGCTTGCAGAGCTCATGTTGAACTAAGCTGGCACGGTCGTCTCTGCTCTCTCCTGAGGTAGACAGTGTCCCCTGATGCACGGCAGCAGTCAAGGTCTCCAAGCCTCTGTGATGCTGTAGGACTAGCATTGGCTTCTCTGGGGTGAGAGGGCAAGCTGTGTGGCTTCTGCACCTCAGATATATGGGTAAAGAAAATAGCAGAGAAAGAGATTTGGAAATTTGTTTTTATTCAGCTGTTAAAGCTTTAGACATGTGTTGTTTGGGCTATGGTAGCTCCTGGCTGGAGATAAAGGTCTCATTTATATGAGACTCATTTACATGAAACTGAAGTTTTATCAAAAGACATCATGTTGTAGCCAACCTGTTCCCTGCACCATGCTCCAGCAGACCAGAAGTCATCTGAGTGCTCCTTTAGCCTTGGGGGGCCTAAAACAAGAAAGGAAAGACACTATGGCGGACACCTGGCTTTCATCCCTGGGCTCCTCATGGTCTGTGAGCTGTGCCAGCCATTTCCACATTTCCACCTCGTCCAGTATGATCGAAGATTCTTTGCTGGCAGCTGTTACATTATGTTCATTTCCTGATGCTTCTGCTGGTGATTTTCGTAGCTGTGCTTGTGAGACTGGAAGGTCCTTTACTTAAATAGCTGCACTTTAACCACTGGACTGTGCTTCTTCAGCTCAAAAGAGATTAAATGAGCCAAAATAAGCCTTCAGAGGATGCTGCAGAACAGTATTTACCCAGCATCTGGAGAAGCCATAGATGTGGGACCCCAGGTCCCCTATACAAGACGGGAGCAATGAAGCACTTGGCATGTCAGTGAGACTTCTCTGCAGTTACATTCTGGTGACTGTTCTCTGGTAGCCCACTTGCAGGTGTGTCTCTGACCATCACACCGGACACAGTGCTGGCTGTGTGAGACACCCAGTACTGCAGCCCTGAGGGTGCTGCGGGCGGTTTCTCCAGCACAGAGAGCACTGCCTGCATCCTCACGCATCGTAGAAATGGAGCGCAGGCTGGGATGCTCATGGAAAACGAGGCTCTCAGTGCCCCTTTGCACTTGGTGGGTCAGGTCCCTGTCTCTCCTGCTGGTCATTCCTGATGAAGGCAGAGACCCCCTGCAGGAGCAAGACCCCTAGGAAGTTTCTTAGCTACCACCCCTGCCAAGCATCTGAGCAATGCTTCATCAAGGGGAGCGGTTTTGCAAACGGTGTTGAGGTCTCAAATGTACCCACGCACCTGCCCCTACCGCTGTGGGAGCTGACCCCCCGTGTGCCCCACCGCCCTGGCTGACGGCCCCGGAGGCCCGTTCCGCTCGCCGCCGGGGCACACGCCGGGCAGCCATCCCGAGGAGCCCGAGCGCCGCGGAAGCTGCTCGGAGCGGCGGATGCGGCGGGCACAGCCTCACGCCCAGAAATAGCCTGAGACGCGCAGACCCCGCACCAGGCGTTCTGCCGGCAGCTCCCCGCCCGCTCCCCGCTCCGAGCGCCG
>VZTG01003501.1:66818-137053 GCA_013397845.1 Melanocharis versteri | reverse complement strand
AACAGATGGCAGAATTAGGTGGGATATTGGGAAGAAATTCTTCCCTCTGAGGGTGGTGAGGCCCCGGCACAGGTTGCCCAGAGAGGCTGCACCCATCTCTGGAAGTGTCCAAGGCCAGGTTGGACGGGACTTGGAGCAGCCTGGGATAGTGAAAAGTGTCCCTCCCTGCCTGTGGCAAGGGGTGGTACAAGATGAACTTCAAGGTCCCTTCGAGCCCAGACTGTTCTATAATAAAAATAATAATAATAAAAAAATAAAATCCCCCCCCCCAAACAAACTAACAAAAAAACTTAGCAAAAGGTGATGCTTTAATAAGGTTCCGGGCAGCAGAAGCCTCCCCTATAACACAGAGAGGGACCTCAGAGGCAGCCAGAACACACAAACTGGGGCAGAGCCGTGCCTCTCATCAGCACCACTTGGGAAATGGGTGCTGCTGAGCTTCTCATCTCCCCTGAGTGTGGTCTCACCCTTGGATATTAATTTAAACACTCTCAGAAGGCTTATGGAGGAATTGTGGTTGTCTGGAAGGGAGCAGCAACTTAAAAAGCCCTGTACAGCCCCATCCCTGCCTGCAGGGAAACATCCTGCCCGGAGGCACAAGGACACTTGGAGGAGAGAAAGTGGGACAGTTTCCTGTGTTTATTCATCTGTGTGCGAGACAGCGAAGAAGTTTAATAGCCCAACACAAAGCCCAAACGTATCACCCCAAATGACAAAAAGATCATTTAATTGAAGCGGTTGATGGAAAACAACAGGGGGAATAGGAAGTGGCAACCTCTGGAGGACAGAAAAAATCAAATATCTCGATCAGCATTTATTGTTGGCCGTACGACTATTAATAGAGCCAGGAACAGGTAAAAATAGCCCGCTCGAAACCTGCTCCTGGCTGACAGGAAAAAAAATCCATTTGCTCCTTCTGAGCAGTTCTCTGGGCAGAGCATGCCAGGAGACAGAGGTGCACTGGGATCCTGTGGGCGTGGGGGAGTGGGAGCAGAGCCAGGGACCCCCCGACAGAGAGGACAGGCTGTCAGGGCCCTGGGGTGGGTGGAAGAGAGCTGGTGGTGGTGGGAGCTCCCAGAGGAGAGGACGTGGGCACTGCCTGTGCCACCCTGGAGCCCTGCTCTTCACGGAATCGTGCAGAGCCCGAGCAGGGACCATTACACAGCATTAGCTGAGTCCTCCCAGACTCATCTAGAAACTCATCTCCTGTAAGAGCAGAGCACATTTGCTGGGAGCCGCTGCCAGTGATTGATGATAAAGGATCCACCTCGCTGCAGGGCAAAGCCTTCCCACGGTTATGACTCTTTCACAAATCACCACCTATTTCTGACCTGACTGCAAATAGCCCAAGGCTTAAGCAGAGGCAGGTAAAAGGGCATTTCCCCCACGGCTGCCGGAGCTCGCCCCTGCTATTTGTGGGGTGTTTTGCTCCTCGCCTGGTTTTGGAGGATAGAGGCTCTTTCATGCAGCAGCTCAGCACAGCCAGAGCCGCAGGCAGGATGCTCTGCACGAACCCCAGCAACACCTTTAATGGAACCACCTTCAGCACAGATCAATCCTTGTTTTCTTGCTGTTTCCCTCCCTGTTTTCACCCTCCTCGGTTTACCAGCCACCTGCCAACCAGCAAAACCCACCCCGTGTCCGCGAGCAAGTGGCTGAGGAAAGGAAATTCCACGAAAGTCACACAAACATCCCGGCGACAGAACACGCGGCTCCCCAGGGCCTGGCTTGGACGAACTGTGCAGCAGCAAAACACAGCTCACAGCAGCAGCACCACGGCAAAAATGTAGGAAGCAAAATGTTCCAGGAAGCAGGAGCGGCACCGGGGTGCCCGGCACAGGGACAGGCGGGCGGGGGATACTCGGAAAAGGACAATTACATCGGAACATGAGTTCGGTTTCTGAGCGTGCTGCGGAGCTGGGAAGGATCATCCCCCCGGGGCCGGGCTGGCCTCGGTTCACGGCCGGGTCCCGCGGGTCTGAGCGGTGCAAAAGGACTGGAAGAGCCCTTTGTGCCCTTCCCACCCGGCACACGCAGACCCTGCAGCTCTCGGAGAGGAGGGGCACATCCCCCATGAGCTCCTCATCATCGCCGTTCAGATGCTCCACATCCTCCCAAGGGCTCATCCCCTCTGCAGCAGCACACAGCATTCCCTGGCTCCGGAGCAGCCACGCACGTGGAGCCAAGCCCGCTCGCCAGCCCAGCTCTCCCGGCTCCCCAGCCCTCGCTTTCCTCCCCCAGGACTGTTCTTTGGACACGGCTCCTCTCCCTGGGGTTGTACAGCGAGCCGGTGTCCAGCTCCTTACCCCGCTCCCAAAGAGCCAGCGTGGGCTGCGCATTTCCCAGCAGCTGCTGGTGAACAGCTGGGACTTGTGGGACCCCAAATCCTGCCCTGGCTGCTCCCCTGGGATGGGGGATGGAGTGAATGGCCAGAGGAAGAGGGGAGCAGCTGGGTAGGGAAGGGAAGGGAAGGCAAGGGAAGGGAGGAGAGGCTTTAGCCATAGTTCTTGCTTGTCCCCCTGAGGAAAAGCATCTGATTAAATCAAGATGCAGCATCCAGGGTTGCTATTCATTCCCTGTATTATTAGCTTGTCTTATTTTATTAAATCTCTTTAAGGCTTTTCAGAAGAAGAACGTAATTCCCAACATATAATTTTTCCCAGATGAGATATGATGCAGAAGCTGCTCCTTCTCTGGGGACTGGGGGGTGGCTTTATTTGTTTCCCTCCCCCACCCCCTGCTTCTTTAGAAACACTTTTCATGTCTCTTGATTCCTTTTAGCACTTGGGATTTGATTAACAGAGAATCTGAAAGCCTGAGATGTCTCAAATCCCCAGTTCCTGGAGTTATCCAGGCAAGGAGTGGCAAGAGATCCCTCAGAGACACCATCCCTGTGCTCAGCGTGATGCAGCTCCGAGCCAGGAGCACCCTGGAAATCCCCTGCTCCCAGTTTCCATCTCCTTCATCCCATCCTCTTGCCCACAGGCCATGCAGCATCCTGCCAGCGTGAACAAAGGTGTCTCCATGTCCTGGATGTGTCCCCAAACTCCAGCACCTTCTGCTCCCTTCCAAAGAGCAGAGTTTCCTCCAGCTTCTCTGGGATTAGAGAGAAATGTCACCTGTAACCGGAGATAGGCAGCAACCGGGCTCGGAACACCAGGCACAGGGGAGTGGGAGGCTCGGTGACCCCCGCGGATGCATTGCTGCGGATTTCAGGAAGGTTCCCATGGAAATAGCGATGGCTGGCAGGGTTGGCAGGACAGGAATCGAAGCCCAGGAGGAGGCAGGGAGCCGGGTGGGCAGTGCCAGGCAGGAGCTGGCAGAGGGAAGGGCACAGTGCTGCGGGCTCGGAGCCTGGAGATGTTTCCTGTCAGGTCCCACATCTGCTCCTGTGGGTCCGGAGGGGCTGAGGCCGGAGCAGGGGTGGAGACCTTGGGATCTGGGGGAGCTGAGCTGGGCAAAGGCTGAGCCAGTGCCCAAATCCAGGACCCTGGAGGCTCCCATCCCAGCGGGCAGAGCCTGGTCCCGACATCTTCCCAGGACTCCGGCGGCTCCGAGCCCTCCCGCGACCCCGGTTGGGAAAGGAGCCGCGCTCCGTAAACAGCTCCTCCCGAGGAAAACGCAACATGGAAAAAGCAGCACATTCCTACCATTTTTTTCCTTTGAAACAGGATCCAAGGAGGATGCGGCTCACCGGGCTGTCTCGGGGCGGCTTTTGAGTGTGAAAATTAAAAGAAAACAGCCTCGTAACTTGTCCTCTGCCTCGTGGCAGGCGCTCCGTGCGTAAGGACCCCCGGAGTGAGGGTGGAAATGGGCTGGGTTGGGTTGGCTGGACTCTTCTCCACCCTGTCCCTGATGGGGGTGATGCCAGGGGTGGGGGAACAGTCGGCATGGGGTGCTGCTGCTGCTGCTCTCTCAGCACTGGGGAGAATTTCCATGCTTTCCCTGGACACTCGTGAGTTGGGGACTGCCTGTATCCCAGATTCCTGAGCATGGATCTGCCAGCTCAGCCCCGGGACCCTCATCCTGCCCCATGCATTTGTTTGGGCTCCAGCACTGGGGGGTTCCCACATGGGAATAATCTCCCACCAGCGCGTTCTCCCCATTGCTTTGTGACCATTTGAAGCCCAGATTGTTTTCCCTGCACAAGGATAGAACAGGATGGTTTATTCCCTGGTAAAGATAAATTCTATGTGTCCCCTGTCCACCTTCTCTGTGTTTTGGGCAGCGCCCAAACTGCCCCCAAAGCTCATCTTTGCTTTTACACCAAATCCCAACCGTTCTGCCTCGGCACTGGGATGGGTTTGGGAGCCCCCACCAGAGCCCTGAGCCCCCCATTCCCTGCCATCATCCCAAACAATCTGAGTGCAGGCTCAGCAAGCAGGAGCCAGGTGGGAATGGCGAATTCCCAGCGCTGCCAGAGCCACACGTGCTGCCCCGATGGCGCCACGTGTTCATCCTTCATCCTCCGTGTTTGTTTGCCACGTAAGGGCCGGTGGCCGTCCCTCCTCCGGGGCAGGGCAGCGCAGCTTCCCTGGGCAAGAGCAACCACGGGCACGGGGTTATGGGCGGTCACAACGCAGGGAAGGGCCTTCGGCACAGTGTCCCTGCTCCTGGATGTCACCACCATCAGGGAAAGGACCGCAGGATGCAGCCTCCATCTCCCGAAGTGTTCCTGGATGAAGTGAGCGTGGAGCCGGCCCTGCATCCCCGCTGCTGGGGTGGTTATTGTGCTGATGATCCCCTCGTCCCAAGGAATTACCTCCATGGAAGGGAGATGTGTGTGTGGGAGCCATGCAAGCAGAGAAAACGTCCCCGAGGGTGGGCACAGAGGTTGCACGGTGGGATGGGGGGACCTGGGGCAGCACAGAGCAATGGCCTCGGTGCCCCAGCTGTCCCTGCCAGGTAGGAGTTGAGATTTAACTAGTTTCTCCTTTCCCGGTGTTTGCTCTGCAGAAATATCCCAAACTTCAAAGGAAGTGTTATCTCGTGGCGTCAGCACACAGCGTCATGTGAGGCAATTCCCAAGGCTGCAAACAACCCCCCTGCAAAGCTCCAGTGGGCCCAGAAAGCCCCATGCTGGATTTTGAAGGCATGAAGGTATGAAAACAGCCCCATGACCCCATTTCCAGGGACACCATTTGGTCCTTGATGCCTCTGCAAGAGCTGGAGGGATGTGCCTGCCTGCACTGGCGTGGAGCTGGAGCTGCAACCAGCTGGTCCTGGGGGTCCCACAGTGCAGGTCTCTCCTCTGGAAGCAGCAGGACTCATGTTCTGACCCAGGGGCCACGAGATCCATCCCTGCATCCATGCAGGACGTGTCCCCGCTGCAGCCAGGAAGAGGGGAAACAGCTGCGACACCACCAGCACTTCGTGCTCAGCCTGAAGGTTTCACCCCTTCCCCGTGTAATCTCAAATTCTTGGAACTATTAGGCAATTGGAGAGGAATCGTATTTTTTTTTTCCTTATAACCAAGGAGAGTCCCCTAATCCCTTGTTGCTGAACACCATAAAACAACATAAATCATGGTGTCTCTGTGTTTCCCTCCCTGCATCCCTGGGGAGCAGCAACACCTGGGACTGGTCCTGGCTAGGGCCACCCCCTGCCCCAGGGAGAAAGGTGGGTTCAGACCCCGTGAGATGGGCTGGAACATCACCTTCCAGCTCCTCACCTTCCCTCTTCAGGGAAGAGAGCAGACGCCTCTAAAATATCAAACTCCAACTTTATGGCAGCCGGAAACAGTTCTGTGAAGGTAAAGATGTTTAATCCATGCTGGCTGCTGCTGAAGAGCTACTAAACCAGGGATGTGTCTGGCATAGCCCCAGAAAAAAAACCCTTGTGCAATGCAAAGCTGCCACAGAATGGCTGGGAAGTGGGAAAGGCTGGAAATGGCAGATCAAGGGGGAAGGAGCCCGTGAAGCCAGCCCCAGCACAGCACCAAATCCCTCTGCTGATGGCATGCTGTGGGCATGGGGTGGGAAGCAGCTCCACCACCAGGGTTTATGGTGACAGACACATTTTAGGAAGCTGATATCGGCTGGGGAGGGAAATGGTTACAACTGGGGTCCCTTCTGGCCTTGCAGAAGGGACTGGGAAAGGCACACATGGTCCCCAGACTGGGAATGAGACAGCACAAATACAGCCCTCGCTGTGTTCTCATTAGGAATAATTCTTCCCGGATGAGCACGTGCTTCTTCAGTAAATACTGATTTCACTTATCAACAAATCCAAGTTTATTGACATCAGAGACTTTGAGCCAGGACTGGCAACTCTGACATAAATTGTCTGAATAATGCAATGTATCCTCTCCTCGATGGTTGCTATGGGTACTGGGCTGGTTTAGACTCTGTCTATAAACATTAGCTGTGAAGGGAATGTGGAAACTTATCTAAAAATAAAATACTATGCCCAAATCTTTGAGAGGAAGGTGGTTGAGATGGCAATAAAAAAAAAATAGAACTATGTGTAATGTTTCTGAAGTGATGAAACACAAACACAGCATTTGCGAGCCCTTCCGGAGGAAATGGAGGCCGGACTGAAAAGAGACCAACACTTTTAATTCTGCTGAGCAATGCCTGGAGGGTGAATTAATTACAGCATGCAAAAGCAAAAGGAAATGGAACCGTTTGATGGAGGTGACACTGAGAAGAGGGAGGACCCTCTGTGGAGGGGACGATGTGACGCTGAGATGTGGCCCCGCGTTCCAGTGCCCGTGTGGGAGCCAGCAGCAGCACAGCTCCCTTCTCCAGCACTTGCTCGTTTGGTCATTTACAGCTTATTTCTCAAACTGTTCTGGGAATCTGTAAAAACAGAGCCTGGGGCTGGAGCACCACCTCTGGAGTCTTTCTGTTCAAGGCAGGATTCAGCACTGGGCAATTTTGGGACGTGCCGAGGCTGGTGGCAGGGGTGGAGGGGCACATCTGGACCTGGCTGCTGCACGCTGTGGAAGGCAGAAATAAACCTTTCCCTCCCTCCCTCCCTCCCACTGCTCCTGCAAGGCAGTGAAAAACAGCTGGAAGGCACTGGGTGGTGGGAAAGGCTGCAGGACCCTCACCTGGACCCAGGGAAAAGGAGGGGCTGGGGCACCAACACGGCCAGGGGTGGGATATCTGTGAGGTGCAGACAGGGATTGACTCTTCCCCTGGGTCTTCTCCATGCTGGGGCTTCCCCACGGGACAGCTGCCATCCCTCCATGCCCTTGGGCTGTGGTTTAGGTTATTCATTCACATCCCTGTGCTTTTCAGTCACTTTTCTTGGAGCCTTTGCAATAGTGTGGAGACGCTGCAAGGCTCTGCACGGGTGGGAAACTGCAGCTCTGGATGGGGAGGTTCCTTTCCCAAAAAAGAGGGGGTTGGTTGTTGGGTTGCAGCAGGTTTTGCTGTTGTTGAGCTCGCTGCAGCCTCCTCTGCTCCTTCCCCAGCTGTGTTGGAATCCTCAGGGGCTCCTGAGCCCTCTCCATTGCTGCAGCCGAGCTCTGTCTGCTTCTCCTGGCTCTCAGGCAGCACCTTCTGATGATCTTCAGGATCAGTGGAGCCAGTGCTTCCATGCTCAGAGCTCACTTACGAAAGGCCCCCGGTGCCTCCACCATTACTCTGCTCTCCCTCCAGCCCAAAGGGAATTCCTTTTTGCCTGCAGATCTCCAATAATTGGTGTGGGAGAAGAGGTCCCATCCTGTGTAACTCCCGGGAGAGCATCGGGAGCTGCAGTGACCTGGACAGAGAGCTGGGGACAGGGACCTCCCTCTCCCACGGCTGTGACAAGGAGCTGCCACCACGCTCAGGCTGTTCCTCCGGTCACTTCCAGTGCTGCAGGGAGCTCAGCCGGCTCATTAAGGGTTGCTGGGCTAATTACTAGGATACATCTCAGTAGGAAAACGGGCAAATCAGACAGTGTGGGGACCGGAGAGGCACGAGGTACCCGAGAGAGTGCTCTGCAAAAGGCAAAGGGACAAGAGTCCATTGGGGACCTCGCTGGTGCCACAGCAGCTCTGTCAGAGCAGTTACGGTGCTGCCAAAACCTCAGCAGTGCTGTGGGACTGTCCCAGCTCTCCAACAACCAGCAGGCAAATGCACTGGGGGTTCCAGGATGGCATTGAACCCCCAGGAAAGGAGCCTGGCCAGGAGCTTGTGCTCTGGAGAAGCCTCTGGCCCCCCAAACAAGCCTGGGCTGAGGTTTTAGGGTGAGCTCACTGGCATAAATGTTCCTGGCTCAGGCAAGGAGCAGCTGGAGCAGGGATGCCCGATCTCCCTGAGGGATGGGCAGGCACACGTGCCCTCTCACACCATCCCTGCCACTCTCTGGAGCACCTGCCATGGCCAAGAGTTGTTTTTTTCTGCCTGATTCAGATTAAGCCTGGAGCCTCGAAGCTTCCCAGCAATTTTCCCTCGCACTGATTCTCAAGTGTATAATCAAAACAATTTGGGGGCTGCTGGTTGGGTGCCAAGAGGCGGACACAACTGCTGCTGTGAAAAGCCTCTCTGCCTGGGATTCTGCAGAGGCTTGAAGCTTAAATGCTTTGAGAAGTGTGGGAAGGGCTCTGGAGGAGCTGGGGAAGGCAGGAGTGGGCAGGGGTGCTCGTTGGTGGGGCAGCCCAGCAAAGCAGCCCCTGAAATGGCCATCAGCAAACGTACCTGGGGCTACTTGCTCTTCACTCCCTTCTGCTTCCTCCGATAGATTTCCTCTGTGAAAGGCCTGTAGTTGGGGGGGTGGGAATTTGGGGAGAGAGGGGGCAGAGGCAGAAGACAGGGGCAAAAGAAGGGAGGAAGAATTAAAATCAACACTACTGAGCGCTCTCCTTTGGGCCTACAAAATCTGTCCCTCACAGGTTGGCACAGCCTGACTGCTCCTGTGCTGTGGCAATCCTGGTTTCAGCTACAGCTGCTTCCACCCAGGACCATCCCTGTGCCGAGCAGGACGAGGCTCAGCACACACCCAGACTCCCCCTCATGCAGACCGTGGCTCTCTGCATCTCCTCCTCCCTTGCAAATACAAAAAGACCTTTCACTGCTGAAGTACAACTGCTACTTCTGGGAGTTATTCTGTGCTGCTCCATCCTGTGCTGCTGGCTGGGCTATTGTGGTGCAAAACAGCAGAGAAGCCCTTCCAAGGGACTACAAAATGCAAGTGCTTCTTGTAGGGGGCTCTTCTGAAGACACAATGAGTCCTCTCACTGCCTTCCTTATTGTTCTTCTATAGACAGAATCTGGCACCCAAAAGAAAAAAAGGTCTCATTTTGATAAAAATAAGAAAATGCACAAATGTTCCTAGAACTCAGCAAATAGTTTCAGAATGGAATCTGCCCATTACCAAAACAGTTGAAAAATAATCCTCTGTTTTCCTTCTTCCCCGCTGAATTAATTGGAAAAAAAACATCTCTACTTGTGCAGTGCCCTGAAACCTCAGGAGTTAAAGCTGGTAGAAATAATTAGAAGCTCTCCAGTTCTGCACAGCCACTCACCCCTCGTACAGCACAGCGATTGTGTAGGAAATTGCCACTACAGCTGTCAGCAAAAGGCCAGCTGGGCTGGCGTGCCTGTTTTGAAAGAGAAGGAAAAGATCAGGTAAGTACATGGGCTTATGCAAGACCTGGTTGAGAAAGTGAAATGAGACACTGGGCTGCAGAGAGCTCTCGCTCGCTCATTAAACAGAAGCGAACAAAAGGGCCGGGGTTTTTTTTGTGCTTAATGTTAACTGTCTTAGACAGATGTTACTTGGCAAAGACTCTTCCCCAGCCTACTTCAGCGGCTTCTTTTAAGTCTGATCCCTGCACGTCTCTGCTATGAGAGCTCCTGCTTTGATGCTAAATCCTGAGATTATAGGGATGTTTAAGGGCTGAGCAGCTGCTGACATACGGCTGCAGCTCGCAGCCCGTGCTCTGAGGGAAATGCCTGATGTCCCAAAAAGATGGGCCACCCAGGGTACAGGGGACAGCAGGCAGGCAGAGCAATGTATGGCACCACACACACCTCAGTGGTGGCTCAGCCAGTGCAGGGAGGGGGATGGGAAGGGATGGTAAGGGATGGGGAGGGATGGGAAGGGATGGGAAGGGATGGGAAGGGATGGGAAGGGATGGGAAGGTCCATTCCTGCCCTGGGAAGGGTGCTGGGGTGGGTGCTGCACCAGGGCTGGCTGCTGGGGGCTTGGTTCACTTTTCAACCCGTTCCAAGGTGTTTCAGGAACGTGTCCTCAGCGAGATGTCACTGGGCACAGCACAAGGGACTGATCCACCCACTGCTCCCCACTGTCTGGTTATGGGGAGAGATGATCAAGAATTGTGGATACAATGGAGATGGCTGTTCCTTTTAGCAGAGGCCAAAGCTTTGGGACCAAAAATCTTCGTCACCTCCTGCTCTAAAGAGAGATGCCATAGAATCATAGGAGCACTGAATGGTTTTGACTGGAAAGGATCTCAAAGCTCACCTCATCCCACCCCCTGCCATGGGCAGGGACACCTTCCACAAGCCCAGCCTGCTCCAAACCCTGTCCAGCCTGGCCTTGCACATTTCCTCACCAAGGACCAGCTAAATACTTTATCTGCTGACAGCCATCTCTCATCCCCCTCAGAGCTGAGCTGCCACCAGCAGTTAAAGGCAATCACCAGTGTCCTAATGAAGGGGGACAATTAATTTAAGCTTTAAGGTTTCTTCCAACCCAAACCATTCTGTGATTTTACAAGGATAAACATCCCACAAGCCTGGTGCAAGGTGACTTGTGCTGCTGGGAAAACACACCTGCAGAGAGAGACTGAACTACCTAAACCTCGTAGTGGAGCCACTTTCAGGCACCACCCGACCTCATCAGTTCCTGGGGAGGCACCCACAAATCTCCATCTTTTCACTGTTTTCGTTCTGTAGTAACTTTTTGCCTCATTAGGAAGCTTCGGGCAACTTCTCTCTCCCAGCCCCCTGCTATTACATGCTTAGTCATGTCTCCTTCTTGATTCCTATCAGAGGGAACAAATTTACATGATTGTTTGTTGACAGCAAGACCTCTAATTGCATCATTTGGCTGCAGCTCCAGCTCTGATTTACACAGCCTGTTGCTGTGAGTTAGAACACTTCCCTAGCAGAGGCACACAAAGCTGTCCCCACACAGTGAATGCTCCATTTGTCTCGCAGGAGAAATGAGGCTGCTCGACACAGGTGATGAGCAGCATTTGGGTGAACTGCTCCTGTCCTCTTACGAGTTTGACCTACATTTTGGGCCACATCTGATTGTCGCAGTGATGATGAATCAGTCAGGAAGGTTTTGTTGCCCTGGCAGGACTTTTTTTTTTGGGTAGGAAGTCTGTCTGTCCCCAGCCTTGCTGTAGCTCCCCACGGCTGTGGGTTGTCACCCCGCTTGATGCTTTCAAGGCTGGACTGGAGTCAGAGGACAGGCTGGTTTATGGGATGTGTTTTCATCCCTCATGGATGAGAACGGATCGATCCTTTGGGCTCTGATGCCACGATAAGGAGAGTGACATACCACCAAGGGAGGACAAATGTGCTCTGTGTTTTAGGTCTGGCCAGAAGCAGACAGCTGGAGGATTCCTCCAGCATCCCTCCTGCTGCCACGGAGACAGGACATCAGCTCTGACCTCTGAGGGCAGACACCTGACATCTTCTGAAAGCCCTGGGACCTCAGGAGAAAGCATGGACTCCCCAAAAATTCAGCCAGTGGGGTGTGTCCAGAGAAGGGAATGGAGCTGGGGATGGGTCTGGAGCACCAGGAGCAGCTGAGGGAGCTGGGGGGCTCAGCCTGGAGAAAAGGGGGCTCAGGGGGAACTTTCTCACTCTCTCCAAGTCCCTGGCAGAAGGGTGAATCCAGGGAAACAAGCAACAGGAAAAGAGGAAATGGCCTCAAGTTGCCCCACAGGAGGTTTAGGTTGGATATTGGGAAAATTTCTTCCTTGGAAGGGCTGGCCAGCCCCGGCACAGGGCAGTGCTGGAGTCACCATCCCTGGAGGGATCTAAAAGCCATGTAAATGTGGCATCTGGGGACATGTTTAAGTGCTGATCATGGCAGTGCTGGGTTAATGCTTGGACTCCATGATCTTACAATTCTTTTCCAACCTAAATGATTCTGTGATTGTACGAACTGAGATCCCAGGGAAGAGAAACAGCCAAAACCACCGTGAGAAGGGCTGTGCTGAGCTTCCCCCAGGCAGGTGGGCGGTGTCTTGGTGCCACTTTGCACAGCTCCAGCAATTTGTTCACAGCAATTATTTGTCACGGCTCGCTGGCCTTAATGGTGGCAGCCTTTTAACCAGAAAAAGGAGGCAATCACTGCTATCCCGAGCTGCTTCGAGCTGCTCTGGCCCAGAATTGTGGTGGAAGACCACAATGGGAGGGGTGAAGAAGGGATTCTGCGACAGAAACAGCTCAGGAGGGTTCAGTGGATTCTGCAAAGGTTTTAGGAAGTGGTTTGATGCTGATTTTAAAACAAATAAAGGTCTCCTTATAATTCCTCCTGGTCAAATCCCTCTTTCTGTGCTGCTGTGGGGGTCGTGGTGGGGTGTGGGGGGACTCATCCTGCCCCAGCTCTGCCCCACTTGCCACAGCAATATCCACGTTTCCACGGTGCTGCTGCAGACCCCGTGGCCAACTCTGGTGCCCAGCACTGGCTCCCTCTGGCTCTCCTGCACCATTTCCCAGGATTCAAACCCCACCCAGCGCCGGGGCTCTGCCACGAAGGGAAACAGCCTCATGCAGCCAACCCTGACAGCACCGGGGGTGGTTTCCAGTGCAGAACTAACAGCAGCAAGGCTCAGTGGAGACAGGAGAGAAACCACCAGCTTTACTTATTACCAGGGGCTGCACACACGGCTGAAAAAATGACCAGAAAGTGGCAAAGCACTTCATTTTTCCACCCAAGCAGAGGAGAGGTGGTCACAGTCAGGAGCACCAGTGCAAAACACCCAGTGACAACGGCCTGCAACACTCCATGGGCTCCTGAAGTAACACAGACAGGGATTTTTTTTTTTCTCCTGGGCAAATAAATAAAATGTGATATTAAATGAAAACCACATCAAACTTGTTACACTGAATAGAGTATATTGCTCATTTGCTGCTAAATTACAGCCTATTCATTTCCTCCAAAGCAGGCTATTAAGCTGTGTTGTATCACACAAGGAGTGTTTCGGAAGTGTTATCACCGTGGGCTGGGGGAAAAGGGTGGCTTGGCTTGTTTTGCTTTTTTCAGAGTAATTGCAAGGTCACACTGCTCCCCAGCACCAGTGCCCTGCCCCTGCCGAGTGACACCCCGCATGAATTTGGCCCTGGCTGTTGATTTTTCCACGTGCAGAGCCTGCCAAGGAACTCATTCAGCTGCAGAGTGTTTGCTGATGCCTCCTCTCCCCCAGCACTCGGCCGCTGTTTATTTTTCTACAACAAATGCTGCGGGTGTTTCGAGACAGCACAAGATTTTCCACGCACAAAAATAGCCAGGGAGCCAGAGGTCAGGGCATGCTGCACTTCCTCTGCCATCACAGAGTGTCTTCTTGGCCCCAGGGCAGCCTGGCACCTCATGCCCTGCCAAGAGACCCCACACTCACCCTACAACCAGAGGTGTTTGTAGGGGCAGGTACTCACATGAGGGACCAGCCCAGGTAGATGGCTGTGCTGCCCCAGTACATGGGATTATCCAGGACGCTGAAGGGGAAGCTGGTCACTTTTTCCTCCATCAGGATGCCAAAATAATCACCTAAGAGCAAGCAGAGAGCTTCTGGTTAGGCTCCATGAAATTGGGAGTCACGGGGGGCTTTGGCACACTGATCCCCTCCCTGTGCCACAGGGCATCCCTGCCAGGGACACACAGCAAAGGGTTTCAGCACTGACTCCTAGGCTGAGGAAACAGCAACAAAAAAGTTGTTTGTTTACTCTGTGCCTATCAGCTTTTCCAGGAATGGCTCTTTGCCCACGAGGAAGATTCCTGCACTGCAATGAGGTTATGGCAGCAACGTCCCTCATTAGGGCGCAGCTCTCGAGGTCCCAACTGGTTAATCCTGGTTTTCTCATTTGTAAAATTGCCTGTCAGATGCCACTCCACCAGGAAGCGAGTGCATGGGATCAAATCCATTTAATGTGAAAATAAGCCCAGTGCCGTGTAATGGCGTTTGGAGCTGTTACAGTCATGACCACCACGACCAAATGCCCTCATCCATAATGTCACCCTTATCTCATAGTTCAGAGAACTTCTCAGAATTTCAGAAAATAGCACCTCTGCCTACAAAACACCCAGTTTTCAGCACGATGATGATGATGATAATGGGTGATTGTCATCTGTAATGAGGGAAGCTTTCAGAACTGTCAGCACCCAACTAGCTTCCCATCTACCTCGGAGTAATCCTTCCCCTCTCCTGAAAGGAGCTTGGAAAAGAAATGACAAGGAGATGTGCAGCTCGTGAGCAACATTTTGGGGGGAGGCAAAGGGCCAGGATGCAGATCTCTGGTTCTGTTGGTCTCACAAGTGAGGCCACAAAGCACCACATCTACACGACTTTCAAATCCCTCCAGGGATGGTGGCTCCACCCCTGCCCCGGGCAGCTGTGCCAGGGCTTGACAACCCCTTCGGTGAAGAATTTTTTCCTGACACCAAATCTAAACATCCCCTGGCACAACTTGAGGTAATTTCCTCTTGTCTTGTCCCTTGCTGCCTGGGAGCAGAGCCTGACCCCTCTCTGGCTGCACCCTCCTGTCAGGGAGTTGTGGAGAGCCAAAAGTTTCCCCCTGAGCCTCTTCTTCTCCAGGCTGAGCCCCCTGCCCCAGCTCCTTCAGCTACTCCAGACCCTTCCCCAGCTCTGTTCCCTTCTGTCCACTGCACCATCCATGCTCCACGTCCACTGCACAAGCACTGACCAGTGAGGAGCAGCTGGTCCCTCAGCCCAGGGCACTGCCACCACCCCGGGCTGTGTCCCCAGCCTTGCTGCCAGCCCCTTCCCTGACCTTGGGCGAGTCTCCTCTGTCCCTCCCGGCGCTATTGTGCTCCGATCATAACATCAGTCTTCCTTAGAGCACAGAGGGTGGTGAGGATTAATGTATGGTGAGAAAGTGCTCACAAATCCAGATGAAAGGCATTACAGGAGTGCAAACTATTCAAGGTTATTATTATTACCTGGATCGTAGTGTAATTTCTTTGACCTCACATGGTGCTAAAACATTTATTTCTAAGGATAAACAGCCCCTGCCCAATTACACAATGCTTTTGGGCTTTAACTACAGGCCACTAAGTGAGATAATTGCCTCGTATTCATACTATATGTTCTCACAGTTACTTGGCAATACATCTCTGAGATTGTTCTGGTAGAAGGAACACATCACCCCCTGCCACAGCCCATTTCTGTGCTTTCTTATGTGTCAAAATGCTTCATTATCCCCTGCCCGCCCTCGCCTTTGAGCTGAACACCTCAGTCCCCAAATGGCACTGGCACTGAGGAGGTTCACACAAAGCCCTGGGTCCGTGGGGCTGGCAGGGGCTTATCTGTGCCCAGCACTGGTGGGGCTGTGCCACCCTCCAGGCAGGCTCCCCACGAGCAGGAGCACACAGGCAGCTCCACAGGAGCTTTTCCAATGTAATCTCTGCCTCTAAACCTGCACAGGTCAGTGAACATGGCCACCAGAGAGGTGGTTTATATGTGCTGATGTTCAGAGAGGTGCTCAGGGACAGGACTGTGTGTTGTGTTGCACAGCATCACCCTGGGCACCTCCTGTGCCTTCGCTGAGCCCTCGAATCAGGAATCAGCTCCTTGCCAAGCTGAGGGCCTTTGGCCTCATCTAACTGGAGCTATTTTTTGCTGGAGGTCTGTGCAGCCATCTCACTGCACAGGGTGGGATCACAGCTGCAAAAAGCCATTCAGGGCACTCTGCAAAGCCCCCCAGAACCCCTGGAGCCCGACCTGGGCTGAAGCACCACCTCTGCTTCACCCCGGAGAGTCACCAGCCTCTCCAGGCCCAGCAGCAGACTTTGGTCAAGTCAGACTGACTTGAAATCTTGGTCAGTGCTGGAAGAAATGTTGCTGGGGTATGAGACAGATGGGCTCAGGCAGGCAAAGCAGCCTCTCCATGTCCTCAGCCTCGGGAAGCCAAGCCCTCATCACTGTGTTTTTTGGGAAACAGGGCAAACAAGGAGGGTGCTGAAGTGATGCTGAAGTGATGCCTGAATCCCTGTGAGGGCACAGCATGGGCACAGGGCACCAGGGATGGCTCTGCCAGGGAGAGGGGCCACATCCAGCTGCTGCAAACAGCATCTGGAGCTGGTGCTGCCGTGCTGGAGACGGGGTGGCACAGCCAGGCTGCTGGAGATGGGTGACTCACACGGCTCCCACTGCACCGTTTAGCCCACACTAGAGAGACAAAGCGTTCTGCAGCTGCTCCAGAGCCTAACTGTGCTGTAAGGAAGGAATTCAACAGGCAGCCCTGTGCCCTGCCTGGTTCAGCCCTCACTGCTGTAGGAAAACCTGTAAAGGAAGGGTCAAATCCAGCTCCAGTAATTTTTGAAGTGCCTGTATGTCAGAGGGTCTCCCAAAACTTCTCTTGAGCTCAGACGTCGACTGTGAGAAGAAGCTGGATGCCCTTCCTTGCCAAAGCAGTGCAGCCCTTTGCTATCTGCAGTCCTTGCTCCTCCTGCACTAAAATCCTGCATGGATGTTGGAAGCACCAGTCCTGAGAGAGTCCTGAGCAAGAGAATATCCCACACGAGATCCTCAGAGACCTGCAGACCCGCTGTCTTCCCCGTGGCTGGGTAACGAACCACGCTGAGGGACATTCTCCAGTAAGAGTTTGCTGACTTGGACTCATGGGGCTTTGTGTGGAGAAGCTGTTACCAGTCCAAGGATGGATCCTCTGTGGGGTCCAGCTGGGCCATGCCTCAGTGCTGCAGAGGTCCTGAGCCAGCCTGCATCAGCACGTGGTCCTGGCATGTCCCCACCCCGACTCAGCTCTGCCCTGGCACCCGTCATGCCCTGCTGGTGGAGAGAGCTGGTCCTGCCTGTCAGCCCAGGGCAGTGGTGGCAGGGAGAGCCTCCCCGGCAGAGAGGATGGAGCAGAAATGCCTTATATGGACCACTGACACCCACCTCTTCCCTGCCTCGGGGGATACAGATGCAAGGGACAGGGCCCTCTCACCCCTTACGCTGAGCATGACTCACTTGTTTGCTTTTTCCCAGTGGTTCAAGTCCAGTGGATCCTCCTGGTCGGATGAATCAGGCTCTACGTAAACAACTCCAGATCTGGCTGAACTTCAGGAGCATTCAAGCAGCTCTTGGTGATGGGTACTCCTGTGCCTGGCCTTTCTGGACATGTCTCCACAGGCACAGCATCACTCCAGGGAACTGCTGGTGATTTTGGGGGATGCTGGTGCCCAGCAGCTGAGGGACAGGGGTGTGACAGGGGGCCAGGAGTGAGGCTGCACATGGAGGGTGAGGGCACATGTTTAGGAGTGCTGAGCTCTATTTCTGGCAGCAGGATTCTGGCCAACTCAACACATTTCTTTGCAACTCCACTTGAAACCAGGAAGGCTTATTACGTCCCTCTCTTCTTCCTAGCGACGCCACAGGAGCTAATTGAATTTGGTTTGTAAAGCACTTGCAAAAGCACAGCCTAAATGAGGTGTCAAAGCTGGGGCTGTGATTATTTCAGCCAGCAGGAGCTGCCCCTTTCCTCGGATATTTATTGTTCCTGTGTCTACTTTATTTTTATGAATTCCACACATACTGGCATGTTTTTAAAGTCAACAATGCTAACAGAATTACGCTCTAAATGTGAAAGCTGGCACAGTGGAAAATGCCTTCTGCCATAAAGCGGCAGATAAAAGGATCTGTCAACGAACATCAGGTTTATTGCAGGGTGGAGAGCAAACAACATCCTGCCTCAGCACGTGTGACGAGCAGGTGGGTGCTGTGCTTGGAGCAGGGCTGCTGGACAGCTCACACCCACTGTGCCAGTGCCACCTGTGGGGTCTTGAACTTGGGGACCCTTTTCTGGAGGGTGTTTGGGCTGGCAGATGAGCAGCTGTGCTCCCGACCTCCAGGCTTGATGCTGGAGGTGATGGGATCTGCTGTATAAAACCACTCTGCCATCCTCTCCGTGGGAGGTAACTGAGGTAACAGCAGGGTTGGATCCTGCTTTGGTATCATAATGACAAATCTAACAGCCCTGAAGGCAAGGACGAGGAAATTCCTACAGGACTCTGCCCTAGCAAGAGATCCCTGCAAGGATTAAATGCAATTTCTGGTAAAGCTGTTGGATTTCCAGTGCTTACCCAGGAAGGTCCCGGTGAACCCCAGTGCTAGGAAGCTGGAGATGACAAACAAGGTCCCTACAGCCGAGATGGCCAAGCCTGAGTAGTAGGTCCAGTGGTAGTCCCAGCCCTCCAGCTTCGGCTGGCTCTTCATGGCTTCTGTGAAGCTGTTGGGGACACAACAAGGGCTGTTAAAAGAGGCAACTCATTATTAACATCACCCACGTCTCCCTGGGAGATGGGGAGCTTTGGGAGTGGAAGCTGCTGAGGAGGTCCCTTCTCCAGATCCCTTTTTCCACCCAAGCCTACTCAACCTCCCAACAGGAGAAGCAATCAGCTGAAGAGTGTGAGGAGCCAGGGCTTGATCTGGGGCAGCTATTTCTACTCACAACCCTTGCTCACTCCTGGAAATACCAGCCCCACTGACTTGTGATATCAAAAGCTTTGCCTCATTCACCAAATCCCAGTTTCCATCACGACTGGGAGCTCTGGGACAAACACCCTTGCAAACGCTGGAGGCTGCGATGCCTCGGCACAGGACTCGAAGGGCTGGGAACAACTGGCTGGATTATCTCGTGCTCCCACCCCCGTTCCCCTCCATCAAAATATTTTGCAGCGTTCATGTGTTAGCCACGTGCCCAGGAGTGATTCACGGCTGGAGCCTGACAGCCAGGGGGAGGATTGGAACGGCGAAAGGAAAATACGAGAGACGAGGCGTTTTCGAGTGCGAGCACAGCTCCTCCGTTCCAGGCTGGGTCAGGCATTTCGGGTCTGACCTTCCAAACACTCCTCTGTGATCGGAATAATGGTGACCCCTCCCTTCAGCCCCCTGAACTGTGCCCAGAGCAGGGCTTGGCACGCTCAGCACCGCACACGGCTCCGACACGAACGCGCGATGACAAAAGAGACAACGCTGTGATTAAAAAAACACCATTAATAACACGAGAGGAGATAACAGACCCGCAGAGCTCCGTGCAGTGCTTCTCCACATGTTGTTGACATATGAGGTAGGAAACATGGAGCCTTTTTTTAATGAGCACCCTGGAGGCTAAAATTCAAGTGGAATAACAGCTCTCCTGCGCCTCTGGCCACCACTGTCTGTCAGGGCCAGGAGAGTTATTCCTGCCCACAGTCCTGGGCTCCTCAGCTGGAAAGTGCTTCCATAATGCTACCTGCAGGGCTTGGGATAGCTTTTTTCCCTGGTGGCCATCTTCCCTAAGCCCTGCAAAACTCTGCATTTTCCCTGTTGCCCAAATAAAAGCCGAGAGAGACAGTCTTGCCTGCGTGGCTGAAGGCCAGGCAGCTGGAAACACACTTTTCAAAGATTTGATGGCAAGTTCATGCACCAAGCAAGTCCAGGATAATACTTGAACTCTGTGGTTTAGGAACCTGGCTGATATCTTTTGTTCACTTTGGAGCTTGCTCCCACTAGGTTTTCTATTGTTGAAGAGTTTGTAGGACCCCAGAGCAAGACATTTAATCATCAGTTTGGATTGGAGCAAGGAAACAAAACATGGAATAAATGTAATATGCTCAGAAGTGAGCAAAACCACAGCATCTGGGTGATCTACACTCTGGAAATTACAGGGAAATTCCTTTTCCTGGGAGCCAAGCACAGACAGAGGAACAACAACGTGGCCCCAGCCAACGTGGGCACAGTCCCCAGGGCTGGGCCCTCCTCCAGTGCCCAGCACAGCTCCCTGTGCTCACCAGGCTCTCACTGGCTTAGCTTAAAATCATTTCCAATGGGAAGATGCAAGTCTGGCTGCACCGTGAAGCAGCAGCAGCTGCACAGCCCTTTGCATCATCTCCGTGGCGTTTATTTTTAAATGACACAAGTCTCCTCTACGAGGAAGCCAAAAATTCTGTGTCCCTGCTACCAGCACTGCTTGGGTTTGGGAGTAGAGCAATCCCCCTGCAGGGATGTGCCTTTCTGCCCGAGGAATCCTGGCCTGGCTGTGCACTCAAAACACACCCTGACATCCCTGGGGATGCTCTGCAGCTCTTTACTCACACAGAGGAGGATGTGCCTTTCACAGCACGAGGCTTTGGCTACACATCTGGCCAGGACCTATCCAGAGGGCACCAGCACCAGGAGGGATTTTACAGCAATTTGCTGATCCCCAGGGAGGCAAATCTGGGACAGCAGTGCTGAGCTGGAATCTGCTTGTATCCCAGGTCTTGGCAACGAGATGGCAAAGAAGAAAGAGGTACAGCAAGAGCAAAGCCCTCATAAAGCCCTCAGAGCCTGCGTCTTGCTCTGGATGAGCTGGATTCACTCTCTCACATCCTTGAGGCTCCTCTATCTCATGCTGGTGACCTGCCTGAGTCTCAGAACACGGAACAACGGTGGCTTCAAGAGCATGAACTGGTTGGCTGGCAATCAGCACTGAAGTTTTGCAACCAGCACATGGCACGGTTTGTTTTGGCAAAGCTGTCTCTCCTGCTCCAGATGATCCCATCCCTCCTTTCCATGGTCAGATAGGCCTGCATTAGTTATTCTCATCAGCGTGTCTTGCTCAGCTCCCTGCTGTTTGGCTTACAGCTAGAGAGGGAGGTGTTTGCACAGAGATAATGGACTGCCTTTCCCTCTAGGAATGGTTTATATCTTCCTAAACACACTCTCTATTTGCATTAAACATGATGCGCTCAGGAGTTTTCAGAATTGGTAAATAAACCTTTTAAGCATTTATGATGCTAGGCCATGACAAGCAGCACGGAGCCATCAATTATTCCAGCATCCACGATGATGAGGGAGCCTCCCTGAGTGTGTTTTGCCCTCCCTGGCAGGGAAGGACAAGGTTTTGGGCATATCCCTTGCTAGGGAACTGGTCTCCTGAAATACGACATCTTTCAGTCTGTCATGAAACCAGTCCCTTCCTTCATGTGCCTCTGAGTCACGTTGGTGACAGCATTTATTTCAGGCTCACGACAAGGCAGAGGCAGAGCTCGGCACCCAAGAGGACATCAATTAGAGCCAGGCTTTGTCCCAGTACCTGGAACTGCCTCCTGTGCCGAGCGGAGCGATTGCCATGGTGAGGAGCATCCACCCCTCCACCAGCCCAGGGGAGGGTGGGGAGGCTGCGACCTACTTTGATCACATCCCTGGCTGCTGTCATGAGCATGGCTGGCCCCACGGGGGGGCTTGGATGGTGCCCCCAGCTTTGGCAAAGGGAAAATGGGGAAATGGGGCTTCCCCTGACATCTCACCACGCGCGCCAGTTTGAAGCATGATGCCAGAAGCACGCATTCTCCACCAGCTGGGGAAAGCCCAAATCCTCCAACTCTGCTCTGGCCAAACTGGCAGATTTGGCTAATTCCTGGCAGGATGGCAGCAGCCAAGGCAGCAGGCATTGTTCTGCCCATCCTTCTGAAAAACAGATGCACTTGCTCAGACACTCAGAAATCTCGTCAGTGCTTCATGGGAATCCCAGAATCGTTTGGGTTGGAAGGGACCTTAAAGCTCATCCAGTTCCACCCCCTGCCATGGGCAGGGACACCTTCCCCCATCCCAGGTTGCTCCAAGCCCCATCCAACCTGGCCCTGAACACTTCCACAGATGGGGCAGCCACGGCTTCTCTGGGCAACCTGTGCTCCCACGTAAAACATTTCCTCATAAAAAATTTCTTCCTTCTATCTAGTTTGAACCTCTCCTCTTTCCATCTACCACATAATAAACCACATGAACTGGAAAACCACTCAAAGTGGCTCTGCACCATGGGGATGGACATGTCACGCCAGTGGGTTCACAGGAAGAAACTGGGAGTGAGGGAAATGGGCAGCAGATTCTCTGGCTGGGACACGGACAGGACGTGCAGCCAGGCTTGCACATCAGGTGCTGATTTATTCAGCCAGAAATCTCAGCAAGTCACTGTCCGAAACACACCCCCAAAGGCCATGTGGATCAGGAAGAAAATCTGGAAATATTGTACTAGAAGAGAAGCTGAGGTTTCTAGGTCTTGTTGGGGGCATCTCTCAGCGGCCCCCACCAAGTGTAGTTTGTCATCCCTCTCCGCCAAAGGAGGACAAAGACCTTGTCCAGCAAACTGGGTCGCTGCAGGGAGCAGCCCAGCAGTGCTCCCTTTGACTGATCCCAAAAACCAGCCTGGAAACTGGGGCTGATAAGCACAATTGGAGCAGAATTGGGCCAGGGGCCAGCAGGCAGCAAGGAAGCAGCAGTGGTACAGGCAACCAGGGTTTCGGTGACAACAGCCACCACTGCAAGGTGCCACAGCCACTGCGTGGGATGTCGGACTGTCCCCCATGCCTAAGGTTTTGTTCCTCTTGGCTGAAGGAGACAACGGGGATAAAAACCATCCGGTGGTGCCCAGCAGCACAAACTGCAACAAAAGGTCTTGTTCATTAGGAAACAGCAACCTCAACAACACCGAAATCGTCCTGCCGATACCTCTGGCAATTGTCAGCCCGGTCATCATCCTCACAGCTTCTTCTGCCAATAATGACTTTGCTTTTCTGACAGCGCTGGGGTGTGTGTGTTATTTAGGTCAGCTGGGGGCTGTGGCAGCTTCTGCCCTCGCCTCACATCTGAGCTGTGAGGTTTCCTCATCTGGATGCCGTGGGCAGGAGGTGCTGTTGGCTCCCTGGGGCTTTTCCTGAACAGGCATCGGATATTTCTGGCACTGTGGCTCAGAGGGGGCACCAGCTCCATCAGGCCACGCTCGATTCCCATCATCAAACTTGGTCACTTTTGCACACAGGGCCATGTGGTTCTGGGATCGATGCCATTTACAGCACACTCGTTCATGGTGCCAGCTCACAAAATTAAACAGGACTGAGCATAAGGTGAGAGGCACTACCTGGCAATGACAAACAACCCCTCTCCTGTGCAAAATCCCGTCCCAGGGTGGATTTATTTTCTTGGAAGCACCAGCTCCAAGTGAGAAATCCACACAGGAGGCAATACCCAGAGTGTGGCACCAATACAGGACTTAATGTCAGCCTGCAGCACGATGCCACTGAGCCACTGGCTGGCACAGCCTCTGTGGGACCCACTCACACTGAGGCAACTCGGGCACCCCAACACCTGCAGCCCCCCCAGCCAAGGTGTGCACGTGGGTGCTGCCTTTCAGCTCAGGCAAACATCCTGAGACCCGTCAGCAGGGAGGCTCAGAAGCTCCCTGTGTGCCTGCCCAAGGGTGGGGAGCGTGCCAGGGTGTGCCCAAGGCAGTGCAGGAAGGTTTGGGGGCAGTGCCAGTGGCTAATTGTGAATAAACTGATGCAGGGAAAGATACCAACAACGTGGTGAGGGAGGAGAGAGCCGTGCCCGATGCGAGTCTGGAGGACAGTGAAGGTTGTCACGTCCCACGTCACACAGATAACAGTCACAAACTGCACGCAGTGCAGGTAGTTCAAAAGTTCAGGAATTGTTTTCACAGATAAGAGCCTCGGTGATGGAAGTTCCTTGCTTCTTGCAGAAAGAAACTGTTGTAATGAAAGTAATCATTGCACCAAGGCAATTAAGGATGCTTGTCTTGTGCACTTGACTAAGCAGGTCTCCCCTGGTCACGGGTCAGTCTGGATTGCAAGCCAAGGCTGATAATGAAGCTGAGAGCTGGGAAACATCTAATTGCTTAATTGAGCACAAAGACATCCCTCTTCTTACACGCAAGGTATCCTTCTGGAGCCAAGCTGGCACAAGAGCATCAGGGTGCTGGGCTGAAAAGGACCCCAGCACCCACGTGGGGCGGGTGGTGAAGCAGCCACACATCCTGGCTCCCAGGTGCTGTCAGCCAAAATGCCAACCCACCCCCAAAATTCTGTCTGCTCCGCCCTCCCCTCCTCCGCCCCCAGCTCAGAGCCTTTCAAAAAATTCAGCAGCAGAAAGGAAGCAGGCTTTTAAAACCAAAAGAAACATCCCCTGGGCGCCTCATCGCTCCCTGGCAGCCCCCACCCACGTAACAAGTCCCCAGAGCAGGAAGAGAGGAGTTTTAAAGGCTGGATTACAGCACTGGGGGTGGAGGGACCCCTGAGGCTGCCTTTTTGCTCACTGTCAGCAGCCCTCACGCTCTGCACAAGCAACCCCAGCCACCGTGAGAGGCACAGCCTGCACCAAGGGACTGTCTCTGAGGGGCTGAGGAGCAGAAAACCTGCTCCAGTACAAATCACTCCGAGAGTAAAATAAAGGGAAAAGCGAAACAGCAAGAGCAGGTGAGACCTGTCTCTCCCAGCATCACTGGCCACTGAGATGACAGTGACTGTGTGATATGAAGCCCCTCTGGTCAGCAGAACCCCGGGTTGGACCTGGCTGGTATCGTCATGCAGGGGTAAGGGGCAGGATGAATCCTTGCCAAGCAGCAAAAGCTCTCCAGGTTGGAGCAACAAGCCTTGGGCAGCCCTGGAGGGCTCACTGAGCTGGGAATGGGGGCAGCGAGGCTCCCAGGTGAGTTTTGGGATAACTCCAGCAGTTGCTGCTCTGATGATCACCCTGGAACCATCCAATCCCTCCCACAGTTAAGGGCTTGCCTTGCCTGAAGAGCCTCCAAAGCCTGCTAGCCATTACTCAGGCCAACTTCAGAACCAAGGAAAGGGGAGGGAATAACCCAACCACGTGGAAACATCTGGGCAAAAGAAACTTTCCACTGCATTAATCTGAAAGGCTTTGGCCCTTGGGGTGGGCTGGCATCTCATCACAGTTCTGCTGGGCTGAGCTGCCCCATCTTCTAGAGCCTCTCCTCCAAACCCGAGGTGCAGATGGGGCTTTTCCAGCCCCCTGGATCAACCCTGCTGCTTCCTTCAGGGCCTGACTGCTGGGCTGCACAGGCAGAGCCGAGCTCAGTGAGTCCCACAGCCCCCACAGACTCATGACACAGAGCAGAGCCAGCCCTGGCAGGGCTCTGAGGGCTCTGCAGGGGCAAAGTGTGACAGTGCCAGGACACAGGAGGCCACTTTGGCTCTCCCAGCAGTCCCCTCTCAGTGCCTCGCTGTGACCCGTGAGCCTCGCTGACCCAGGAGCCAGCAGGATGACTGGGAATGAAGATTGTCCCTCCACCAGCTGTGTTTTTAATTAAAGGCAAGGACAAGGCTTTGCATTGCTTCCCAGACAACAAGTGACTATGTAATTTGTGCAAGAGGCTGTCGAGACATTGCCCAGCAAAATCCAAGCCCGCTGTGTCACTAAGACATCAGCAGCACACACACATGCCCTCTGCATTTGATTATAGCCATGCTCACTGCAAGCTTGCTTTCAGTTTCTGCCATCAGCAGTAGCTGGGACAAACACAGAAGGGCAAGGGCAGGTCCTAGTGTCATTTCCAGGAAAGCAGAGCTCTTAAATACATGTGCAAATTCCAACCTGAGAACTCTGCGCCTGGGAAATTACCCAGAGTACTAAACAACCCATTAGCTCTGACCCTGGTATAATTGAATCTGGGAATTTAGTGAGTCTGTCTCTCCTAACAGCGGTGCAGATAAAGCCTACCAGATTGCAGATAAATTGCTGGCATTGAGGAAATCTTCTGCAGTAAAACCTCTCTGCTGCACTGGGAACGTTAAAGGACATATTCCCATGGAGTATGGTGTATCAGTCATACAATACTATTAGCTAGCACAGGTAGTGTTTAGAGATAGCAGATAAGAGTTCCAAGAGACTGTTTGTTAAGTGCACAGGTAATCCTGCTCTTCTGCACAGGAAACTGCGGCTTCTTAAAAGCAGCTTTAATTTTGTTTATGATTTTTACGAGAAAATTAAAAAATCCTGCCGTTACATATGATCCATCCTGCGTAAACAGCCCTGCTGCCACCTGGGCTGCTCACAGGAGAGGGGAAACATCCCCAGGGAGCAGGGCAAGGTAACCTGTGACACTTCACAACCGATGAAACTGATGGGTTTGGCCACGCTGCTGCATCCCTCATCTTTATTACAAACCCTGGAATAAATCTGCTGCTGGCTGAAGTTACCCAACCATGGCAAAGCAATACGCTGGGGCTGGATTTAGCACTGATGAGCAAATGTCCCTTTTCCCCCCCAGTCTACGGGGGCATTTCTTCCCATGGATCTATAGCAGCAGGATGGGCTCCTTACCAGTGGCTCCGCACGCAGTTCAGCACCAGGATCACAGCGCCCAGGCAGTAACAGGCAGCATGGGGAGAGCCAAAGACTTGGCTGAGCGCTCGTGTTTTGTGCTCCCATCTGGCTACCTGCAGAGACAAGGGAAAACAAAGTGGGTGGCTGGGGTGCCTGGAACAGGCTGCCCCAGCAGCACAAATCCCACAGCCTTGGCCTCACATGTTCAGGACACTTTGTCTGCGTGGCTTCGTGCAAGAAGCGAGAGGAGGCCACTGATGGGACATGGCTGAACCAAGCCTGGGGATGGGAGCTCTTCCTCCCATCCATGCCAGACCCTCTTTGCATTGCATGTGCCCTTGCACCCAAGGGCAGCCAGCAGCATCAAGGCACAGGCTCACGAGAGAAAAAACAAAAACCAAACCAAAAAATACCCTACACATCAGTTTTAGGGAATACGAGGCTTGGACATGTGTCCAACAAGGCTGAGAGCATGGCTAAGGCTGTCCCCTAGCCACCAAAAACAAGAGGCCCCTGCCACGGATCCTAATATTGCTCTCCTGAAAGGAAAACAGATCCCTAAGCAGGGGATGCACCACAGGGACACTCAGCTCTCATTTTCTGGGCTGTGGCATCTCCCACATCCAACCTCAGGGACCACACCTGCCAGGAACAACCCCTCCCTCTGCACACATCCAGAATAGTCTGCAAGCCCTCCCTCGAGCTTCCCCAAGACAAGATCTGCCAGCCTTGCCCAGAGAACTGCTTCCACTTGTACCACCTGAACCAGCTCAGCCTTCACTAGCACCCAGCCACTGTAGCCATTAAGGTTTGGTGTGCCCTCCTCACCCACCCCAGCCCGGCAGTGACAGCCCAGGACTCACACATCCACACACAGCATCCCTGGGGAGGCGTCAGCATCCTTCACAGCACGCTTTTCCCCGGCTCCCATGTTCAGCTCCCTGCTGATGGTCCCCTTCCCAAACCGCCCCACAGACAAGGAGGTGCCCTCTCACCCTGAGAGGCTGCTGCACGCAGGTGGTTGGAGCTGCTCCCAAAATCTGCAGGACCAGATCCACCCCAGTCACCAAATCCAGGCCTGGCACTCCCAGCTGATAAAAATCCTTAGAGCTACTTTATTCTCTACCTTTCCTGCATCCCTCGGAAATTGTCGCTATATTTATCACCCATCTTAGGCTCCATTTTCAGGCGCCAAGCCCGAGGTTTGGAAATTCCAGCCAAGGAGAGAGAGCACACCTGGGCAATGAAGCAGGAAGTGGGAGTCAGCAGAACATCTCGGCACCAATTTGCTTCTCAGACGTGGCTGGCACTTGATTAGCTTCAAATGCACTTCACTCCCTCGCATGGAGCCTGGGCAGCTTTCGGGGGCACCTGCAACCCAGCTCTTCATCTACTCTGAATGTATTTGGTAATTTATTGGCTCAATTTGAGCAGAAAAAGGCAGCTTTGCAGGTCTCGCTTTCTTCCCAGGCTCATACAGAAGCACAAAGTGCTGCTGGTGGAGGGGGACTGCTGGCTTCAGGAGGGGGGAACGATGAAAACCTCTGATAAGCAGGGGCACCGATTTCACATGCTGAGAGCTGATTCAATTAGTTATGCAATGATTGCTCTGAAATTACAAATCCACTCATGACAGAGAGAGCTGCTTCACTGCCTTTTTCTGGCTGGTATAAATAGTTTGTATTCTAAATTGAATTTAAAACACCGTGCGTCACGCTGCTGCTAAAATCAGAGCTGCTGTTTGAGTGCTGAGAGAGTGGAAAAAGAAATATAAGGTGCATTACCACCTTTGGAAAGCAAAAAGAAGTGACCATACAGGTGACTGAGTCACAGATGGAAAAATGCAGCCACGTGCCAGTTATCTGTACCAGCTTCCTAATTCCCTGGAAATTATTCTGGCAGCGTTTGCATGGATGGCAGCTCCTGGCTCGCTCAGGGAGCTTTGAAGAGCATCTCAGAGGCAGCAGAGCTGAAGGAGAAGGAGAAAGCAGAGCTGCTGGGGTCAGAGGGAAAGGCTGGTGTGCTGCTGGGAGCCACGGAGGCGGTCACTGTAACTACCCTCACCTTTAGGAAGGCACATCTGGGAGTGATGCCGGGATGAGGGGCCGCATTCCGAGCCCTTCAGGCAGCAGCTGCCACGGCTGCCATGGGATCACTCCCAGCACAGCCCAGTCTGCGCCGCATCACACAGCTGGGACTGAGATGCCAACTCTTATTTAGCTGTCACAGCCCTCAGATGGGACCCCAGGCTGCTTTTCGAGCCCACACAGGAGCCATCCTGAGCAAAGCTGGGAGCTGGAGCGAGGCTGGAAGCGGCGGCACCCACCGGGCCCCGCGGCGATATTTCAGTAACAATTAATTAGTTCCGGTTCTGGTTCTATTCCTTGAACAACTAATTAGTTCTGGCTTGGTTCTAATTTTCTAATTTTAGTCATTTCGAGCTAATATTAGCACTCGGTTGGCCCACAGCTACGCAGCTGCCTTAATGGTTTTATAAAATCATGAGCCGACGCGTTATTATTTACTGTGTGACGGATGCAAAATGCTTCCAGCATCCTCCACGGCCACGTGTGGGACAGAGCAGGGCTGAGACCAGCAGCTTCCCAGGAGGCTGCACCCATTCCTGGTGTGCTGTTTGCCCTCCCAGGTGAGGCAGGCACTGTGCTGACCATGGGCAGCATCAGGGAGAAAAGCCCCACGGCAGGGCTGCGTGTCCTGGAAAGGGAAGGAGAGGAGCATTTTTATTTTTCTTCCAACTCCAAGTTTGGAAATGGAGTTAATACAAAATTTCCTGACTTACCCAAGGGTCAAAGAAATAGAAAAAATTCTTTTTCCAAAGCTCCCAGCACTCTGCTTTCACTTTAGGATACTTGGTGAGGGCTGCAAGTAATTTTTTTAATGTTTCCCTCAATGCTCGTTATTGAAATAAATCAACGAGCGGATGTGGCTGCAAAGCTGGGGATGCTCTTGGGTCCCATGTTCTGCCTTTGGCAGGCTGTTCCGGGGGCAGGCTCAGCTGGCTGATGTTCCCAGGGAATTGCTTCCTTCTCGACGTAAATTTGGGGCTGATTTCTATGTAACCGATCCAAGACATTTCCCCGACCACTCGGGCAAGTGCGTAAACAAAACTGAAAGCACCAGCACACATCCCCAGTGCCTGCCCTGATGGAAAATGGAAACGCTCTGAGCTTCCTTTTCTTTTTTTGGGCAGGCAAACCACGAGCCACCTCGAAAAAGGCCACAAAAAACCATTCAAAAAGCAATTTCATCTCACGAACCTGCCTCCGCAGCGATCAACGGGAAATGCTCCTTCCAGCTCTGTGTGCATGGCAGACCACGGCCTCTCATTAATATTTAGTATTTGTTTGAAGGAAATTGATTCTTTTTGTCTGCCATCCAGGGAAGCTGCCTTCTGAACACGCTACGTTTTAATTGCTCAGTCCCAGCTCTGAATTAGAGCCTTTGTGCTGTTTCATGTGACTCCATTGCTATATCTGGCTCGCCCCAGAGATGGGCAAGGAAACCAGATAGCCCAAAGGCTCAGGACAAAGGGACACCTTGCATCTAGATGCAAATCAGTCATTTTATGTCCTCACATTGCCCCATCACCATGGTACCCAAAGAAAAACGTGCAGGAACTGGTGAATTTAGCCTTGTGGCACTCCTGGGAGGCTGGGATGGATTAGCAGCTCCTTTCAAATCAAGGGAAACTGAGGCACGGGAGGACTGAGGTGAACGTCTGCTTCCCAGCGCTCCAGGGAGCAGGGTAGAGGGGTTGTGTCCACATCCTGCAAAATCCTTGACCCATCATCCACCCGGGGAGATGCTCTGCACATTTCTTGGGATGCCCTTGCCCTGGACACACTGTTGGCATGAAAATATTCAGTGTCCAAGTCTGGGTTAGAGAAAAGATGACAGCGAGCAGGATGCCCTCCCTTCATATACCCATCTCACAGTATTTGACAGCATGAAGGATTTTTCCCCATCCCATGGGGTCTAGGAAGCCTGCTGAGGGGTCCAAAAGTCAGAAATCCCATGAAAAGTCCAGAGGAAGAACAATCAGCTCTCCAGGGTACATCTGAGCCACAGTCCCAAGAGGATGCACGTGCACAGGGTGAGCCCTGGAAATATGGGTGATCCAAACTGAGCAAATTTATTTTCATAAAATCATGGAGTGGTTTGTGTTGGAAGGGACCTTAAACTCATCTCATCCCACCCCCTCCCATGGGCAGGGACACCTTCCACTATCCCAGGTTGCTCCAAGCCCCATCCAACCTGGACTTGGACACTCCCAGGGATGGGGCAGCCACAGCTTCTCTGGGCAACCTGTGCCAGGGCCTCACCATCCTTACAGTAAGGAATTTCTTCCAACAGAATAAATTTCTCCTTCAGTCTGACCGCTCCTAGGCCAGCCATGGGGTAAGCTCTCCTGTGGGGTGCTAGGGCAGCACGATGCCTGACTTTGGGCTTAGGTGGCTCCATGTGAGCATCTCCCACTGGGAAAGACGTGCCCCAGCTGGCTCCTGACCTGCTGAAGGAGCAGGAAACCTGATATTACCCTTATTTCACCCACAGAGACCAGAGGCATCGACCCGTTCCCGTTACGAAAAATCCATTTTTCCTTTCTGATTCCCTGTAATCCCTCATTAAAGCATAAGGACATTCTCTGCTCTCTGTCACTGCCTGGATGCTGGAAAACGACCCTGCTCACAGCCACTATATTTATCTACAGACAAGGAGGAAAAAGATAGACCCGAGCACCCAGACTTTGGTTGTGGTGCTCCCAGGAGCAGGCAGGGAAGCAGAGCTGGCTGGAATGGAAATGCAAGCACTGGGGCTGGCTGACCTTTGCCAAATGCCAGAGGAGCCAGCCTTTCTGGCTGTCCCAAGTGGCTGTGGAGGAAATGAGGACGGCCTGACCTTATCCCTCCTAACCCAGTGCTCGAGCCCCGCTGCAGCCGGCAGCACTCCGTGCAGACAGTCCAGTGCCAAAGGGCAGCACCAACGGCACCAGGTGAACACTGTGGCCAGGCTGAAAGCCTGCATCACTTTGTCTGAGCGTGTCCCTCCCAGGTGAGAAAAATTCCGTGTTTCCAGGAGGTTGCAAACCTTAGGAGAGACAGGAGGGGAAACTGCAGGGCTGGTCCTGGGGAGGATCGTGCACGGCAGCCCCAAGGGATGTGTGGGGGCTGTTCCTGCAGCTTGCCAGGACAGCACTGAGTCCCTGGCACAGGAATGACACCACTCGAGGCTGGCATGTGCCCATGTGCAGCCACATCAGCCCACCCCAGCACCAGGCACAGGCTTTCCAAAGGCATGTGCAGAAAATGCCCCGGGGACCTGCGTGCCACTGGCAGCAGGAACATGATTAGCAGGAGCTCTGGGCAGCGAAGGCAGGAGAAAAAGAACAGAACAAACCACGGTTTTAATTTGTACAAGCTGGTAATTATAGTTGCTATCTGTCTGAAATCTCTATTGAGTTTATTTAAATATGTTCTCCGTGAAGGCCATTCAGACAGGAATTATCAAGGTGTTGCAGCAGAGGAGATAATGCCATGCAGTTTTCAACAGATCAAGGGCTGATTAGGAGGAATTAATTAGCTGCTTAAACAGTCCTTGACTCGCTGCAGCAATTAGCCATCACCTCCCTGCAGTCACGTTCCCGGCGCAGCAGTGCCGCCGATACAAAGCACAGAACTCCTTCCCCGTGTGCTGGTGTGAGCACCAGGCCAGCCCTGGGTGGGCACACGGCCCTGGGGAGGGGTCCTAAACCCACAAGGGCTCCAAAGCCACCCCGTGGGCAGGGCCTGGCAGGCAGGCAGGGGTGAGCTGGGCTGTGGGGCTCCCGTGTGCCCACTCCAGTGCCCATCGCTGGTCGGTGACTCCCAGCACGAGGCAGACATCGGGTGTCTTCCCTCCTCCAGCCTCTCATGCATTCCCCATCCACCACCTCTTCCGTGCTATGAGCCACCAGTTCCCAGCTGCGCTGCTCCACTGGGGCCAGCAGATCATCCAGCAGCCTTTATCCCACGTGCCATCACCTGCTGTCCCTTCGGCAGGGTGGGAGCATCACCCCTCCCCTCTGCAGGCACTAAACCATGGAAAGCTGACACTGCAGAGCTGCAGGCTGAGCCATCCCACCCAGACACTCTCCAGGAGGAGAAGCTGGCACTTGGGGCGACCAGGAGATCACCATGAGGCTCTGAGCCCCTCCTGCCAGCACAGTGTCTCGCGGGAGCTGGTCACAGCTGCCGAGCTCCTGCCAGCATCCCAGTGGGCTCCACTTTGCTTAGCTGCTTCCTGCCTGCACTGGGAAAAACTGTGGCAGCTTTGGACTACCTGATGTAGAGACTGAGTTACTTCTCTGAAGGTTTCTCAACTCACAGGCTCTCCATTACAGAGAGCCGTGAGATGGTAATGCAGCCTGAAAGCTTTTTAGCAAATGATTAAAGCCTTGTGAAGTTCCCCCACCAAGTACTGGAGCAGCAGCTTCCAGTTCATGCAATTAAAAGACTGAATTAATATGGGAAGAGACAAGCACCAGCTTAATGGTTTCATGTGAGCTGTGAGGCAAAGCAGGCCGGGGACTGTGTCTGTGGAGCTTGTAAAGGCTTTTTCATGGTAATGCCCCAAGAAAAGATGCACCCAGAGGTGTTTTGATGGTGAGCAACAGGCGCTGGGGACAACAGGTGACAGTCTGTGCCCATGCATGTGGAGCCACAGCATGGAAGGGACTCCTGGCAGAGCCTGGAGGCTCCAAGCACCCAGGTTTGAGGGCTGAGATGGGGATGGCCTGGCTCATCCAGGTCTCCCCAGCAAGCTATAGCAGTCAAGTTTTTCCCCTCTCCCATTCCCTCACTGGTGTGATGGCAGTAACAGTTGTCAGCGAGCCACAGCTGAGCAGCACAGCTCAGCTCCTCCATGTCTGCCAAGGGCTTTCAGTTTGGAAAGGAAGGCGGCGATTTGACGCAAGGAAGAATTTTCCATTGCCTTTCACCGGCTCTGGATGGGGGGGTTTGTTGTTTATTCCAGCCAAAAGAAACAGGAGCAGGGTTTTGGAGAGACAAGGCGATGTGTGCAAGGACACTGAGGTGTGGAACAGCCAGCTGGAACACCGGGGCTGCACACCCAGGTGACAAAGAGCTGCACAGAGGGAAAAACCACATGTTTGCAAGCTCTCACAGTGGAACACGAGGTTTGGAACACACAAAGGGCTTCAAAAAAAGGAGAACAACCAAGGGGCTGAAGAACAGAACTACCGAGAAGCAGAGAGCGGGGCGGGCTGCTCTCCAAAACCAAAAAGCTGCAGTGAGACAAGACAATGTGGCAAACTCTCACTGCCTACAGTGCCCATCACCCAAACCAGCAAGTTAAGAGGATGAAACGTAAGCTGGAGTGCCTCTTCTAGTGACTCTTTCCTCATGAATGCTGCCAGTGAGGAGGTCAACAGGGTCCAGTCTGAGCACTTTGACACAGGGAGACGCGTAAAGTGACTCCACTTCTTCAGAAGTGGAAGGATATTGAAGAAACCCAGCCTGCCTCCACCACGTTTAGCCTAAAAAACAACCCTCCCTGCACCCAGGCCTAGTGAAAGCAATTGGACTGAAACGGCACAGGTCACCTCAGCTAACAGCCTTGAGTTGGGGAAATAAAATAAGCCTGCAGGTAAACAGATAAGGGTTTCATAAAGACTAGGTACGCTTTACCTCAGAGTTATCCCTCCAGATTACCTCCACATGAGCTTTTACCTTGAATCCACTCATGATAAAGAATGAGATAAAAAATTTCATTTCTCTAATAGTGTTTATGTGATTTGTCAAAGTGGGATCTCATTAGCTGGCTGCAATGAAAACAAGCCCTTGCTTAGTGTACGCCAAGGCAGCTTGGGTGCATCGATGTTCCATGAGCCACATCCTCTCCTCTTCAATAAAAACAAAAACGACACGGAATATGGGCTGTATTCGCTAGCAATTTCCAACACAAAATCCGAACAGTTTCTCCTCAAAGCAAAGAGCTCATGATTTATGTCCAAAGAGCTGGAAGCTGAAGGCAGGTGATTTCAATAACCCAGAACGAGCTGCGTTAATTAATTCTGAAGGTGGGCATGGGGAGCCCTTATGAGCAGCTCCCCGAGAGTGAAGGGGAAGGGCGATGTGCTCCTGCCACAGGGAACCAGGCTGCACAGCCCAACCCGACTTTCCCAGCCAGCGAATCCCATGGAAAAACTATTTGTGAAATAATGATTTCTCCAGAGTGCAGCACGGGGCTGGGGGAGGACCTTTCCAGTCCCAGCCTGGGACGTGGAAGGGATGGCCCAACAGTGGGAGGGACACGGGCTGCATGGGAAAACGGGGAGCAGCTGGGACACACCCAGCTCCTCTAAACCATGAATTCAACCAGATAAAATAATCTCCTGAGATTAGGGAAAGGCAGAAGCTGCCCCCTACACCAATATTTGACGCTCTGCTGGAGTTCAGAGGGAAGGTAAGTGCTGCCAGATTAGCATCTCACGAGCAGGACGATGAAGCATTTTTCCGGATTTCTTTTCATCTTCCATGCCCAGATGACTTGGCTCACACTCAGCTTCTCACTGCACACAGTTCCCATCCAGAAAACCACAAGCCTTGTATTTTCACACATTTCTCTGAAGCTCAGAGTGTTTTCCTTGGGGCAAACAGATTGGAAACAGGCAGCCCGTAGCAGGCACTTTCACAAACAAACCAGAAGCAAAGGTGTGTGCCAGTCTCTTGAGTGACTGAGAACATTCTGCCCACCTCACATCCTGTATTTGCCTCGGATTTTTTCCTGTTGCTCGTACTCATGCAGCCCTAAATAAAGCAAAGCTGAGGAAGTGCCTGAAGTGTTCTACACAGCTGCTTTCACTGAAACAGGCCGTCTACCCAACAGACCCACTTTCAAACAAAGCAATCCAACAACAGCACTGATGATGTTTGAACTGGCACGGATTTAGGAAGACAAGCTCTTTGCTGCACCACACTGTCAGCAAGCACTCAGTACAAACGCCACGTTACAAGATAAACATCTCTCCTTTTTTTTTTCCAAGACTCCCCTTTCACTTTTGCGCCTCTGTTTGGCTGTGTTATTTCCAAATGAGGCCCTGGATCCAAATGGATCACAGTGCTGAGGTCAAGTCCATCTGAATTCGCTGCAGCATCTTGGGTTTGGTTTTAAATGTGGGGATAAAGCTTTATCTGCGTCACGAAGCATCTATTCTGCTCTTCAAAGCTTTCCAGTGCTGATGCAAACCTCTAGTTCCAATTGCTATCGCCGTTGCAAATAAGGTCAGCCTGATTAAAAAACAGTTACTCAAGGTGGAGCGAAAATGGTCAATCTTCAGCCAGCGTGGGCTATGTAAGAAATATCCTGTTCCTGAAACAAGCCTTCACGGGCTCCAGGTAAAAGGAGATTGAGGTCACCTAACAACTGACATTACTTGCAGCCTCTGATTCATTGCAAAGAGACCGTATAAAGCTATCCTGGAGATGTCAGCTAAATCAGGTGGTTTTTTCTCTCCTGTGTGACCTGTATTTAATTGCAGATACAGGTTCAGGTACCACTGTGAGCAGCCAGCATCCCCAGCCAGCCCAACCTGCAGATGTCACACTGCCTGCAACCGAAAACTGGGGCTAGATGCTGCAATGTTTCAATTCAGGCAATTACTCAAGGAGCTGCGGCCCATGGGAGTGAAAATACTCTGGCTCTGTTGTCTTAAAGATTAAATCAGAAGCTCCAATTCACCCAATGCATGAGTAAGAAGGAGCTGGCAGGAGAGAAGGGGATGGAGAAAGGCTGTGGGTGACAGCAAGCAGCAGCCTCTCGAGACACAAACACAGCAGCACACAAGCACCCGGCCCCACATGGAAGAAGATAAAGCAGCTGAGCCATCCCAGCACTGCCTGGATCCTGTGTTTGATGTGAAGGTTTTCAGGCCTGGGCATCATCTTTGCAGTTTGCTCTCGTTAATAGGTTTGCTTGGATTCCAGCTCAGCCCAGCTCATTAGCCACACCGCCGAATCCCACACTAATTCCGAATCCCTTCTACTGCTACAGATAAATAATAAAATTGCCTCCACGCAGGGGTTGTTTTCTTCCTCTCTCCCCCTAACGCAGGTCTGGTAGCATCTCATGTATCTGTTAATGAAGTCCATAATATCCAGAGTTTCTCAGCAAGTAAAAATTACAATCATTAGGCAGTGAGTGATGAGAGACAAAAACACCATTTCTGCCGGGGTTGGCAGTAACAGTACAGCAAGTACACGTCCTGGAGAGTCGAGCCTTGCTCTCCCATAATATGGTACCCAATGTTCTTCATTAGCACCTCTCTCTAATAGAGCAAGGCAGCGTCCTGCGGCAGGTCACAATTACACACAACAATTAATTCAGGGAGAAACAATGACAGGCGTCGCAGAGGAAGGCTTTGCAGCAGGGTGGTAAAAAGATGAAGTGGAAGAGGAATAGGAACATTTCGAAGCCCTGCCTGAAACCAAAAACAAGTGGAGGCACAAGTGACAGCATGGTAGAGGAGCCATGGCTGGTCTCCTTGTACACGACTTCGTAGATTTTGTTTTAAACAGAAAAGAAACAGAACAATTACTCTTTTGGCCACAATACCCCAGTGACCAGGACCAGCAAGCTCAGATCAGGACTTCTTGTGCCATTTACAAACAACACACAAAGCCGTCTCGGCTTCTCCCACAGCTGCAGCCGCCCTCTTGCTGCCCTTTTGTGAAATTAGGGTTTAATTCTCTGGAATAAGTCTGCTAATAAGGACTCCCAACACACCCATCCCATGAACAGTATGTACCTGCTCATCGCTCCCTCAGGAGCTGTGATAGGAGGGACACAGGGAAGGGGGGAGAAAAAAATAAATCCACCTCAGAGAGCACAAAATGCAAGAGAAATCCAATACTCCTTCGCAGAGGAGTGAGAGGTCGTTGGAACAGAGGTACTGGTTGCACTGGCCATGATCAGCAAAGCACTGGTTTTGTCTGGAAGGGCCTCCTGTCCTCTCCCTGCTGGACAGATCATGTTCCACACTCGGTGTTAAGCCTCTCCTGGGAACATTTCCCACTGAGGACACGCATGTTTGCGATGCTGCCGTCGTGGCAGCAACAATAGAGAGGGACAATGTGATCTTTATGTAACGCGGGCTCTGTTCCTCTCTGCCCAGGGATGAGATGTTCAACACACGGGCACAACAGTTAATAACAGCCTGAAGGGTTAAACACAACCACCAGACCCCTGGGCCTCGCTGGTGTCAGCACTGGGGCTCCTCTGGGTGTGGATGGGTGTAACCACGTGTCCCACAGTATTTGTTCATCTGTTCCGTGCAAGAAACATAACCCAGAAGCCGAGTGAACACTCAGTCATCCTCAGATGCTGTGATCTGCATTCCCAGGGAGGTCCTTCCCCCTCCTGCAGCCTCAAAGCCCAGTGCTGGGACACAGATACCAGCCCTGCATCCAGTGCTCAAAGGTTCTCACCTTCTGCTTTTTGCGAAAAAGCCTTTTGCTCCACAAATTTCTACTAGAGGCCTGCACAGAGGTGGAGGAGGGAGACTGAGGAAGTCCTTCCAGATATGGATGTACTCACATCCGCAGCAGTGACCAAAGCTTAATGGACACAGGAAGAAAAGTAATGCTCCTCCATTGGGCAATGCACTCGCTCTGGCTTCCGAGAACATCAGTCTCTGGAAAATGATTGTACAACAAAATCTCAAAATGAAACTAATTCATTGCTGCTCTCCAGCCTGGCGAATGAAATGAGTAAGTCTGCAGTCATTACAACAATGTCCTGGTAAAAATAAACAGGAAAGGGCATTTAGTAGGAATGCTTCATAGTTAAAAATACAGTATCTCGTCTGAGGTCATTCCGTTTTTTATAGGAACAGGCATGCATGCCTCAAAGTGATCAGATTTGGTATTACTTCCTGTTGCAGATGTACACCTCAGTCACAGACAGATGGACAGGTTTCTTTTCCCCAGTCCAAAATCCTCCCTGGGATGATGCAGATTGAGCATCTGCTATTGGGCTGACAGCTCTGAGGGAAGGGGCAGGAATCAAACACCTGACTACATGGGGGGATTTGGGGTCTGTCTTCTCTTCACTCAACAAGACTGACAAAAAGGGTGCCCAACTTTTTCTATCTAAAAGGTGCAAAGAAGAGGTTCAAGCCAGAGGTGGTCACGCTGAGCACCACACAGGGACAGAGATGATGCTGGGCAAAGGGCAGAAGGCAAGAAAAGTGGGCAGGAAAAGTACTGTAAAGGATCATAAAAGCTGCATGTACACTTTCCTTCACAGGAAATGTCTTTGTGCTTTTATGGCAAGGAGCTGCTGCAATTACAGCTTCTTTTATAAGCGAAGCAGAAACCAGATAATGAGCAAACCTCCCACCGCACAAAGGAGGTGACGAAGTCGTTCTGGGAGCCCTGACGGTCAGGCTTCCCTGCAACAGCCAAAAGCATAGAAAATTGCTAAAACCCATCTCCATTTCACCCTCTTCAGGGCTGTGAGCTGTTCATAGCCTTTTTCTTCCCCAGAGTACAGAAAGGATCACACCAAAAATGTGCCTACACAGACAGCAAGCGAAAACCCGTCAGCCAGACAAAGCAGAGCTTGCACATACAGACCTGCAGAACGAGCCCACGGCTGCATCATCCCTGGTCTGGGGGAGCAAAAAGAGGGAACAAAAAAGGTTTCACAAAGGAAAAAACCCAGTAAGATATCGTCCAATCCAGGTGAGTTTGTACTTCACCACACAGGTTCATGATTTCAGTGACACGTGGAAAAATCAAGTGCCCCCGCCAGTCTTCCTCTCCTTGACCTCAACATCCACTGGGAGAGCAGGGCAGTTTGATGAAGCCACAAGCATGTGTAAAAGCCTGGGGCTTCCAGCTTTTCTGGAAACCAAATTTTTAACTTCCTAAGAAAGTTGCCCCTCATTCCTGCACGGGAGCAAGCACAGAAGTTCAGACGGCTTGGTAAGGAAAAGGAGAATTTAGGTAGTGGCTCCACAGCCCTTCCCCTGGATTGGGGTCACCCCCCAAAACCAAAACCCCTTGCTCTGTACAGTCAGCGCACTGCTGCTCCCATCCCTCTGCCACACCAACCAACCCAGGCACACTCTGTGTCCACAGCTCATCGCCTCCATCAACAAAATACATCAGCACCAGCTTCCAAAAATCAACTGTTTCTCTCTGGGTTTGGGTACAGTGGTTTTAAAGCTTTGTCAGGATCCCTTAGGAAGGGGAATGACAGGGAGCTGATGCAGGCAGGCAGCCTGGGAGGCTGCACATACTTGTTTGCTTTAACTAAGATGAGGCTCCTAATATTTACAAAGAACTAGTGTCCGACAAGCACTGCTGTGATCAGGCTGCTGAACTATCTGGTGCCACACTCAGGAGAGCAGGGATGTGGGATGCTCCTGCCAAGAACCATTTCCAGTTGCCCATGTCACTGGGGTCATTATTTAGGTGGAAAAACACATGGAGGGTTTTGCTTTAGTGATTTACTAATCTACTTTCCCACCTGTTTGCTGCTGCCATGTGAGCAACCGAAGATGTGTCCCCTTGGAGTTCATCCGGGGGAAGAAATAGGGAAAATGAGGTGGCATTTTCTTTGGGGTGCCACCAGCCTGCCACAAGCCAAAATCAGCACCCCCATCATGAAACCCCAAGGCCTCCCTCCCCACCATGAGTCTCCAGACATGCAGAAGATGCAACTGCATGGTGATGGAAGCACAGCAGCGGGGCTGACGGAAATAACCTCCCAAGAGCACCCAGCACACTGCGTGTCTGCATTTCTTCATCAAAGCAGCCTATTTTGGGACATTCCATCCTTCTGGGAACTGGGCAGGCTTCTGCTAAACAGCCTGTGCCACGGCACAGCTGGAATACACCCGGCTCACATCTGTGATTGTGGCAGGCCCCTGTCCAGCCCCTGGATCACTGATGTTCCGGGAGTGGCAGTGGGTTTCTCCCCTCGGGCCTCCAGCAGCTCCCCGTCCCCAGGCTATGCACAAACACAGCCAAAGCCCAGGGCCACGCAGGAGGAGCTGTCTCTTCCACACCTCCTGGTCTGGGTAGATAAAACCACCTTCTTTTTTGCTTCCAGTTGCACTTTTTCCCTTGTCGCGTGAGACACAGGTGGTCACAGACTTGCCATTTCATGAGCAGCACCTCATCGGCACGTGAGAGGGTTTAGCAGCAGGATGGCAGGAGAGGGATGGAGTGGGATGGAGAAGAAAGGGCCTCTTCCAGCTTTCAGGGTCTACAGATAATCCTCTGATCCATATGGAAACAAGACTCTTGGCTTAAATATATTTTTTTCATCTTTTGTGTGTGTGCTGCCTTATTCCAGCAGGGCTGCCAGCAGCCTGCAGTTTATTTTTAAAACACTAAACAAGAGAAGTCCAGTATATACAACAAAAGCCCTGGGTTTTCAGAGAAGCACTCTGAAGATGCTAAAAAAAGGAGGTTGCTTTTCGGGTCAGCTGTGAGGTGAGAGGCAGATTCTGACCTTGGTTTTGAGAAACGCTGAGCAGGCACGTCGCACACCAGCTGGATCCCAAATTCACTCTAGGAACAGGCACAGAAATGGCTCAGCTTCCCAAGCACAGCCTGCCTTGGCAGGTACCCGTGCAGGGTGGGTGAGCAGCTGCTGGAATGACTGTCACCACCTCACCCAGAGCCCTGAGACCGTGCCCAGCTCGACACACAGACAAAGCAACTCAGCTCACAGCTGCCCGGCCACGCCGGGCTCCACAATCCCCCCAGCACAGGCAGCTCAGCCTGCAGGGACACCATAAAAATCTATTGCACAGCTTCTTCAAGAGGATTTAGATGAAAACACCACCACCTCCAGCTGTGAGGCTGTGGGAAGCAGTGCTGGGATGAAGGATGTGGCTCTCCCTCAAGGTGACAGCGCTCCTAATTGTGCCACTCCAGCCGGCACGCCGGAGGGTGCGACCCAGTTTTGGTGCTTGTTATGTGGCTCGCAGCGGTGCCGACACGCTGGAAAAGCTAAATTTAGGAGACAAACAGGCTTGGTGTTACACACCCGGGCAGGACTGGCTCTGTTACGAGAGCTGGAGAATCGATGCCATCCGCTTCCACGCGTTACAGCGGCGCTGCGAAGCCCTCGCTGCCGGAGTGAAAGCGTTACCAAGTCACTCGGAATAAAATTGCCACTAAATGCTATTTGGGAGATGGGGAAGGAAAAAAAAAAAAAAAAGGCAAATCCTCACTCTTTCTCAGCTATTGTAGGAAATGAAAACGGCTATTGCTGCCTGGTAGAGAGTCCAATTATGAATAATGTGCGTTCTCTCCCTGCACAAAGGATGAAAGGCATCAGAGCTGGTGGTGACATTTTAAGACCGGAGATGTAAGAGCGGATCTGAGCCTCGTTGCAAGCCCAGCTTTACCCCAATAAAGAAACACTTTCTGCAGTCAATTGCCTTGCAGCGTAGCTTGAAGCCCCGCTATTGATCTAGCATCTGTTATAAGCAGATAATCATCGCTGCTGTGCCATGGCTTCTATGATGGGGTCTAAAAGCACTTTCCAGAAGCTGGTTGAGGGCTGTTTTCTGCTCTCCCCTGCAGCTGCAAGAAGGCAGAGGTTTGTGGGGGAGCCCACAAAAGTCTCACAGGTTGACAGAATTTGAAGGCCAGCAAAAAACATTGAATCACCCCAACTCATTCATCTCCCGATCCTGCAAACTTCAGGTAACTGAGGTGCACTCCCTGCAAGGCTCTGCTGCCATCCCAGCCCTCACACAGTTATTTTATACCCTGCAATTTCCTTTCCCCAGCGAGGTGCTGACACACCACCATCAAGCCACGTCTCAACCCCTTCCTTCTCTAAGACAGGCAGCGAGAGCTGCTGAAATCTCCCAGCATCAGGCTCTTTTCTCCTGTCCCCAGAAAGTTTCTCAGACTTCGGATCACTGAGGTCTGAATCCCGACAATTCCTGAGCTTCCATCTACTTCCCAGCAGCGTTGGATGTTTTGGGCCAGGCACCTTCCTTCGAGTTTAGCAAGAAGTGGTCAGAGGTAGGTGAAATCAGACCGCCAGTGCCTGCAATCTCCCCCCTCCCTTCCAGTGCAAGCACTTCTCACCCACTTGGCAGATTCCTCCAGTCTCCAAAGAAGGAGAAAAAGATGGGAAATTAAAAATAAATGAACCAAGAGATACACATCCATCAGGAGCCAGGCGTTGTCAGCCCAGGTCCCTGTGCAACTACTTTTTTAATCAAAACCTCATGCAGCTTAAACGCTTGACAGAAGTCTAGAACAGAGATCACGTTACCCTGAACAGGAAAAGCTGCAACCTTGAAGAACAAAATCACTGTCTTGATGGGGTCTATTTTCTTTAAAATCACGCTAAATTACGCCAAGCCTGTTCCTAGCTGTGACATTTGAGGTTTCACCCTGCAGATTCCTGTGAGACACACGGGTGTCTCGAGGGGGTGGCCGGAGGTGACGGGAGGAGTGAGCTCTGGGGCGCCAGCTGAAGATGAGCCATTTCTAAATCGGTCCATGACGCCAGAACTAAATTTTTAAGAGGCTCAAATCAAGAAAAGATTGCTGATGGATGCACTCCCCACTTAAAACTCACTTGCGTGGTGATGGACGTCAGACTACCGGCCTCACGGCCATGCCTGGCTGCTACTGAGAGTGACAGAAACCTTCCAGCTTTCTAGAAAGTCCCCGTGTGCCAAGGTTCAGCCAGCTCTTTAGAGCCTCCTGCATGCAGGTAATCCGCCTCTCTTGGCTTGAAAATGTTTGTCCCTGAGGAGTTTTTATTTAATGCCTTCCTTAGTTACGAAGGGATGAGAAGTTTCTCCCACCATTCTGCGGCTTTCCAAACACAGATGGGATTTATTGAAGTTCCTGCTGCTCTGGCCTCATTAACGTTTTATGGCACAGCTCCAGAGATGTGCCTGCTCCTTGCTGGGTGCCCCACTACAGCCCCACGCTGGCTCAGGTCTCTTGGCTGCATTGAACATCCTTGGGGAGTTTTAAGCGATTTCATTCCCAAAACGGCTCTGCTGCTTCCTTTTGGGGCCTCACCTGCACCCTGCCTCCTGTGGGACCACAGCTCCCAGCAGCTCCTCTCATAACAGACACAGTGGGTGGGAAAGCAGAGACAGCACGAGCAGGAGAGAGGAAAAAAATATGGGAAAAATCAGAGAATAGTGCAGGAACACATTCAAGCTGTGCCATGGAGAACATAACCTGAGGGCTGTCCAGGACAGGCAGGTTTTAACTGGCACAAAGCAGGTGGAAGCAGAAGAGGAAGTGCAAGGAAATGCAGCCCTGGGAAGACATTGCTGATACCCTGCTGCACATGCCTGCAGGAAGGTGGGAATCGTGAGTCCTGTGGCCTTCTGGAAGAGCTTTTCTCCCCTGTGGAGAACAGGAGGGAACATCAGCACAGCCCAGCTGGAGTCTGCAAATTGCCCCACTTAAGCTCTGGTCCTCAAAATTGCTCTTACCTAAAGTACATCCATTGACCTGACAAGCACCACATTTTTCTCTGGAGGCCACACTCCTCCATAGCCTCCAGAGTTTGTGCTTCATCCCCAAACTCTGCAGGTTTTGTCCCAGAGAAATACGCCTGGTGCTTAGCAGGTCACCTTGCTAGGTGGATCCCAAGGATCAAGGCCTTGGGATTTGCCTCTCCGTGATGCAGGCACTGCATGGAGCCAGGGTTTCCCCACCACATATTTATTCAGAGGCACTGCACAGCAAGGACAACCCGGCGCCAAACTTTGGAAGAGGCAGACCTGGCTGGAGTTCAGCAGAAACAGGGAATTAAGACACTGAACTAAATCAATGCATCCCCACCCAATTTCTATCCAAATCAGGAATTTCATGCACAGGAGGGATTTTGACCAGCGTCCTGCATTACTTATTGAGCAGAGAGAGCAAAGAGTGCTTGGCACTGTGCAGAAATCCAGCCTTTGCACTGAAGCTCTTGGAAACCCAGTCTAATTCAGATGCAGAAGCAATCTCAGCTGCTGGGAAGGAACTCAAATGGCCAAGGACAGAGGGAGTCTGTGCAGGGATGTAGGGAAAGAAAGAAGAGCTGCTGGCTGGCTGCAGGGAGAGGACAATGATCACATGCATAAAAGGATGGTGAGGAGGTAAAGGAAGCAAGCCAGGGAAAATCCAAGGATAGCCAGGGCCACTCTTGCTGAAATGCACCCGATAGTGGGGGCTTGTTTGGGGCTGCAGGACCCACAGACTCCCTGCAAGAGCCTTCCAGCATTGCCTGGTGTGAGGCACACACCGGGACTGCAAACACCAGGGACGTGCTCGGGGGCTTGGGCAGGACAAGGACAGAGGCAACAAGATCCACCCAGCCGGGGAAACAAGGGATGCCAAGCTCAGAGCTTTCCCCAACACCCAGCTCAGGCTGCTCACTCCAACCTCCTGCTCCCAGGCGCAGCCCTGCACGTCTGGCTTGGAGTGCCACCTGCTGCCAACGGCACCGCTCTCCAGTCCCTGCGAGGGGACAACAGCAGCGCAGAGCAGCAAACTTCCTGCTCTTACATCAAATTTCCCCGTCCTTTAACAGCAGCCAAACTCCTGATCCAAAAAGCAACGCTATTTCCCAAGCTGCAGGCATCCCACGAGTTGCAGGCATAGCAGCAGATGCTAATCAAGTACTTTTTTCTCTGCCTTTCATGCAGTTTCTCGCTGGAGCCAGCCTCTCCCCCCAGAGACCACATCCTGAATCTTCTTGTTCATTGATTCTTTATGCTAAATGATGACTCCGCAGTCGAAATAATGTGGCATATTCCAGCTCGCATTTCAGACACCGTGAGACTTTTTAATAACGAGTTGCATGAAAAATTAGGGAGGCTGCAACAAAGAGCTCCGACAGAGGTTTCCAAAGTGACTCACAGCCAGTAGAGCCTCGCTTTTCCAAAGCCCAGCGTGAGACAATCTCAAGAGCCCCCGCACTCAGAGAAAGAGGAGTCCTCCCCTTCTGGAAAAATAAGGCCTTTTTAAGGAGAATTCTCCAGGGAGAGAATCCCTGCAGGGAGGTTTGGCAGGCGGATTTGGGAATCATGGCTGAGATGACATCCCATTCCCAGGAGCACTCGCTGGGATGTTTCACCCCACGCCTCAGCTGTGCTGCCGAGGGTGCTGTAGGGTGGGAGTCACCTCATCCTGCAGCCAGCCTGGGCTTCCTGCTCGGCACATTGGCTCTGGAATGCTCCAAAACGGGTCCAGCAATGATTCCTGCTGGTTTTGCAAGGAGGCAGCAAACCACAGCAGTAACAGGCAGTGGAGGTTTCTCCAGCCTTGGCTCCCAAATCACTGTGGCACCCACAGCCACAGCAAACATCACCCATGCACAGGTACCCTGCTCCTCCTAGGGCTGGCTTGCTGACAACCCTGCAGCTCTCTGCCAGGCTTTGCAGCATGGTGGAGGAGGAATTTTTCCAGGCCAACTTTTGGCTGACTGTTTTTGCTTCCTGCCATCCACACAAACAGCTGCCAACATATTTCAAGGGGAAGCAGCAGGCAACACATCCAGTGCAGCCATCCTGATGGGGATTAATGCCATTCATGCTCAGCCCCAGTGGTGAACAGTGCCTGGCTGCTGGGTGGGACATGTGGCTGAAGGATGGCTTTGATTGCTCTGCTCCCTCTCCCAAGGTCAGCTCCCAGTTCCTTCCACATCCTGTGCTGGCTCCCACCTTCACCTCCTCTGTGACAGCCCTCAGGGTCCCTCCCAGCCCCAGGAGCTGCAGCACAGCTGAGCCCTGCTCACCCACTCCTAAGGCCTAATTGAGCACAGCTCCCCCACCCAGCCCAGCAGACTTCCCAAAAGAGGATTTTCCTCCCAAAGGAAGCTGGGAAAGAAAGGCTGAGAGTTAAGGAGCAGCTGGCAGGCAGACAGCTCTTACCACATTCCAGAAGAGAGGGTTGAAGGCGATTGAGAGGACGGCCACAATGAAGCCAGTGTCAGTCACATCCACGTAGCCAAAGAGCTGCACCATGGCTGCCACATCCACCTGTGGAGGAAGGGATGGTTACTGGAGTGCAGGATCCCACGGGGACACTTCACCTCAAACCAAACCCACCAGCTGCCCCAAGGACAGATGAACCTTTTAATAGCCCTAAGCAATATGTTGTTATTGCTTGCAAAGCCCAGAAGGACAGGGGCTTCTCCAAGCTGTCCCTCCAAACCTCAGGGGCACTGGGCTCTCCCCACGCTCACAGCAGTGCCCAGAAGGACACAGGCACTGAGGTGACACTGCTGCTCTGAGGACAAGCACCAGTCCTCAGCTGCCAACTCACAAGCGTTTTAGGAGAGGGAGCACCATTCCACAGCATCTCAGTGTCCCTGGGGACACAGGACTGTCCCAGGGATGCTGATCTGCATGGAACCCCCTAGCAATGAACTGTGTCAACTTCAAACTTGTCTCTCCTAAAGTCAGAGTGATGCAAACCCCCTCCTCAGCAAGGGGGAATGCATTTGCACTGTAAGGAGCTGCAAAAGAATTTCCTGTCTTAATGACAACAACAAAAACCCCTTAAAACTCACTATTCTTCTTTTAAGAAAGAGAGATTTTTCCCAAGACGGCTCCCTGACATTGTCAGCATTTTTACGTGCAGTAAGCCATGCTGCTTCTCACTCCTCACTCCCTCTCCCTGTGCTGGTATTTGGATGAAAAACAGTCAGAGTCTTTTTTTTTTTTTCTGGTCAAAACGTTTGAAAACAAAAAACAAAACAGCCCAGCCCAAGCCCTTCCCACACTTGAAACAAAATCAAGACAACATCGAGACGTGGACGGTTTTTGCCTCCCCAACACAGCTGTGTTTGCAAGTCCTCCGGATGCCAGGGGACAAGAACAGCTTGAAAAGGTATCGGCTCCACCTCGCCCCTCTGGGAGAGAAATTCCCACTGGCTCCTCACAGGCTCTTCGAAAGAACCAGAGTCACAGTGTCATCCACGGAAAGGGGCTAGTAAACCCAGAACCTCTCCTAGCCCAGAGAAAAGGCTGTGGGAATACCTCCCGTGCTGGCCCAGGGCACATCCAGTCTGGAATCCTGCCCAGGCACAACTGCCCGCGGTGCAAAGTGCAGGAGCAAAGACCTTACAGCCCTGGGGAAAGGGAGGACCCTCACGGGGCTCCACAGCTGCCCTCAAACCGCCACTGCCCCAGATCCTCCAGGCTCCTTCATCCCAGCCCTGGGGACACAGGTGCTGGCAGGGAACAACGGGAACAGCTCCCACAGCCCGATCCCACACTTGTCTCCCCCTATTCCCACCCTCCACAGTCTCTCCTCCTCTCCCTTCACTCCCGAGCAGCCCTTCCCCACCAGACCTCGTCCCTTCAAACTCTCAAGCCATAACCCGTGCAGCTGCTGGCACCGGGGCCGAACTGTGTAACCCCGCTTCAATTGCGATCCCGTGGGACCAGGACAGCTTCTTTCCTCTCGTTTTGTACGGTGCTGAGCACAGTGCTAGCACGGGCTGAACAAAAGCTTCTTGACCTACTAACTCCTGGCAGGCAACATCGTTAACATTGCACTCACCTTCTTTTCTCCTGCTCAACAACCAAATTCGCGGCTGCCAGCGGGAGGCAGATTGGCCTGTGCCTGGCGTGTGCTTTTCGGGATAAAAGGGGAGCCCTAATGGGATGAGCTGTCTCTGCGAGCTGCTGGGACAGCCACGTAACAGGCACAGAACATTCAACTTTGCCCCCTCCTCCACGGTGGGGGATCAATGACCGTGGCAAGCGCTGCCGGCTCGATCACAGCCCCAAAGTCAGGGAGGGTGGGAACAGCATGGGCAGCTGGGTGAGAGCCGTACAGGCACCCAGGTGACAGCTGCATGGGCACCTGGGTGAGACGTACGTGGGCACACGGGTGACACCTGTACAGGCACTTGGAGGAGAGCAATACTGGCACCTACAAGAGAGCTGCATGGGCACTTGGGTGAGTGCTGTATCGGCACCTGAGTGAGAGATAAATGGATACCTGGGTGAGAGCTGCATGGGCACTCAAACAAGAGCTGCAGGAGCAGCCGGGTGAGCCGGTGGCAGCACCCCGGGCCTCCCATGCAGCGCCAGCGCAGCCCCTGCTTCCTGCTCACACCGTGCCGTCCCGCCTGGGGTGGAACCGGCCTGGGGAGGCCGGTGGGTGCACCTGGCGAACCGGGGACCGAGCACCCCGAGGCCTGCTGCACCTGCGGGCACAACCCGCCGGCGATTCCCAGCCGATCTGCCCAGCCCCACGGCGGCACCGGGGGATCCATCCCCGGGCTCCTCAGGCCCGGCCCTCCCCGGGGCCGCCCNGACGGACCCCCCGGGCCGCACCGGGAGCCGGAGCGCGGCTGGGAGTGGGACGGCCCTGGGGGAGAGGGGGCGAGAACCGAGTGGGCACCGCTGCTGCGGGGGCAGAGACAGGCACTGCCAGCTCCCTTCTGTCCCCTGCCAACTCCTCTGGCTGTCCCCTGCCAACCCCTGCCCGGCCCCTGCCAATTCCCCTGCCCGTCCCCTGCCAACTCCTGTGCCTGTCCCCTGCCTGATCCCTGCCCGTTCCCTTTTGCCCGGAGAAGCTGTGGCTGCCCCGTCCCTGGAAGTGTTCCAGGCCAGGCTGGACCGAGCTTGGAGCAACCTGGCCTAGTGCAAGATGTCCCAGCCGATGGCTGGGGGTGGAATGAGATGATCTTTAAGGTCCCTTCCAACCGAAACCATTCTATGATTCCGTGGTTCTGTGATCCCTGCCCATCCCCTACCTTGTCGCGGTTCAGTGCTCAGACCAGGGCCAGGAGCTGGGAAACAGCCCCAGTGGCTCCCTGGCACAGGAAATTAAATGTTGCTTGACCAGTATTACTTGTTCAAGAGCAAAACATAAAGCCACCAAGTCTAAATGTATTTTAAGGAAAATTCATTGCAGCCTTCTCTCTTCAGCCAGTGCAGCATACTTTTTTATTGCTGTTATTATTACTACTCATGTTATTTCTCTTCTTCAGTCCCCTCTAGGATGTTTCTGGTTGGTGCACCCCATGGGCTGCAGTCCTGGACCTGCCTGGAAAATCAGGTAGTATCATCCCTGTAGACCCCTGAGGGTCTCTGCTTTTGCAGATCCTGCTTTGTGAGGAAATAAATCTTCTTCAGAAAGGAATTTGATGTAAGTGAGCTGCAAGTGTCCCTCCCAGAGATCTCATGGGAGCAGGGAAAGGACAGGATATCCGAGTACTCATGTCCTGGCAGGCACCGAAAGTGTGCATGAGTGATGGCTCACTTGAAGCGCTCCCCAGGAAAACGACATCCTTGGAGGATACGCTTCAGCAGACCCCCAGGGATCCCAGTTTGGCTCCACGAGAAGTTTCCCATAGTTCTGCTGCTCCAAACCCCCTGATGCACCAGCGCATCCCCACCTCCCCAGCTGCACCGTCAGCTCTGGCACTCGGGGTGCTCACACAGGGCCCAAGGAACACATTCACGGTATAAACCAGGCTGGTTTGGGGTGAGGCACACACCAAGCACTGCGGGTGGGAGCAGCGTTCCCCATGGATCATCTCCAGCTGCTTCCGGCCTCTTCTCCCCCGCACTGGATAATTTTGCTGTGCCAAGTGTGTAATTATCGCCTCTGCCATCTCCCGGGCTGGGCCGCGGGAGCAGGTGGGAGGATGTTTGTTCTGAGTCTCACCAGATGGGTGCTGGGAGCAGCAGGAAGGGCGACGGGGATGCAGTGGGGGAAGCGATGGTGGCTGGGATGTGTGAGGTGCTAATGTCCCTCTCCAGGAGGGAATTAGCAGGGAGAAACCTCCAAACTGTCCTCCCGGCTGGAAGGGGAGGGTGTCCTGGTGATGCCAGCTGGGAAAGGACAAGGATGTCGTGGCACAGGGGGAGGAGGAATGGGTCTGGCTGAGGGATGGACGGTGAGGAGGTGCAGAGGGATGAACTGTCTCACTGGCTCCTCATTCGAGGTCAGCAGAGCTGGGCTGTCATGGACATGTCTGTCCTGTCACCCCCGTGAAGGCACGTGCTGCAGGACCCAGTGTCCTGCCACCAGCTCAGCTGTGTTTAGGGCAGGGAGTCACACTTGAGCCTCCATGCCATTTCCACTGCCAAATTCCCTGTCCATGGAAGTTTTTCCATGTAAGAAGGAAAGAAGATATTTGTGGCAGTGAGGCCCCTCCGTGCTGGCCTTCATCCCACCTTGGACACGTCATGCAGCTGTGAAGGAGACAAAGAGGGCTTTCTGCAAAAGCTGGATTTTGTGTCCCCATCCCTCCGCTTCTCCCCATGGCATGCCTTTAATCCAGCTCTCCCTTTCTGAGCACCGAGCTCAGGAAGAGGATATCACCCTCAGCTTTCCCAAGTCCTGTCTCAGCATGAACTCCCTCAGTGCCCTTTGAAATCCCACCACAGTCCCAAGAGGCCCACAAAGAATATGGAGTTGCATCATGACAAAGGATACTGAATGTGTGTTAGCAGGACACTGTGGCTTGGCAAGATGCAGTTTGTTCAGGAGTATTTCAAATTTCAAACACAACCCAGGAAATTCCCAACATGTGGAAATCTAGGGCAGGGAGTGCTGTTGGGTGGTTTTCCCTTAGAAATGGGACATTGGTTGGGAAACTGCAGTCCGGTAACTTCAGCACAGAGGGACAGCTCTCCTTACAAGACCAGGAAAAATTTTCCAGGCCAAATGATTGGTTTTCTTGCTGGGACAATAAAATTAAAGTCTTTTTCCCGTTCCTTTTTGTCCACGTCCCTGTGTCATGGATCCCCATGTTCAAACCTGCCCTGAAATAACGCTGATCCCTGTGGGTTTAGCCCTTGCAAACCTGCAAGGGCCTGTGCTGATGGGTCATGGAGATCAAGCACAGAGCATTGAAACATGTGGTGAGGAACAACTAATAACACTGGAGCAGAGAGCCGAAACCTTGGGGAGAAGCAGCAAAATTGCAGCTACTCCTGTGTCCTCCATCAGATAATGTGCTGTCACCGGCGGTGTGATGCTGCAATCCAGATCTGCAATCCTGGTGGAAATCCTCTAGTGTTTGTGCTGGAGGTTAGTTCTATTTATTTTCTGATGAATGATTTACTCGAGTAATTGGCACACAGCTCCCCTATTACAGATCATAAAGAATTAATCACGAGATTTTCAATGCTCCCCTATCAATTTTATTAGGCTTGATTGAGCGCGGTGGATTGGGAGCATATGGTATGTGAGGCAGACTCTGCTCCCAGTTACACCCTGGTTGTGCTGAGGACTCGCTCAGCTGCTGATCCCTGTAAATCCAGAGAGACAGCTGCTCCTTTCCTCCTTTCCATGCCCCCACTGTTCCTTGAGTTCCCTTAAATACCCGGGGACACAGGGAACAACCAACACCACCTCCACGTACCTAAATTCTCCGAAAGCCTGAGATGCTCCCCAACTGGAAGCCAAGCTGGGTAGAGGTTGCTTTGCTTCCAGCTCGTCCATGTATCAGCATGAGCCAGAAACTGGAGCCAAGTGCTTGGGAGCTCAGGATCTGCCCCTGCGAAGGGGACGTGTCACGGCGTGGGAGGCTTGTCACTGGTGAGAGCTGAGGATGCCTGTGTTGGCGTCAGGGAGTCCTGCCAGCCAGGTTTGCCCACGGGAGATGCTTTCTTGGAAGAATTGGCAAGGAGGATGGATGCAGGAGCAGGATGACACATCCCTGCCCCGAACCAGCAGCACAGCGTGATTCCCTGGAGCAGAGACCTTCTTAAAAGCCACATCCCCTGCATGGTTCCCCTCATGCAGAGAACCAGGAAAACCTTCAAAATTTCCATGTGGAAGGCTCACAGTTCTTCCCTTGCTTTTTGCCTGTGGGTGTTGTTATCATGCAGAGTCGTGATTTTAGGGAAGGGGATGATGCAGGGCCCTGCTCCAGCCTGTGGGCAACACTCACCTCAGTGAAGCTGCTCCCAGTAACTACCCCAATATCTTAATAAGTATTACAGCAGAGAATGGGAACTTCGGGAGTAGATGGAGTTACTTGCATAAGCCCAGCTTATCCTGAACTAGGTTTGCAAAGCAGCCAGTCTGGCTCAGCTTCAACCCCCATCCCCATCTGCTGCCTCGAGCAGCTGCATTGAAGGGCACTGAGAAGTTATTGCCAGTAACTGTTGGCAGGAGCCAGTGTGGAAACCTCCCTCTGGGAAAGCGGACCTGGGGAGGGAAAATCAGGAATGCAGCAGAGGACAGAGCAGGATCTGGCTGTTACAGTCAGAACATTTTGTATACACACCGTCATGGTTCAGGAGAAGAGCGAGCAGGACTTTGCTTTGCACAAGGGTCTTGCCCAGCTTCAGTGTGCCCAGTCGGTGGGTCTGCCTCTTCTCTGCTCTGCCCCTGCTGCCTGCACCTGAACCAGCTCTCCAAGGCCTTGTTGTGTCCATGCTTCTGGGTGAACATCCCTCACAAACCCCCCAGGCTCTGGGAATTCCACGCTGGCTCCAGGTGCACCAGATGTCGAAGCTGGGTCTCGCCCGGGTGCTCTGCCCTGGCACAGCCACAGCTTGCAGTGCTTTGAGCCAGGGCATTGTGCCCTCGTCACACTTCGGTGGGGAGAAGCACAGAGAGAAGAGGCAGACACAGAGGCATAAAAGTGCATTTTTCCAGCTTCAGCATTTCCAGGGAGCTCCAGTGCCCCTCAGAGCCACACGTGTGATGGGCACGGTGGGAAGGAGCAGGCTCCCTCCGGAGGAAGCCATCCTGTCGGAGGAGCTTCCCGACATCTGCGCTCTGAGCCTTGTGGAGATAACATTTAGGGAAGGATTCACACAGCTTCCCTGCTCCCCGAGGCCGCGTTCATCACCAGCATGTCTCTAATGAAGCGGAGGCTTTGCTTTCTGGGATCAATGAATCCACCGATCGTGACCTGTCTGTTAAGTGGGAAATCAGGTCTCTCCCTCCCCGAACTCGTCTGAGCCGGGCTCAAACAGCAGGTTCTGTCCCCAGGGTTGCTCTGTGTCGCTTAATTGCAAACCCCGTGTCTGATTAGAGAGCAGCAGCCAGGGTGTGCAGAGTTTCCACGGAGCAGTGGCTGCTTCCCCAGCCTGGGAGATGGCGGCAAAGAAGGAGGACATTTTGAGGCTCCAGGTGGGTGGAAATCCCCCAAATCTCCCTTTTCCAAAAGGTCCTGACTCTGCACAGCTGGCTGGAGGGTTTACTGCCAATCTGCTCTCCCCCAAAGCCCTAAATCCCTTCAAAGCACTTTTCGTGGGGACAGATGCTTTAAGAGAAGCTGAGGCTTCCCAAAGCAGAAGGCAGCTGAAAAGGTCACTGCTACCGTGTTCCCTGGCCACAGGCACGTCCCATGACAGTGGTGGGAACAGCCCCCATTGCCCCTGGGTCCGTCCAAAGAGGCTGAACAGCTTTCCTTAATGCTTCCTGCACCTCCAAGTCTCCTCTGCATTTACAAACCACCCTGTGCACCCCCAGTGCTTTTGCCCGTGAGGTGCAAAGGGCTGAACCAGCCTCCAAAAAAATTCCCTGCACATCAGCAGCCCAGGATAAGGTGCATTGCTCCAGACACATCTAATTAGGGTGTCCCCATTTAGCTGAGCCATCCAAATGCCCAATGCAGCATCGAGGAGGGATGGGATGTATGAAGGGGGCTGAGTCACAGCACCAAACATTCCCTCCATGGCTGTGTCTCATCCCCTGCTCTGCTGGTGCCTGGCTTTTCCCAAGGAAAAAAGCCTGGAAGTGGAGGCTGCTTCGTGCCAGGTGTGATGGCCCCTACAGCAAGAGCCTGATCCCAGTGCTCAGTGCCACAGAGGGCTGGGCTCAGAGCCTTTTCGGAGCACCAGCCTTTCCCTGAGTGGTCTCTAAAAGCTGTGGGGATGTGTTCTGCCTCCAGGCTGAATCCACATGGAAGACTCCTGGGGAAGGGCTGACTGCAACTCAGGGACACAAACATATGCTGGTGGGGGCCAGGGAAGAGGCTCCGTGGGGACACGCAGGTCTGTCCTGAGGAACCACAGAGCCAGCTATAAATACCTCCTCAGAGCATCACTCCCCCTCCTCTTTGATGTTTTTCTGTTATTTACTTCAAACCCACTCCTGCTGCTGTTATTTTTATCTTATCTCTTCTTTCCCCCTTGCTTTTGCGTCTGTTTACGAGCTGCATCACAGAAGTGTTTCAAAAGGAAGATGGAGAGACGGTCAGGGACCCTGGGAAGAAGGTCAGGGTCCCCAGGGAGAAGGTTGAGGACCCTGGAAAGAAGGTTGGGGACCTCAGGAGGGCAGAGGCTCTCCAGCTGCCAGCATGCTGCTCTCCAGCAATACATAATGGGCAAGGCAGAACATCCCTGTGGGACTGATGTGGTGGGTGACCCAAACTACTCCCCACTGTGGGGAAGGAGCAAATGGGGTCTCCTGCTGCTCTCCAGCGACCCACATCTGTCAAATTTGCAGGAAATTGGTCTCCCTGTGATGCCAAACCCCTGCCAGAGCCAGAGGAATCCAGGCAAGCGGCTCAGAAATTAATGAAAGTGGAGGCCGTGTGAGTAGTCAGACACAGATGAGCTTAATTCCCTTAAACGAATTAAAAATACATCACTCCTCACCACCGTGAGCCTGGAGCCGCAGCAGCAGGAGGGAGGTGTGAGCTGTGAGTGCCTTGGCCCTTGGACCCCCCCGAACTGAGTAACCAGGATTTCTGCCATGATCCTCCCATAGGCAGACTGGGAGCTGGGTGCCGTTACTGGGTGACGATTCAACTCATTTCAACAAAAAGAAACTGCTGGAGCCAACTTTTTGTTTCTCTTCCTTCACCTTTTCAGCCTGAACGGGTCTTTGTATAAAATGGCATGAAGCAGAAGTTCTGGGGTTTCCCCACCTAAGCCAAAGCAGACTGTTTACCTTGTTTCAGGTTGAAGATGTTTAATCTCTTCAGTGCTAAAGAAAGATGCCGTCCCCATTCCCTCCTTCATGCATCTCCCCTTCTCACACCTGCCTGGAAGCACTGAACTCCAGACATTCCCTTTTCCAGGGTGCCTGCCTGCAGTGTCGCCCACTTGCCAAGAATTGGGGTATTTTTGCAGATTCCCATAAAAAAGGGAAGCGGCTGGGCTGTGGGTCACTGCCCAGGCAGGGGTGCGGGGGCTCCCTGCCAGCCCTGTCTGTTGGGATGGATGTTTCCTGCTGTGGTTTGTTTCTGCTGGTGGAGAGCCCCTGGGACCCTGTTTGGACATTGGCTAACAGGGAGAAATTGAATCCAAAGGTCAGGGAAGGAAGGGGGAGAGGCTGGAGTCAAGCTGGGAGCATGGGGTGGACCCAGCACCCACCGGCCACAACCCCACAGCAGAGAGTGGGATGTGGGAGGAGGACAGCTCAACTGGAAGTGTGGCTGGAGCAGGAGTGAGGAGGCTGGGTTTGGTGAGGGCTGCCATGAATTCTACAATATGGGCAAAACTTTAAATCCCAACAGGCTGCCCCTCTCCAGGGTCTGCTCCAGGCCAGACGGGCAGGCATCCAGGGCAGCCTGCTGGCCTGGATTGCATGGGAGGTCATGGCTATCCCTGCGGGATCTGTGAGCTGGAGCCCAGCGAGGATGGATGGATGCCGGGTGATGGGAAACCACGCTGGGGGGCTGCTGCTGGCTCCAAGCCAGGGCGTGGGGACCCTCCATGGGGGCTCCCTCCCCACTGCCAAGAATGCTTTCCAAGTGGGAAGCAGCTGCCCTGGGCTGGGAAAGTCCCGGGTCACTCTGCAGATGGGCTGCCCCTGTACCACCAGAGACCCCGCTGTTGGCACCGACCCTGGTACTCAGCTGCCTCTCCTGAAACCTTGGTGCTGGACCATGCCTGGCTTTGCCCTGGGATCAGTGTTGGCCTGAAAACAATTCTTGGCTGCGTGGAGAGCGGCCATGTCCCAAAGCTGGTAGGGACACGCAGGACAGCCCTAACTGGGGAGAGAAATTCCCTCCATCCCCTTGAGCTCTCCTCAAAGCCAGGCCTGGCAGCATGTTCTCCCAAGTGGGTGCTCCGTGGGGATGGGTGCTCCCCTGGCCAGCAGGGACAGGGGCACTTATGGGGACAGATGCAGGATCCAGCCACTTTCCAGCACTTCATTGTGGGACCTAAGAGTGCAGTGGGTGCAGGGATGGGGCTTGGGGCTGCAGCAGCTGTCAAGGAGCATCTTGGGGTTCCATGATCGGCCCCAAACCTGTCCCTGCTGAGTACTGGTGCAGGGAAGCTGCCTGCAATCCATCACCTCTCGTGGAGAGGAAAATGGGCTTGGGGGCATGCAGTATGGGTCCAGGCCACGCTCTCTCTGCTTGGCTAAAATGACACTAATTAAGCCCCTCGCAGTGTGTAAAAGCTATTCCTACAGGGCAGACAATTAACCTTGAAACTTGGCTTTTAGTGCTTGGAGGGGAGCGAATTTTTCATCCTGTTATTTCCCCGTGCTATTAAGCTAATCCTGGAGACCGTGAGGGAGAAGCCGTGTGACACGTCTGCAGCTCCCAGCCTTGCCAGGAGCACAGTGTGTGGCCAGCAGCCTCCTGCTCCATCCCTCCATCACGCTCACATTTTCACCCACGGTCTCCAACAGCATCATCAGCGCTGGGGAACGCCGGGAACCAGGGATGTGACCAAGGGCACACGGCAAGGCTGTGGCATTACATGATTATTACGGTCAGAATTAAATCCAGCCTCCTCTGAGTGTGCCAGACACAGAGCCAGCCCGGCCTTGACTTCTCAGGGAGTTCCCTCAGAGGGACAGCATGTCCCAGCCTCTCCAAGGCTGTGGCTGCTGGCATGGCATTTCCCTGGCCCAGGCTCTGTGTGAGAAGTTCTGTTTTCCTGGAGGAGAAAGGGAAGGATGAGAGAGGTGGAAAAAGGGGGATGATTTCATCTGTGAAGGTCAAACCCTGCTGTGGGGCTGGGGATGTCCCCGGGATGCCCTGTGTCCTCCCCAGAGCTCACAGTTCCTCTCCCCACAAGCTCCCCAAATGCAGGCAGTTACAGTGCTGAGCTTGGGGACACTGGGGAGAGGAGCTGGTGGCTTGGTCTGATCCTGCCATCAGCAGAGGGGAGGGAAAAGGGAAGATGGATAACCCACAAAACCCCCTCCAGGGGCTGCCACACAAGCACCAGCACACGTAATGTATTTAAGCACTAAAAACCCGTTTGGGGATATTTGTTACAACAAGCTGCAAAAAGGAATTGAAATGCTAAAAATTCCCTCGGGAAGAGAGCGCTAGGAGGGTCCTGTGAGGTGAGTGGTGGTGGGAACTGGGGGGTCTGTGGGTCCCCCCAGTCCAGGAATAAGGATGGAGCATCCTGGTGACGGTGCTGCCAAGAAGCAAGGGAAGGTGTGGAAGATGCACTGCTCCTGGCAGCAACGGTGCCACGAATGCACAAACCAGCCTTTGGGTGCCCGGAAAATATGGGAGAGGCATCCTCCAGAGAGGTTTTCCCTGTCTTCAGCAACCCCTTCCCACTGGTGGGACCTGCAGACCCTCGCACCAAGCTGAGCATTGGCTGCTCCGAGCCTCACCCCAAAAGAGCAGCAAACCTCCTACCTGAGCACTCCCCTGAGAGCTTTTTCCAGCTCTAATTGGCCTTTCCATGGCAGCAGGGGAGGCTGCAGCACCCCTCGAGGAGCCATTTTCCATGTGGGAGCTGTTTTCTCTGCAATGGCCTGGATTTAAACTGCTTTCCTCTTTTTTTCTTGAGGGGGTGGTACATTATGGAGGCTGGATAAAGTGACGGAAGGGAGAGCTGTGCTGTAAAAGCCAGTCTGCTGCTAAAGGTGGTGAAAAAAACGGCGCTGCAAAGTGCCTTTGCAGTTGTTTAGTCATTTGTTAGCCTGGCTGAGGGGTGATTTGTGTGGCCAAGCACCAGCTGCAGAACATCATGTAGGGCAAAATGCCCTGAGTGTGTGCAGAGACCAGAGGAAGGATCAGGAGAGGAGGATGAGAGAGTACTGAGAGATTCTTTTTTATTTAGGTGACATTTTTGGCTTGTCTGCCTCACTCTCCCTTTTACAAAATAATGCTCATCTTGTCCAGGGCTCCCATGGAGGTAAATTCAGCTCCCGCTGCCTCACAGCAATTCCCTCCCCAAGAACCCTGCGCATGGAAGCCACTTTTCCTGCAGCCCTGTTGTTTCTCACATTAGCTTTAATAAAAAAAAGAGAGAGTAGGTGCTTGGGCTAGCAGATGGGACTGGCTTCTCCTACCTGCTGTAAATCACAGAGGAGGTTTTACCTTCCCGGGATGGAGCCGTGCTCTCGGAGCCCTGATCCTGCTGGAATCAACCACAGAAAAACAGCACAGCCAGCTGCCAGTGCCATCCCTGCTCATCACTGCATCCCTCTCTCCAGGAGGAGAAGACAAACCAACCCCCTGCACCTCTCCTGCAGGAGTGGCCGGGTCCTAATGGGATTTCTAAATCACGGCTGAGCTTCGGAGCGTCCTTCTGCCGGCATAAATCAGCCCGGCTGGAATCGCCGGTGCTGTGCTGATTTACACCACGGGGGTGCAGGGGGAGATGCTGGAGGGTTCATCTGAGTGTCCCTGTCCTCTGAGCGGCAGCAGGAGGCCACAGATCATCTGGCGGCCGTGGAAATAACTCAGCAGCCTGAGACTGGGCACGGGGGTAAGGCATGTGAGCCCGAAGGGGTTTCAAGGTGGACGTGGGAATGAGTTCCAAAATATAGAATAGAATAGAATAGAATAGAATAGAATAGAATAGAATAGAATAGAATAGAACTATTTCAGCTGGAAAAGACCTGCAATGACCCTCTGGTCCCACTGCCTGACCGCTTCAAGGCTGACCAAGAGCTAAAGCTGATCTTTGATCACTGACAGGCTTGGGACATCGAAGGAAGGAAGCCTGTTCCAGGGTTTGAGCACTCTCTCCAGAAAGAAAGAATTTCAAATATCCAGTCTAACGCCCCCTCCCAACACAACTTTGCACCATTCAGAGGTTGGACTTGATGATCTTGGAAGTCTTTTCCAACCTTAGTGATTCTATGACTCGTTCCCACACATCCCATCACTTGATCCCAGGGAGAAGAGCACTCCTTGCAGACCTCCCAGGCCAGCTGGAGGCTGGGTTTCCCCAGGATTTTGGGGTGTTTTAACACGTATCTTGTTTATCTACCAGGAGAAGGAGCCTTCCGGAGCGTGGGCGGCGCAGGACGCGGTGGGCAGACACCGGGCGGATGGCTCCGAGCGGCCGCTCGCTCCAAAATTGGAAGGGATAAACGCGTGCCAGCCGACTCAGCCGTGATAAACCCGGCGTGAGCGCTGGGCTGTGACAAAGCAGCGGCACCGAGGGGCTCACACGCGGGCTGGCGGCCGCCGAGCCGGGACGGGCTTTATCGGGGTCCGCAGCTGCGGAGCGGCTCCGCGGAGCGCGGCTGGACGCGACCTGCGCGCTGCCAAGAGCCACCGCGTCCTTGCCTGGCCGTCAGCTGTGCCTGTCCCCAGCCCGGGGGAAAAAAAGCACCTGCAGCCTTGCAGGTGGCGTGTACCCCCGTCGAGGTGCACGTAAAATACAGCCTGCTGTGTCTCACTGGAAGAGGGCTGAGTTAGATTGGATGTAAGGGAGATATTTTTACGGGGAGGGTGGTGGAACATTGGGAGTCTTTGCCCAAAGAATCTGTGGATGCCCCATCCCTGGAAGCATTCGTGGGCAAGTTGCACGGGGCTCTGGGCAACCTCATCTACTTAGAGATGTCCCTGCTCATTGCAGGGGATTGGAATTCGTGACCTTTTAAAGGTCTTTTCCAACCCAAACCAGTCCAGAACTCTATTTTATAAAGTCCATGCAGGATTGCGCTGCCTGCACGTGCTGAGGTGGATTGGGGCTGGGGAGATCCTGACCTCACACACAGCATTTTGTGCCCTGATGGTGCAGGGCAGCCTGTGGGACCAACTCGGTGTGGGAGCGAGTGTTCCTGCTCTGCACAGGGATATCTTGGCAAACTGGGTGCGATTCCCAAGGTTAAAATTTGTCATCGTGCCAAGGACAATGCCTGGGAGGGAGCAGGGGCTGCCCTGTGTCGTGCTGCCTGTCTCTTTGATCTCCCACGCTGGTTTGAACTGCTGCCTTCCACCAAAACACCCATGATGGTCATTTGACCTATTTTTATTTTACTTTCCTCCCATCCTGTACTGCAGAAAATCCAGAGCAGCCTTTCCCCGAAGTGTCAGCACTTTATCCAGCACAAGTCCCAACGTGCTTCCATAATCACGGACACACTGACATGCACACAAGCAGGATTCAGCTCCCAGGACTCATTTCTATCCCTGTGCTTCTTGATAGCACTGCAAATCCCCACGGTGGGTTCCCGGGTCACAGCAATACCTGCAGCAGAAATACCTCCTTGCCTTAAGCAGCGCGTTTCTATCCCAAGACGGTGTTTGTTTAGTGGATTGTGATTCTAATTCAGCAGATGGTACCAACAGCTGCCAACCCCGCGCCTTATCTCCCTCCTAGCAGGCGGCACTGACCCGATCTGACCCTGCTCAGGGCTCAGCCTGGCACCCAGGGCTGTGGGGGCGAGGATGTCCCCTGGCAGGACCCTCAGCGTGGTTTGCACCAGGCAGGTCTCAGCCAGGTTGGGAGTCCTGGCAGCCAGAGGATGCTGCAGCCCCTCCCCGAGGATGCCGTAGCCCTCCACGAGGATGCTGAAGCCCCCCCTGAGGATGCTGAAGCCCCCTCTGAAGATGCTGAAGCTCCCCCTGAGGATGCTGAAGCCTCCCCTGAGGATGCTGCTGCCCAGACTCTGCTGCCCAGGCGCTGCCAGGGGCTGCCCCAAAGCCGGGCAGAGGCTGCCACTTAGTGTTGGAAGGGAGCACGGCTGCTGCAGGGAGCTGGCAGAGCGCTGCGGTTGGGGACAGGCCACTCCTATGCTCCTTGGAAGGTCCCCAGGCTCCTGCTCAGCCCCCGGGGTGCCTGAGCATCCCTGGGTGTGGGTGGTCCCACCTAATGATGGCTCTGCTGATAACTGCTGATGGGGCTGGTGCTCATCCATCCCCTGCTGGTTCCCTCGGGGTGCTGGCACAGGTCACCCCCACCAGCCCTGCACCCCCAGACAGCTGGTGAAGGTCCTCCCCCCTGCCCAGGCACTGCCCAAATCAGCGGCATCACAATGTCCAACACAGGATCACAGAATGGTTTGGGTTGGAAGGGACTTTTAAGCCTGCCCAGTTCCACCCCCGTGCCATGGGCAGGGACACCTTCCAGCAGGTGAGGTTGCTCCAAACCCCGTCCAACCTGGCCTTGGAAACTTCCAGGGATGGTGCAGCCACAGCTTCTCTGGGTAACCTGTGTTCTAAAGTCTCCCTGGAGCCTTCTGCTCCAGCTACCCTCCTGGATGTGTTACTATTTAAACAACATGGCTTAGACACCTTTTTCCTAGAGAATGTGGCACCAAGGCACCCAGGGGATGCAGGATCCTGCTGCTGTCCTTGCCAAGCTCTCCTCTGCCTCAGTTTCCCCTGACTTTACAGTGGTTCAATGAGAGACAAGCCCTTCAACCAGCTCCCAGGGTCCCCTGACTGCTGGAGCAGAGCTCAAGGCCCCTTGGCCATCAGGGGAAACTGAGGCAGGGCACAGCCAAGCAGGGCTGCGTGGTCCTGAGCAGCTCCCACCACCCCAAGCATTCTGGTTGCTGTCATCTCCTGCTCCTTCCCCTCGTTACAGCCTGATTCCCCGGAGACGGCAGCGGCACAGCGTCCTTCCCGGTGATGTTATATTAGCTTAATAGCATTTTTCTACTCCATTTGAGAGGGGAATTTACAATGATCTCCGATTAGGACTGCCTTAGGAATGTCTCTGATTAGCACCATCCGCTTGCCGGCCGCCTGGGCTCACCCTGCCCCACTCCAGGTCCAAGGGCTGCAGATGCCAGCTGACCTCTGGCCACTCATCACCCCACAGAGCAAAAGCTTCTCTGGGCAACCTGGGCCAGGGCCTCAGGACCCTCAGAGAGAAGAATTTCTTCCCAGTATCCCATCTGACCCTGCTCTCTGTCAATTTAAAGCCATTCCCTCTTGTCCTGTCACTTCAGGCCCTTGTCCCAAGTCCCTCTCCAGCTCTCTTGGAGCCCCTTTATGCACTTCCCCTTTAGGAACGGGCAGTGAGGTCTCCCCAGAGCCTTCTCTTCTTCAGGTTGAACACCCCCAGCTCTCTCATCCTGTCTCCAGAGCAGAGATGCTCCAGCCCTTGGCCTCCTCTGGACTTGCTCCAGCACCTCCACATCCTTCCGATGCTGGAGGCCCCAGAGCCGGAGGCAGCACCACAGGTGGGGTCTCACCTGAGCAGAGCAGAGGGGGAGAATCCCTTGACCTGCTGCCCATGCTGCTGCTGCTGCATCCCAGGACACAGATCCTGCAGTCCCCCTCACAGTCCTGCTTGCAGCCCCCCTGGCTGACCAGCAGGAAGCCTCACACGGGGGCAAGCAGACCCTCGCTGCCAGTAGCCCCATCCCTGGCAGGGCCTGCCCTCCGGAGCACCAGGGACTGCTCAGCCCTGGCCCCCTCCTCACCCTGAGCTGCCACTGCTCTTCCCTCGCCTCTGCCACAGACGGTTCTGGGATCACTTACCAATTAGTGTGGCCCGCTCATTAAAGCTCATTATCTGCCAGTGTGAACTTGGATGGGGTTGTGCGGGCTTGGCGGGGGATCAAAATCTTCCTTTTTTCCAAGTGCATCCCGCTCAGCCCCCACGCTCCGGGAACAGCCCCGCGGCTGCACCAGAAGGACGAGGGATACCACGCTGCCTTTTAGAGGGAAAAAAAAAAGGGCCCAACAAATTAAGTCGAGTCCTCCACGCAGCAGAGACCGGTTGCTGCTCCACACGGGTGCCGTGATGGAGCGGGATGACACCTGGATCGCTGTCTTCCATGGCTTTCCAGGAATCTGGGGATGCACGGTGGGGGAGAAATGGCAGGACTTTTTGTCCAGCGTGGGATAACGAGCTCAGCCCAGCTGCGGGATACAGAGCTGGCAGCGACGGGAAATACCAGCTGCCAACCACAGAAATTAGGTTTCTTCTCCATGCGGTGCACTGCTGGGAGGAGCTGCTCGCAGAGGTGTCTTGGCTACTTCCTGCTTTTAAGTGCGAGGTTAAGGGGGGAAAACACAAGACTCTGAATAAAACAGTCTTCTCCCACTGCCTCAGTGGGCGTTTGAGTTAAACAGGCGGGAGAAAACCCAACAGATTTCACAGCTTGGGTGGAATCACCTCCACTCATGGAAGGAGACTTCGCTTCCTGGCTGGGATCTGAGCTGGAGGGCAAAACCCTGCACCCCCATCCTGCCCCATTGCATCCCGAGCCGTCTGTGTGGGACTGGCACTGCTGCCACCACACACACCCCAGCCTCTGCCTGGCTCTGGGACACTGGTGCCTGGTGGGGTGACGTGGACCCAGATCCTTGGGCAGGGATGGGAACGTCGCTTTGCAGCCACAGGGGCTGGTCCTGGGCGTCCTGCAGCTACAAGGCAAACGAGCCAAAGTCTTTCTGTTCTGGGAAAATCAATCCCAAATGCAGCCTGGTTTCATAAGAACCAGGAGCATGGGAGTGGGAGCTGTGTCTTTCCCAGTGCCTCTTTCCCCTCTTTCCCAAAGCTGTCCTTCCCCGGGGACACACCAGGTCTGGCTTTCATTAGCGAATGAGCCTGTTTTGGTGAATGGCTCTTGTCAATATTGATTAAATTCCATCTTCCCATGTGCAGACAAATCCTCTTGCAGTCCCTTCAGCGCTACCATCCTAAAATAACTCAGTAACGAGGCATGGTTTAACCCTTCCCTTCTCCTCCCAAAAAAACCCCTAAGGTGAAATCACCCACTAACTGCTCCTTTGTTCATCTCCCGCATGGAACCACCCAGTAACAAGACAAAAATCCACCAGCCAGTGGAAAGCAGCTGGTCTAAGTTCAAGCCAAAGAGCCTCAGCTTGTGCGAGCCAGGGCTTTAGCACAGGCCAAGCTGGGAAGGCTGCGCCTACATCATTAACAAAATCCCCAGCAAATGCTCCCCGTGGCATCCAACCAGCTCTCCAGGGCTGCAAATTGTGCCCAGGAGCGTATTCTTCCTCAGCTCCTCCTTGCCAGGGTGCCTTTCACCGCAGACATCCCTCTGCCTGCATCCCACGCTGCCCTGGATTAACCGCCTCTTTTATTGCTGCCAATTACTGGCAGCAAAGCTGCCTCGGGGATGGAGGATGTGAGATGGGTTGCACCTTCCCGGCCTTAATGACGTGAGGATTTGCAGGCTGGAGCAGCAACCTCGGCTCCCCACGGAGCAGGGGATCAGCACACAGCCCCCCAGCCTGCTTCCCTGCGTGTCCTCTGCACCCCAGCGCTGGAAGCTGCCCAGGGTATTGTGGGGACAGCTGTACCCCCGAGCTCTGGCACGGATCAGGGGCTGGGAAACGCGTGGATCAGGGGATGGGAATGTGATGCCCATCCCTGGTGACCCAGAGCTTCCTTCCCGCGTGGGTGGGAGCGGAGGCAGCGCCGGGCTGCAGGCAGCAGACCACACTCGACTGCTGCTGAATGCTCCGAGGCTTCACACTGCGAGAAGAATGAGCAGATAATAGGATTTTCCATCTCTTCAAAGGGCGCTCGAGCCAGGCCCCGGCGCTGCGCGGAGCCCTGGGAAGAGCCGCCGGGAAGATCCCACACCTCCCAGCCGGCGCCGCAGCCACAGGGATGCTCCCAGCTGCAGAGCAGCCGCCGGCGTGCAAACCGGGACTGGGAATCCGAATTCTGGGCGGGCAGAATGCTGGAAAGCACCACGGGGATTATCGCAGTGGTACCCAGCGAGGCGAGGCAAGAGGAGGTGAAACGGTGGTGATGCCACGTCAGGAGTCGGGGGAAGATTCAGCTGTCCCGACATGGCGTGTTTTTCATAGAATCACAGAATGCTTTGGGTTGGAAGGGACCCTAAATCTCATTCCACCCCCCCTGCCGCGGGCAGGGACACCTTCCACTATCCCAGGTTGCTCCCAGCCTCATCCAGCCTGGCTTTGCACACTTCCAGGGATGTGGCATCCACAGCTTCTCTGGGCATCTGTGCCAGTGCCTCACCACCCTCACGGCGCAGAATTCCTCGTTAATATCCAATCTAAACCTCCTCTCTTCCAGCTTAAAGCCAGGAACAGCTGCTGTGCTGCAGAAGGGAGCGGGAAAGCAGACACCGAGCTTTCCACCGGGTGCTTGCAGCAGCCAGGGCACGCACACATCGCCACGCCAAGGGCATGGCACACTCTCACCTCTCTGGGCACACGCTGGCACCAGCCCGGGGCACAGCAGCCATCCCCGGCCAGCCCTGGGTCCCTCGGACCCCGACCGCTGCACAGGGGCAGCCGAGGGACCATCTGGAGCCTCATTTGAAGAGCTCCCACGTCCCCGCGTCCCCGCTCCATTTCTCCTCGGATGGCTTATCAGCAGTGACTTTCCCGACAGCAATCGATAGAAAACATTTTATCACCTTCCCAGGCGGCAGGATCCGTGGAGTGGGTCTGATTTCTGTTTCTATGGTGACATCTTCCGGGCTTGTGAAAGATTTTGCCTTTCTTGGTTGTTGTTGGGTGGTGGAGACGGGGGGGCGGAGGGGGGCTGGTGCGATATTTTTTGTTGTTGTAGGTTTTGCTTTTTTTATTATTATTTTTTTCTCTCTTTTTTTTTTAATACCATTTTCAGCACACCAAGGAAGCCGCCAGCCAGCCAAACGCGATGCTCGCAGCGAACCCACAGCAATGCTGCTCGCTGGGAGGGGCCCCAGGGCAGCTTTCATCCCCAAAATGCCTCTGAAACCTATTGAGGCTCGAACTGGGGCCGTCTTCCTCCTTCTCTCACCCCCATCCCCTTCCCACCCCTGCGGGCTTCTCCTGCCAGGCCTGGAAAAAGCCACTCGGCCACACAGCAGGGATGGCCTCAAGCACAAGTGACTGCTCGGGGCGTTTTGTAGTGCAGCTGATTTTGCTCCTCAGCTCTGCTCCCTCCTCCTTCCCCTTCCTTTTTATCTCCCTCCACCTGCTTTGGTGGAGGAGGACGGGGTTTGTCATCCTGCTCTGCCAGCTGTGGTGGCCCTGGGACCCGACCAAAGGGGCAAGGAGGGACACCAGGGGGGATAATTTCTTATCTCTGGGACATCTCCTGCATGCAAATGGCCCAGTGCTTCTGCTGAGTTATCAGCACCCGAGGATCTCACCGACTGCCTAATTAATGTCTGCACAGTTCCCTCTCCTTAGAGCTCCCTTTACCCCGTGAACCACATTGCTCCTGCCACCTGCCCCTGCCAAAACAGCTCGTGTGCTTCTGCTCAGAGCTGGAGGGATGGATAGGTGGAGCAAGGGAGGCATAGATGGGATGGATGGATGGATGGATGGATGGATGGATGGATGGATGGATGGATGGATGGATATACTGGTGAGGGACTTTGCACAAGGGCATAGAGCGACAGAACAAGAGGGAATGGGTTCCCACAGTGACAGAGGGCAGGGTTAGATGGGATATTGGGAAGCAATTCTTCCCTGTGTGGGTGGGGAGGCCCTGGCACAGAAGAAGCTGTGGCTGCCCCATCCCTGGAAGCGTTCAGGGCCAGGTTGGACGGGGCTTGGAGCAACCTGGGATAGTGGAAGGTGTCCCTGCCCCTGGCAGGGGGTGGAACTGGATGGGCTTTAGTGTGCCTTCCAACCCAAACCATTCTAGGATTCAATGATTCCGTGAATGGATAGAGAGAGCGAGGGAGGGAGGGAGGGAGGGATGACCTCTCATGTCTGGAGTTGCCCTGTGCTGATGCACGTAGCAAAGCAGCCACCACCTCTTTGGCTCTTGTGGATTGGGAACCCAAAGGGAAGCCCCTCTCCCCCACGCCAGAGTCCCCGAGAGGGCTGAACCCTTGTCCTTACTGCCAAGGGAACAGCTGCACATCCTGGTGTGGCACCAGCCGTGCCACCTGGCCTGGGATGTGCTGCAAGAGCAAGTGCAAGGGCAGGGACTGGCACTGAGCAGCTGGGAGGGCCGAGGTGCTGCTGACAGCATCAGTCCAGGTTGCCAGAGGGGGTTTGGAAGGCACTGCCAGCTTGGCAACGCTCTCCCCACACCTTTCCCGTAATGATCAAGCCACACTGCTCTATTTAATTAATGTTTCTCAGTGGCACAGCCTTCAGCTACTAAAATAAGTAAATAAAATAAAACAGAGGTTTCTTCTTTTTTTTTTTTTTTTTAAATAATGGGAAACTCCAAAGCTCGTAAAGCTGGAACCGTGTCCTGGCATTAAGTGACAGCGGGGGATCGCTCCTTGCATCGGGCACAGACCCAAAGCACTTAAAAGCAAGGGCAGGAATGGGTAATGCAGGTCTGCCATCCCCTTACCCAGCCAAGAGAAACGCAGTGTCCGTGACACAGATCAGCACCCCTTCATATTTCATCTCAACGCAATGCCCTTATCTTTGACCCAAAATAAAAATTATTCCTTGCTCAGCGATCTCAAAATACAAAATTATCTACGCGTGCACTAATGCCACGTATCAATCAACTTCAAATGCAAATCCCCACAGCGTTTAGCCCTAATTTTACCATAAAAGGATGGGTCCACGCCAAGCACCTCGCTCAACGTTATTCTAGGGAACGGCAGCTTCCATCAGCAAATCTTCTCCTGGTCATTGACAAATACTTGGATCCTCAGCTTTTCCTAATGGAAACAATCTGGCCAGTTCCTGAGAAAGGGCGAAGCACAGGAGGAGAGCAGCACGTTCTCTTCTCTCCCCCCTTTTTCCAGCCTCCCTCCTTATAAACCTCTCCAGATCTGGAAGCCGGTGCAGAGATGGGTGCTGGGGGAAGGAGAGCAGAGCCGGGTGGGAGCAGCCAGACAAATCCCTCTGCTCTCTCTGGGAGGGCAACGAGAGAACCAGCACCATCAGCCACGCTGGGGAGAGCCTGCACCCCATCCCTGCTGACAGCAGTGCTGCTCAAAGGGAAGCCCGTTTGCCAGGATGTGCGGTGGGTAATTAGGGATTTGCGAGGCTGGGCACACTCTGCAAGCCTTTTTCTTCCTTTTTACAGCAGTGAGGGAGCGTTGGTGGGAAAAGGCGCTGTGCAAGCGACAGGAAAACACCAGGGAACGCTTGAAGGAATGTCAAAGTGCAGATCAAACCCAGCCTGTATTAAATGTCTTTCCAGGTTGCTGCGAGGCTGGTGGGGTGCGGGTGGAACAGGCAGACAGCAGAGCTACTGCAGGGCCACAACAAATACCAGTAAGAGCTCTGGAAAGGCTGAAAGTCCCTGGGTATGTGCCATGCTCCAGCTGCAAGGAGCAGGAGAGCTCTCTCACGGGGGTGGTTCCGCTGGGGCTGTCCCACCACCATTATCAGTGACCCCTCCACCAGCGTTTAATGAATTCCCACCCCGATCCACTTCAGCAGATCCTGGGTCCCACTCAGCCTGGGATCAATCCCGGCAAAGCTGGGAGCGCGGCACGCAACGGGTCCATCCAAATTTCCGCCCCACATCCTCGAGGAACAATGGCCTGTGTGTCCCTCGGAGGCCCCTCCTGCCACACGCGGCCGCAGCCGCCCTCCAAACACTCTGCCTCTTGTTCGCTTTGGCCGGGAAGCGGCGGAGCAGCAGGTATTTCCTGCCATCGGCTGCCATCCCCGCCTGGCCGGCCCCGCGGGGGACGTGCTGCTCCATCTCTCATCCCCGGGATCCCCAAGGGACCTGCCACCCCTCGGGGACAAACAGGCACCCGCAGCGGTTGCCGTCCCTCGGCAGGCAGGTGGCCCTGCTCCAAAGGGACACCAGCAGCTCCATGCACACCCCCGCTGTGCACATCCTGCTGGAAAAGATTTCCCTTCTGCTGTTCCAAGTCCCAGCGAAAATGAGGCTCAAAAAACGTGCAAAACGCTGGTTTTGCCTCGTTTCCTTTGTGTGTTTCAGTGTGTTCTGCAAACAGGGCACTTCCTCAGAGCTCCGCTTTGGCTCTCACGTTCGGGAATAAGAGAGAGGCTTTTATTTTAATAGGAAAACAGGATTATAAATTAGCAGTCAAGCTGTGAGAGCACGGAATCTTCCTCTTAAAATATCTGCACACGTCGCCTTGGCCAAAGCTGGGTGTCAGCACTGGGGACACAGGCGTGGAGGAGTCCTGGGTGCCACCCCTCTCGGGGCACAGCAGGTGCTGGCGGCTGGTGGCACATCCAAGATGCTGATGAATAATCAGCTGCCACCACCCAGCAGCGAGGGCTTACACCGGATGCCCGATGGAGAGGAAAATCCCAGGCAAACATCAGGCAGCGCTGCTGGCTGCAGCCAATTTTCCTCACTTAATATGTTTCCTGCACTCATCCCCCTCCCTGACCTCGGCTCCTCCTTGGAGCACGTTCAGCCCCAGACGCACCGCTGAGCACAGCCAAGGCCAGCGGGACCGCTGCCATTTCGTCCCTCCCCTCTGCTCCCTGCTCGGGGCTCCTGTCACACTGCTGCAGACCCCAGCTTCCCCCTGGAGCTCCCCAGGCTGCCCAGGGCAGGATAAGTGGGCAGTGATGGGGTGATGGTGCTCTGTGCACGCGTGGAATGCTCGGAGAGCAGGGGGTGGAAAGGCTGCATCCATCCTTTGTGAAAGATGCATGTCCCAGACTCCGATCCAGATGAGGATCTGAATCCAGCTCCAAAGGCAAGTCCAGATGTGGATCCAAATTCAGCTCCAAACGCAAATCCAGATGTGGATCAGAATCCGGTTCCAAATCCTGATCTAAATCCAGACACAGACCCGAGTGCAGACCCACACCTGGTGCAGCCCTGATCCAAATGTGGATTCAAGCCCAGGGACAGCCCCAGCTTCAAACCCGGACGCAGGGTCTGGTGTGTGTCTGCAGGGACCTCATCCTGCCCAGTGCCAGCTCCCGGTGGATGCTGCCCGGAGGGATGTCCTGCACCCAGCACCAGCGTCACCCTCCAGTGCCCGGT
>VZTG01003501.1:53068-66032 GCA_013397845.1 Melanocharis versteri | reverse complement strand
CCCTTCCCTTCCCTTCCCTTCCGCCCGCGCTCCCACCGCACCGCACTCGCATTTCCAACCCTAGCCCGTTCCGGCGCCCCCAGCTCCCCCAAACCCGCCTCGATCCCCCCCAAAACGGCAGCCTGTCCCTGGCTCGGTGACGTCACGGAGGGGCTCCCCGGCCCCCCCGGTCCCGCGGGTGCGGGTGCTCCCGGCCGGTGGTGCCGAAATGCCGAGCGGGGACATGGTGCATCTCGGATTGATAGCCCCGAGCCCCTCCTGTGCCCTTTTGCTGCAGCTGTGAAATTCCATTTAAATTCCTCTCTGTGTGTGTGTGTGTGTGTGCGTGTGTGTGTGTGTCCCCATTCCCACTCTCCCTGGAAATGTGCAGCTGGAGCAGCACCTTGAGCGTGGTGGTGGGGTCCCAGCGGAGGTGCTGGGCTGCCCAGGGGTCGGCATCCCGGGGGCTCTCTGGCCGGTGGAAGCGTCGTGGCTGACGTTGCAGACCTGCCGGAGGTTCTCACTGACGTCAGAGTGGGATGCTGTTGGGGTGCATGTTTGTTCCCCACTGCCTTTGGTGGAGAGTGTTGCCATCCCTTAGATGTGAGCAGATTTTGGCTTGCTGGAAGCTCTTGTGGCCACTGGCCACTGCCTGCTTCCCCGTTGGCTGCCAGCGGTGCCCGTGTTGGTTGCCCTCAGGTGACCTCCCAAAGTGGTGGTGTGGAGGAACAAACCCAGCAGTTGGGGTTTTGCATGGGAGAGTGCTCCTAGGGCCCTGTGCCAGCCGAGGGAGGGCATCGCTGGTGGTGCCAGCACCTTCCAAGGGCTCTCCCAGCTCAGCTCCAGCTGCCCCAGCTCCCGGGCATCACCAGAGCCTCCTTGACGGTGCAGAAACGGCTCCCTGCTGGGTGCCAGGGCTTAGTGGAGCGCTCTGACCCCACAGCTGCGTTTCCCAGGGTGGCAGCGTGTGCCCCAGGTGGGTGAGCAGCGCCGTGGTGGCGGTGCGGATGTGGGTGCTGTCACCTGTGTGCCGGTGACAGAGGGTGGGGGGACCCGCGGCGGGCGAGGCGCAGGGTGGCTGTGCGTGGTGCCCGCCGGCGCTGAGGCTGCGTCTCCCGGTGGCTGTCACTGCCTGATGAAAATGGACCTCGAGCTGCTGGGAGATGGAGTGGAGAAAGATGGGAGGAAGCCAAGTGAGATGGAGAAAAGGACGTGTTCCCCCTGAGTGCTCTTCCCTCCCCGTTCCCCGTGGGATTGAGGTGTGCCTCGAGGCGTGGTGAGAGCGATGGTGGTGAGGGGTTCGGTGTGGGTCTGTGCCTGGGGCTGGGGGCACCCGCACCCCAAGCAGCAGCTCTGCAGCCCAGGCCCGGAGCTGTGTGAAGTTCGAGGCAGGAAGTGAGAAATAAAATAGAAAAAAAAAAAAAAAAAAGAAAAAAGAAAAAAAAACCGGGGCTGGTAGAAACCACCAGGGAGATTTAGGGAAGCGGCAGTGCTGTGCTGTGGAGCCCAGCAGAAGTGTGTATCCTCATCTGATGAGGAGCTGCCCGTGCCAGGGACCGCAGACCCACCTCTCCTCTCCCGGCTCTGTCTCCGCTGCAAGCCCCAGGGAACAATTGCATACAGAGTGCTTCGTTTCAGAGCCGCCACAGTCATTTTAGAGACCTTTTAGGCAGGAAAAGTGCTCTGTAGCGTGTAATTTGAAGGCTCTGCTCTGAACCTTCACTGTCGCTCTGCTAAATGATCCTCTGCTCTTCCAAACCCTTGCTGCCTGGAAACCAGCAGCGGTGACCTGGTTCCTGGCCCCGCTGGGTCCCTGGTCTCCCTTCAGCTCCGTGCTAAGGTGAGGGGAGTTGCAGGTTGCAAGGAGCAGCCCGGGGTGGTTCTCTGCCTTGCATGGGGCCTCTCAGATGTCGGAGTCCTGGGAGATTTAAGCCAGTCTTAATCATCTCTCGCCTCTGCCTGAGCTGCAGAGGTTGTCAGAGCGCACTAAGGATTTTCCAGCCTGGAGGGTCGAGTCCTGTGAGAGCTCTGCAGGAAAATCTGGGGACTCCAACTGATTTTTTCCCCGAAACGGGGGAGGTGCAGGATTCTTTTCTGTAGCATCCCTCAGGCTTAGCAGCTCACGGCTGGGGGAAGGACCGTTTGTTCTGCCATCAGAGGAAATGGCACAACTTTGGTTTAACTGATGGAGCTGTGCCACAGCCTCACTGCGGGCGCCAGAGGTGAGCCTGGAGGTGCTGGGCCCTCATTTAGCCAGGGAGTGTGATGTCACCTGGGGTTTCCTTATCTTTCCTCTCCTGCCCATCTTGTTAGCTGCCCTACAACTTTAGTCTGCTGGAGGCACACCTGCAGGAGCAGAGCGAGCTGCGCGTTTCCTCTCGCCGTGGGCGCTGCCAGATGCAGGCAGGGCCCCGAGTTCCTGGCAGCCAGGGCACGCAGGCAGCCTGGCAGGGGGGTGCAGGGAAAGGGTACGGGATGGGGAGAAGGAGAAACACTTGGATATGGAGGGTTTGGCTGTCACCTCTTGGCCTGGCCTGGTCCTGTGCTGGGTTGGCACAGTGCAGGCACCTGTGTGTCTTCTCTTGCCTCGCGTGGCTTCGCTCTGCTTTGGATTCGCTCGGTTTTGGATTTGCTCCTGGTTCCTGCTGAGGCAGGAGAGTCCCAGTGATGGTGGATTTATGCACGTCACCAGATCAGACACACGGCCAAGGCAGGAGGCACTGTCTTAAGTCTGTCCTAGCTGGCTGCATCAGCTGTGCCAGGCGTGCAGCTGGGTCTAACCTGCTCTTAAATCCTGGTGGTGCTGAGGACCCCGCCCTGTCCCCAGGCAATTGCTGCCACTCACTGATGACAAGACTTGCACTTGGCTTCCGCTGCTCGCATCCTATCCCCCGCAGAAGGTCACGGCAGCAGGGCAGGAGGCAGAGGAAAGGCAGTTTCCCTTTCCCTTCTTCACCTCTCAGAGGGATACTCCACAGCTACAGCCCTTCCGAAGGGCAGGCAGGATGCATCCCAGCTGGGGTGGAGCAGGCAGGCCCGTGTATTGTCCTGCCACCATCCTGTCCCACTGCCTGCTCCAAAACACGCTCGAAATCCACCTGCTTGGAATGGCGTGGATTTGGGATTTCCCCCAGGAGGACTGGCCCAGCTGCTTGAGGCCAGCAGCAGTGAAACTTTCACCTGGTGTGGAGGAGGAGGAGGAGGAGGAGGAGGGGGTGGGAGGCAGGTGCAGGTGCTGGGGTTCCAGCGTTGCATTCACGCACAAGGAGCTGGCTCCGAGCAGCGCTCACCACCTGCGCCCACCAGCACCCAGCTGGCAAAAACAACACGTCCCAGCAAGCAGAGGGCCACCACCAGCCCTGCAAGATGGAGAGTGGCTTCCTGGGGCTGGCAGTCCCCCCCAGTCCCCCCGTGGGAGGGTGGGATTGCTGCGGGAATGCCGCTTCACCGCGGGAAGGTGGCAGCTTGGTTTTTGCTTTGGTTGCACGGCCTAGTTTTGAGAGCTGGAATATGCTCAAAGCTGGGCTTTCTGAGTTGCTTTTTTTGGTTTTGTTTTGTTTTAAATGACAGCATTTCCCCTTTAAATTTACATCTCTAGCTGGGGAACACAGAGCCTGGTGAGAGAGGGAGTGTGAGACTTTTATAAAAAGAACGAGTCGGGTTTTATTATCCCTTTGAGACGAGCAGGGAAAATCTATACTGAAGGCATGAAATAGCAATAAAAATGGACTTTTTGCCAAAGCAAAATTAATTGAGTGAATCTCAGTCCTCAAGCCTGAGCTCTGAGAGGCTTATGAGTTGGATATGAACCGCGCTGCCCCCTTCCAGGCTCTCATCCCCCAAGGAGGGGAGGCAAATCCTCCCTCTGGTCCTCAGTGTGCGATGCGATCAGCGCATGGGAGCAAAGGACTCGTGCTGGGGATACAGCGAGGCTGAGGATGCCTCCAGCCCTGATGGTCCCTGGAGCACAGACCTTCTCCAGGTCCTTTGGCTTGGGGATGCTGGCGGTCATTCAGAGGTCATCGCTCCGGCGTTTCCATCACTGAGTCACGGCATCGCATCTGGACTGCGGATTTGGGGCAGTTCAACAGGAAAGAAGAGGAAGACTGGACACAGGCTTCTTGAAGCCAGGAGAGGATCTTGCTGTCTTACCCTGGCCTGGGCTTGCTCTTATTGATCATTTTCCTCCCTCGTCTCTGCATCCTGCTCCTGCCACGCTCTGGGGTCTGGCTCTCCAAGGTGCTTTCTGGGCAAATCCATCACAGAAAAGGAAACCCCCCTCCTGGGTTTTGTTCTTCTCGACGTCACATGCGGTGGCACCGGCTCTGCTTTCCCCATTTTTGGGGGGAGGGAGGCAGGAGAAGCCGCTGGACAGAGCAGCAGGGGAAAGGCAGATTCTTTTTAGCAGATGGTGCAAAGAGGATGAAGCTGTGTAAACCTCCTGAGTCCACTGGAGAGACGGAGATTAAATAGTGAGAGGGCCGAGAGGCAGCTCCAGGCGGGAGAAGGAAGGAGAAAAAAGGAAAATGGGGGTGGAAATGGGATTGGAGAGTGGAGCTGGGGAGAGCAGTGTTGGTTTGAACCGGCATCCCTCTCCCACTTGATGTCTCCCCTCCAATTCGGAGGCCCTAGATTCAGTGCCATAAAAATATAGCCCTTTTCAATCCCTTATCTTGCAGGAGCAGAAACAATTGGCCTGCAAAGAAGGAGAAAACAATCTGTTTGACTGACAAACAAAACCACATTTCTGCACAAAAGGAGGAGGAGGAAGAGGCAGCTGTCTGGCTGCTGCTTCGGCTTTTTTCCTTTCCCCTCCCTCTCCTGTCCCCTCGCTGACGGTGTCAGAGCAGAGCCTCTACCCTTGCCAGCAAAACACCCGCCGTTCTGACTGGCTGGGTTCAATGTCAGGCTCCTGCAGCAAATGTCATTGTCCTCCCTGCTGTCCCCAGCCACGGTGGAGATGCACCAGCCCTGCTGTGATGCCCTCCTGGGGATGGGGCAGGCAAAGGTGGCACCCTGAGATCACCGGGGCAGAGCCCAGCTTTTGTGAGAGGAGCTCGTTGGGTGCCGGAGACAGAAAGTGATGCTCAACTTTTTGACCAGGGCCAGCAGCTCATGGCAGCTGAGCTGGGGACAGAGGGGATCCCTTGTCAGGGGATCTTGGGAAGTTCAACCAGGTTGTGGGTGATGCTGATATTGCAGCATCCATGGGCTGGGGACAGGCTGCAATTGGAGGTGCTGCTGGTGCCTTGTCCCTCTCCAGAGCCAGCCCTGTGCTTCAGTTTCCCTGCCTGCAAGGCTAGCAGGGTAACACACAGGTGCTGCAGCAGAGCTGGGGCATAGGTGCTGCTGGTGCACCTAAAGTTGTTATCCCAGCAAGTTGTTATCCCAGCAAATTGTTATCCCTAAAAATTCATTACAGCAACCACCGTACCAGCCAAATTGGTGCTGGGGGGAATCCATCAGACAGGCAGGAGCAGAGCCCATGGGAATCTCCGTTCTCCATCTCTCTGGAACAAACTCCTCACTTGGAGGATTTCTTGAAGAAGAAACGGATTTTCCCCATGCGATTCCCTGACCAGGAGCAGCAGCAGTTTCCTGCCTGGAACAGTTTTCCGAGGGGACTCTGCTCTGTGGGGACATGTGAAGCAAACACCCACGCTCTGAAAACAGCCAAATGCAATAAATACCCAGTGCCTGAACCTGGAAAAGCAGAGGCTGGAACAGGGCAATCTCTGCAGGGGCTGCCACAGAGGGAATCAACAGTAAATAAAGGGGCAGAAGAAGCAAACACTGAAGCCCCCAGGACACTCCTTTGATGCAGTTGCTGGTGACCTACTAGAATCCACTGGAAAGATGATCCTCCACTGGTGGGTGGTTCACTTTTTCCTTTTTCTATTTTTTGAGGAGCTGTTTCGCTCTGCAGCCAAGTAGCAAAATAACATGTAAGAAATCAGAGATTCCAGGTGAGTTAATAACAAATAATGAGTCTCTCAGTTCCTGAGTGGTTCTCTGGTTGCCGCAGTCCAGGCGTGTAACAACCAGGTTTTCCTGAGCATCCTCAGCCAGGCTTGTTGAAATACTGGCACAAATTGATAGAAACATCCTGAATTCAAGGGAATTTAAGAGATCCAACCTCTACTTTCTTAGATTGCCGTAACAGAAGCTTTGGGGAATATTTGACCTTAAACATTGGAAGAATTTGATTCATTTTTAATTCCTGCACCTAAAATGCAGAATTTTCTGCGTTTTTCTTTCGTCTTTCGTTTCAAAGGAGGAGAGGAAGTATCCCTGCACGCGTCGAACTGCAGGAAAGAGAAGATACGAAAGATGACTGGACTACTTTTTACAACTTTGGCACTTGACTTTCCTCCTCAGAAGGGGAAGATGCACTGTCAGCCTGTCTTGTGATCAGGCTGTATCCTTTTGTTACCCTGGTAAATGTCAGCTGACCAGGCTGGGATGTGAAAAAGCTCCATCTCTACCAGACCTTTGCTGCTCCTCATCTCTCAGTGTTGGGGCAGGGAAGGGCCCAGCATCTCCCCACCTGAGCAGTGCTTGCAGACTTTACCTGGCCCCACAAAGTCCCCATCTCCTCCGTGCCCTGCTGTGGTCCTCCAATGTCCTCCAGCACCCTTTCTCCTTTACGTGCTCCTGCCCCCCAAATTCTCCCTGCCTTCTCCCTTCAGATCCTTCCTCCCAGCTGGACCCTACAGGCAGTGGTGAGGTTTTGGCCTCCATGCTCAGTGCTGGTAGGTGAAATGCAAAGCTTGTGCTGGGATGAAGTAAATCTAACAAAGAGGCAGATTTTGGCTCCTGGGCAAGGAAGACCATTCCTGTTTCAGCAGATTCTTGCTGCTCTGGTCCTGCTTGCTCTGATCGTGGCCACGGGAGCAGTTCTCAGTGTGAGGGCAGAGTTTGGCTCAGCTCAGCGCTTGAAAGGTGGTGGCAGAGGCAGAGTGAGTTCTGCTGGAGCCCCATTTCTCAGCTTCAGACCCTGGGGATACCTGGATACCCACATTCCCTGCCTGTTGGGACAGTATTTCCCATGGCAGAGCCAGCATTTGGTGATGCAGCATCCACCCGTGTTTGATCCAGGCCTGCCTGGAACCTCTCCTTTCCCTGGGCATCTCCCACCCCTTCCACCAGCTGCAGTCACTCAGAAGCTCGTCCTTGATGTCCCTCTGTGCTTGTGCCTCTTGGGATTTGGCCAGCGTGTGTCAGGGCTCCTCTTCCTCTCCAGCTGCTCTGCGCTCAGCTGCGTCACCCGGAGCATCCCTTCCTCCTGCCCGGGGTTGCTTTGAACATCCTGTTTCCTGCGTTGTTTCACCCTGATTTTACCAGGTCACAAGCGTGTGGGTCCCCTACCTGGCCATGGTGGCACAGCCTCTTTGATTAGGTGTATCTCCAAGCATGACTTCCATCTGTCCGTCAGTCTCTCTCACTAATTCCTGCAGCATTTACAGCCAGGCAGGGGCCTCGGTCATTTGAAATAGTCGCTGGTGGCAGCAGGATGGTGCTAAATGATCTATTCCACGCCTTTCACCTCTTTTCTGTTGGCAAATTGTTGGTGATTTTTTTGTAGCTGCATTAAGTATTCCGAGTGACTGCGATTTCCCCCATCGTATTCATTATTCAAAATTGTTCTCCAGATAATTTCTGCAAATAATTCGCGGTCTTTGCTCTTTTGTGAATACTCGGTCTCAAGAATGAGAGTTGTTTTAATTGGGATCTCACATCACGTGATGGGTTTTGGCTTCCCGATTGGGCAGGCTTAATTTTTAGGCTTGAGGTTTGGGGAGGGAAACTGTTGCAATTAAGAATTTGAAATTCACTTTCTTCCAATATCTTTAGTTGACGCTTAAAATTTACAGAAATTAACATTCTGACTCACTTTTTTTTTTTTTTCTTCACCTTCCTGGCCAAAAATCCCTGCCGGTAACTTGTTGGCAAGAAACACTTGGAGAATATAAACAAAAAGGTGGCACCAAAACAGCTAAATTTAACATATCTAAAAACTGGAGTGATGATTCACGGTGGTTTGTTGTGTATTATTCACCTCTCTCTGGTAAAAATAATGATCAAAATAATTTAGAAACATAAAAAGTCGCATAGCAAGGGGACATTTATAGCACTTGGTTTCATAAAATCTTCCATCAGCTGCTCTCTGTGTGCCTGAGAAACATCCTGTGGGCTGGCTGGTGTGTTGTACCCTGGGCCTCAGTGCTCCAGCCCCGTGCTGAGGCTGCTGCCAGCTCGGTGGAGGTGGAGAAAATGAAGGTTCACCCATCCTGGCACCCCACACTGCCTTGATCCGCACCCTCAGCAGGCAAGACTCCGGCTGCCTCGCACAGAGCTCGACTCCAGGCACAGGGTGACCGTAAGTGACTTGCCCAAGGTCACCCTCCAGCTCCGTGGTTCAGCTGGGAATAGCTCCAAGGTCTCCTGATCCCCCCAGCAGCCCCCTCGCTGCCGGGCGAGACGGAAAGGTGCGGAGTTCACGTGTCTCCTCTGACCGACAGCCTGGCTCCTGCCACCTCGCCGAAAACCTCAAACCTCCTTGGCTCTGCTTTCTGCCCTCCCCACCGTGGGGCTGAGTCAGTGCAGCCCCCCCAGCCCCCCTGAACAGCCCGGGCTCCCGAGGTGTATTTATGCCTCCGAAGTGGAGCGTTGTGCCGGCGTTCCCGTTCGTGCGGCACCCGCGCAGCCCGGCTGCTCGCTTCCACCAGCTGCTGCTGCCGGTTTCCCTTAAAAATAAAACCCCTCTAAAGGTACAGCAGGGACACCTTAAATGCAGAGCCGTGGCGTGCAGTTAATCATATCCTCTTAACGGGTTTATTCGCTCATTAAATATTTAAGACTCGTTTCTCTTTATCAATAGTGTGGAGGCGTGCAGGCCCCGGTGCAAAGATTTATGCACACAATAGGATCGGTGCATTTAGATTTGTTTGAAGGGATCCGAGAGCCATTTAAAACTCGACCGAGGGGGACGGTTGCTGCTGCTGCTGTTTTCCTCCAGTGAGGTTTCTGCCTTTTCTGCCTCCTGACTGCGGTTGGGAGGTGGCAGGAGGTGAGGTTTGGGGGGCACAGGCTGATGGCTGCCTCTGTTTCCCCCATAGTTCCTTTTGAAATAGCTGTGCCCCCTTTTTGAGGGATGCTGATGTCTTGGAGAGGACGTGTTTGACTTGACTGTCTCGTAGTGATGAGGATGGTCTGTGGAAAATGTGGTGTTTGGAGACAGGACCCGGTGCTGGTGGCGTGTTTGTGGAAGTGGTGTTTTGATCCCTGCTTCCCACCGCTGTCTGTGGGAAGAGCTTTGCCGTTGCAGCTCAGATGTGAATTCCAGCCGTTCAGGAGCTGTCATGCAGGTGCAACATCTGTTGTTCTTCTGTTATTACCTGGGCTCTGCTCTTCACACAGGTGTAAGAGCAGTGGTGGCCTTTTTGGTTCATAGGATGGGGAGGGATGAAACCCATACCATCATCCTGCCTCATCCTCCCCATCACCTGCCCCTCTACCCACCGCAGCTCGCCAGCCCAGACCTCCATCCAGAGCATCTTCATCCAGTAGCCAGCATTTCCCACCTTCCTCATGCCTGGTCCCTGGTCCCTGCATGGGGCTTTGTGACTTCCAGCTGCTGCCAGATGTGTCACTCATCCCGGGTGCAGGGAAGCAGCTCCTCCCACTGGTGTGTGTACACCTGTTCCCTGAGCTCCGAGGGCTCTGCGTTGTGATGTGGGGTGTGGGACATGGACAGGGGCCTGGGTGTCCAGTTGCACAACGTGACCTGTTGTGTCCTTCCATGGAGAGCGTTGCTGGAGCTTGCAGGAACAGCAGGTCCTGGCATGCAGGACTCAATCTCCATCTCAGCAGCCTCTGCTTAGATCAGGAGGGAACATCTCATGCCAAGACCTGTCCTCCCCAGGCTGCAGCTCGGAGTCAGAGATGGCAGCAGCTGACGCCCATTTTTTTTTCACCCCCTGTGGCATCCTGGCAGGTTCTTCCCGCAGCTTTGCATGCAGCCAGACATGCCTGTTCCAAAACCTCTTCTCCAGGAAGTGCTGGGGGTGGATAGGAGGGGTGAGTAGCTGCAGTGGCAATGGGCAGAGCTGGCAGCTCCCTCCTGAGGGTGTGAGAAATACCCCGGCTGGATTATTGACAGACAGCCCAGAGCATGGGAAGTGCGTGCGTGCGTCAGATATTTACCCAAACCTCTCCTGCTTTGCAACGTGCCCACGAAAAAAAGGATCTGACAGCAATAAAACTGTCGGGCGGCTGCTGCTGCTTTTTTTTAAAGTTCTATGATAGCTTCTCCCCCCGCCTTTTTTTAATAGCTAATGCATCTGTCACTACTTTCCTAATGAGCTTTCCGAAAAGGGCCTTGGGGACCTCTACCTATCCATGTGGGCTTGGATCAGAGCGTACTCAGGGGAGGCAGAGAGAATTCAGCTCCCTGTTTCACCCTCATCCCCTCCCCAAACTCCTCTCTGAGGGCAGGTTGTCCAGAGGGAGGGGAAGGCAGCAATATCTCAGCACTCGGCGAGCTGGCGTGCACCCCCTGCAATCACAGCCAATAATGACAAAAAGACGGGGCTGCTGCCAGAGATAGAGAGCTGAGCTCCAAGCGTTACAGCAATGTCACAGCCTTGGGACTGCTGCTGGCTGCTACTGGAAAGAAATTTCCTCACAACAGGCAGAGTTATAGGAAGGAGCCATTGATTGCATTAAAAAACACCCTCCCCACCTCTTTTTTTTGGCATGGATTTTCAAGGCTTTTTTTTTTTTTTTTCCCTTTCCTCTCCCCCCCTTTCTCTCCCCATTTGCCATTGAAGTTGCGTTCAATAAAACCCATCGCCCGAGAGCGTCTGTTCGCATGTTCTCAGCAGTACAATGGGCAGAGGACTGCAGTGTGCAGAGCCCCAGCCAGCCTCTGCAGACAATGAGGGGCTGGCAGCGGGGCAGGGGGGGCTTCTAGTTTATTTTATTTCATTTTCCCCCCACCTGCCAGCCCCCACTACTAATTGTAATCACAAAAGGCAAATGGGAAGGGACTGGGGGAGCAAGGCTGTGGTTCACTGGGGTCATGGTCTCCATCAGTCATTCTCCCAGCCTGTTGCTGGGTAAAAGCTCGGCTCCTTGGTCTATCAAAATGACTGTGCAGTAAAAGCCTCTTTGCCCAAACCTCCCCCCCACCCCCAAAAAGGCTGTTTACTGACTCAAAAAGCCTGAATTTCCCATTACCATCCATGGGAGACTTTCCGTTGACTTCTCTAGGCACAGAAGGGAAAGCAGAGGGTTTGGTGACTCAGGCACAAACCTGGGATCTCTTCCTCTTGCTGACGCTGTTGGCAAATCTTTTAGGATTTAGCCAGATTCATCCAGGGACCGAACGCCACCATCCCTGTGCCACTGACAGGGCACAAGAGGATGCACCACTTGGCAGGAGTGAATTCCTAATTGTGCTGTGCCCGAGTTCCCCTCAGCTGTGAGATGCAACGGTGCTCACCCTATGTTGCACAATGGTGGAGAAGCTAATAGCTATTAATGCCAGAGAGATGCTTCCAGATCTCTAGATAAAAGGTGCTCAAGGAGGGAAAATTATTATCATCATGGGCCAAAGAGCTACGGGGGATTTGAAATCTGTTTGTGTTTGTAGGATGTAACCACTAAGGAGGGAGAGACTGGGACAATGGAGCATGCACAGCACTAATGGAATGAGCGTAGGAAAGAGGATATCTCTGGAGACCCTTAGAAACCATTTCCCAGTGGTAAGATCTACTTGGGTTGTTTGTTCTTCTTCCCAGATGAGAGCTGCAGTCGCGGACGCTTTTATCACTTACGAGCTGGACTAGATGGAGGCCAGAGAGCGCATTGTAGGGACGAGCCCGTGTGGCTCTGCAGTGGGTAGGTACTGATTTATCCGGTCTCAGCTTCCATTTCTGGCTTTCAGAGCTGTGCTTTATAATAGAGGAACCTGGAATGGACATTTCAGGCCTGTTTTTCAAGCTTACGGGGTGCAGGTTTGGCCTCTGGTAGGCGTGACGTGGGCATCTTGAGGCTGCAGCAGAAGGGTTATTCGTGCCTTGGGATGCAGTTTGGGCTGAGGTGTGGGTTTGGAGCGGCTCCGTGGTAGCATGTGGTGGTTCCTTGAAGACATTTCACTTGGAGATTCACTTTTTCCATCTGATTCACGTCCTCGTGCGAGCCCATTTCTTGCCATGGTGACAGTGAAGCTGGCTGAGGCTCTGCGTGATAACGCGCCTGGTCCAGGCTAGAGGCTCCTAACAGGCTCTGAGCCCAGAGGGGCCAGGGATTGTACAAACACAGGTTGTTCCCTTGAGATTAAAACCCAGCTAGACAAGCTGTTTGCAGTCTGTGGTCTGGCAGTGCTGAGTACACTGCTGTGCAAAGCGTTGGGCCAGCAGGTGAGACACGGGCAGCATCCATCCCGGCTCCTCTGGGCTGTACATCCTGCTTGTCCAGGGATCCTCACTTCCACCCTGCTCCAAAATCACCATGTCGCCTTCCCTTTGCTCCCTGAGACAGCCCCATTTTGTGCTCGGGGGAGATGCAGCCTTTCTCACTGGAGACCTGCAGCACACCATGCTCTTTTTTTCCTCTCCTGTCTTTTTTTTTTTTTTTTTTTCTCTCTCTCCTGGACACTTTACTTAGCTTCTTTCTTCCCTCTCATTTTCTCTACCATCAAATGAAAGCCATTCAGACCAAAACGGTTCAGTCTGCTCTTTGTGTCTGGAAAACAGAACACCAAAGACAGCTGGACCTACCCGAGATGGCCACGGCCGTGGCAACAGTGGCTCTTTGTTAGCGCTGTTGTCTCTGCCCCTATCTCCAGTGTCTGGGGCCCTGTCTCTTTAAAGCTTTAGTGTGCTGTGTCAAAGCCAACAGAGAGTTCAGCTTATTAATGGATTCGCTAGGTTAATATCCCAACAGTTTGGTGTGGTGGTTTTTTTTTTTTTTTTTCCAC
>VZTG01003501.1:32086-50088 GCA_013397845.1 Melanocharis versteri | reverse complement strand
AAAAAAAGGGGGAAAAAAAAAAAAGAATTGCAACATTCAGTCGAAGGCTTTTCTGTCTAATGACGTTAAATTTATTAACCAAAACTCCAGCTGCACCAGGCTGGGATCTAATAATATTCAGGCTATGGAGACATCAAGTAGAAAGAAGCTTAAAGCCCTTTTTATTTCACAGTAAAACTGTCAGTAAATAACTGGATTGTCTTGAGACTGAGAAAATGGGGATTTATCTTCCTGAACATGAAAAGTGTGCTTATTTTTTTTTATCAGCTTCAAAAAGCCCCAGCAACCTTGATTTTCCTTCCACACCGTTCTCAACAGCTCTGCCAAGCCCCAAAACCACACAAATCAAGAGACAGGCTCTAAAGATATTTTTAATTAAATTAATTCCTTTTCCTTCCTTCCCCATTTCTCCCTTGTCCCCTCCTCCATCCTCTCTTTCTCTCTCCCTGTGTCCCCAGCTAATGACTTCTAAGCACTGTGACATTTCAGCACTGGCTGTCACTAACACCACACCTCCGTGCTGGTTATAAATTGGGCACAGAGACATAAAATTCCCCGCAGAAGGTCCCCGTTTGATGATATTCTCTGAGGTAAATCTCCAATAGCTCCCTGTTTTCTTTAATAACGCTAATAGGCATAGATTAATTAAACTGTTATATTACTTCCTCCTTTCTACCAGCACCAGTTAGAAATCTTATTACCTGCTCCTCTCCGCTTGCCTTTTCCCCAAGGTGGTTGCATTCCAACCAGTTACCAAGGTTTCTCAGAGCCCGTAGCACAAGGTGAAACGGCAGACAGCGTCTCCACGAGGCTGCATCCTGCTCCCAGCCCTTGGCTCCCAAACCCCCGCGACCTCGGCAGAGCCCGGGCGGGCGTAACCGGGGTCAGGATTAAGCCCGGTTTGTCTGAAGAGGTTCTGTCTTGAAAGCAACAGCAGGGCTATTGTTGAGCCTGGATGCCCCCTCTAAAAGGGACCACAGCTGTAGGAAAGGGAATTGTATACATCCATCAACTCCTCCAGGGCCTCAGGATGTATTAGTTAAGATTGCGGGATAGCATGTCTCGGCTCCACTGAAGGGCTCCTTTGAATGACATGTTGGATATACTGTTGCACATCTGGCCGCTGTATTATTGAATTGCTCTACGGTTGCATTTTCCAGACCGCGGGAATGTGTTGGTTCAGGAGTGGGGAGGGGGGGGAAGGATGAAGGGGACAACATGTGGGAAAATTAGAGGGATGCATCCCGCAGGGTGGGGTGGGTTTGGATGGAGCCGCGTGGTGGAGGCGGGGAAGGGAGCAGGGGGGGAGCGAGGCAATGCTTTCACACAAAATGCCGTGTTGCCATTTGAAATCCACTCCAGAGCTTCCTGCTCTAATTAAATTTGTCACCATCGTTACTATAATGCCTGCCATTCCTCCGGTGCTTTTTGTTCTCTGGGATCCCAAAACATGACAGAGGCAAGGGCAGATCCTCTGTGTTTCCTCTGCGGGAGCTTTTTCAGAGCAAAGCAGGGAAAATGCAGTTGTAGGAGCCGCTTTGGGGCGGGAGTGGTTTGGGGACGCTGGAGTGAGGAACGCTGAGCCTGAGGAGCCTGGGCAGCTCTTGCTGGCCTTTTCCAACCTTAATGATTCTATAAGGGGTCTCCTGGGGCTGCTAATTTGCAGGAGCTTGGGTGAGTGCCCTGGGAAGGCCTGTTGAACCCAGGAGCCCTTCTTGGGCTCTCACTTGGCTCATCCTGCTCCCAGCCCCTCTGGACCCTCACGGAGCCCAGTGTCCCCACAGCCACCTGCCCTCCTGGCACCACGTACGCCCGCTGGCCACTGCCAGCCTGCCACGAGACGCCCGGTATGGCTGCTCTGCGCCGCACTGGGGCGGGAGGAATTCACTAATTACTCGCAGCTCTTAATATGGCCCCTGAACGCTGCCAGAGTGGCGTGAAGGGCTCAGAGCAGGAGACACAACCTGCTCCATCGTGTCTTCTGTGTCAGCTTGCAGCGAACTGAATGCAAAAAGGCTGTCTGAGCTGAAAACAGCGGAGCCCTTGGAAATTTAAAGGTGCAGAGCACAGAAAACAAAGGCGTTTGCGCTGCTGAATATTCATCCTGGCGTCTGATCCTGCCAGGAGCAAAGCCTGCACAGCTCCCGTGAAAGCTGATGGGAGGGAACCTTGGTCTCAACCTCTTCTTGGGCTCCAGCCCAAATCTGAGGGGGGAGAGCAAATTAGTCCTTAATGCACATATATCTTAGACTAAAACCTGATAAGGGAACTCTCCTATGTTAATTTACCTGAGTTATTTACTATACTGATTGCTGAAGGTACTCTGATTAGCGCATGAAATATTTCTATACCTTCGGTCTGATTAACCCATATCTGCAAAATAAATATTTGTCTCATTATAGTTACGCGATCGTGCAATCAAAGACCCTGTCATAATGGGAAAGGGAGAGAGTATCCGTGTGGAAAAGGCAGGGAATGGCGACACAGAACGAGCAGGTTGGAGAGCAGGGAGATGAAAAGCAGGGGCATGGCTGCAGGGGGAGGCTCAGTGGTCCCAGCCTCCGGCTGGGGGGGTTGAAATGCCGGGGAGGGCACACGATTCTCCTCCCGTTTCACCGGCGCTAATTGGGACTAATTCCGTTTGACTCAGCAGCGTTGCGCCAGTCCCAGCGAGAGGAGGGTCAGACCTTGGGAATCACAGGGGTGAGTCCCGGCAGGCTCCCAGCCTCCAGCTTTTTTGAAACAGAAGCAGGGAGTTCCCGGCAGCGCGGTGCGTGTGCCAGTCTCCCAGACGAGCTCTTAAAATAGCCCAGCGCACCAGGCTGTGGCACCGGGGGAGAGCGCGGAGGATGAAGTGTTCCGTCTTCCTGGCCCAGATCCGGGGAGAGGAGGGGTTGGCAGCTCCCTGCCCGAGGCAAAGGTGGCTTGCAGTGCCATTTGGGGACGAGGGCAGTTGTCACCCTTCGACCAGGTGGCAGGGAGCAAAGGAGTCGCCAGGCAGCAATGCTGGCACTGCCGAGCATGCTGGACATCCTCCCTCGGCGATGGGAGCTGTAAGTCATCTGGAGGAGAGGATCCCCCCTCTGCCGTTGCGGGGCTGTTTTGCATATGCTCCGTTAGGAAAAGAGGAGTTTTATTGTGGCTGTGCAGAAGAGCTAAGTCAAGAGGTTGCTTTATGGCTCGTGGATCCCGGCGTGGAGAGGCAGGCGTCCCAGATGCAGCATATAGCAAAGGCTGGCAGCGGCATAGAGCACTGCTGCAGCGCAGAGCAGGGCTCAGAGAAAGAGCTGAAGTCATTTTTCTTCTGAGGGCAGGGGGTAGTGGGGAGGAAATATGAAGACAGCCCTGTTGCTAAGGAAATCTGCTCTTTGTACGGTCGTACATTTAGGTAATGCTAATGAAAGGCCATATAGTAGCGAGGTGCGGATGTCAGCACTGTGCACTCCTGGATATTTGATTAGCATTTCTTTGACTTTGCCTCCTCTAACAGAAATACCTGAGTACATGGATATTAGGAAAACAAAATCCCCCTTCTCCTCTGCCAAGAGCCTGGTGTTACGCAGAGAAACGAAAAGCCTTACCCAAAATATGACACTCCGTAATGAATGCGTGTTTTTTTCCCCCCCGCGCACACCCTGGAGAGGATGAGAGCAAACGTGATGAGAACAGAAATAGTCACATCACTTAATGCATTGCTGGACGGTACCCAGCCGGCACCGCGATGAACCTGGCGTGAGACCCGAGAGCAGCAAAGCAGCATAGCATCCCATTTAATGGCTGATGGCCCACAGATGTTTTAAACCTCGAGACTGCATCTCTCAGAGGTTTCCCTTTCGGCTCGAGCATCAGCGGGCAGCTTTTGGAAGCAAAGGCTGCGGATGCTCTATCCAGAGACCCGGCACATCTGCGGATTAGCTGGTGTGTGTGCGTGTGCGTGTGTGGCATCCCAGCCCGGATCCGGTGATCTGGCTCAGGAAGCAGGAGAGGACCCACGCTGCTGCTACAGAGCACGAGCACCGTGTCCTGCTCTCCAGCGTTGCTGGAAGAATGAGTCAGCCGTTTTCCTTCTCGTGGGGGTCGAGTGGCTGCCCCTGTCTGAGTGTCACTAATGAAAGCACCCAGGAATGGAAGGGCTCTGTGCTTGCATGGCGTGCTTGCAACAGTCTTAAAGACCAGCTGCTCTGCGTGAGACTTCCAGAGAGAGAGAGCGCTTGAATGAAGCCCTTATATCTCTCTCTTTTTCTTTTTTTTTTCTTTTTTTTTTTGTGCCACACAGTGCAGCGTGGGCTCTGTTCCTCCTCGCCTTTTGCTCTTGCTCCCTGGGGCAGCCCGCTGTGTCTCAGGGGCACGAGGAGTGAGTCCTCCCGAGAGTCCTCCAGCTCGTGTGAGGAATGGCCCCTCGGGGGATAAATCCAGCAGCAGGGCCCGAGGTGGCAGAGACGTCTGTGAGCGTCTCTCCTCGATGACAGCAGCGCCTGGGATGGAGATTTGGAGGTTTGCACGCCTTCACTCCCTCCCTGCCAGCACCTGCCCCTCCCTTTCGCCGTTGTGCAACATCCCAAGGGCAATTACAGCAATGCTTACGTGGAGGAGTGATATTGGGAAAGTATTTAGTCATTTTAACTGTTCTGCTGGTGGCTCCCCTCCCTTAAGGTGGTTCGTATTTATTCTTTTCCCTCCCCCAGCAATTCATGGCAACTCTCACTGCGCCCTGTGGTCCAGCAACCCTTTTTGGTGTGTCCTTGGGTACTGAGGGCTCCTCTTGGCGAGGAGGAGTGGAAAAGCCACATTCCCATCCGATAATACTTTTCCTTTCCTTTCCTCATCCCTCCTCTGCTTACTACAGTGATTTTAAAGCTTCCGCCCCTTGACGGCGATGCGGGGGGTGGCGGAGGGGGGGTGTTTTTGTAAGCAAAAGCAAGAGGCAAGAATCTGAAGAGCTTCTCCTGCTCCCAGAGGCTTCTGGACGCTTCTGCATCTCCATCCCTGGAGTGATTTTCCCTGGGCCCAGTGTAAACAAGGCAATCCGTTACGGCGGTTTGAGCGTTACTCCACAAACACGCTGCTGGTCCCTGCCCCCACCGCGGGCTCCCTCTGCTCCTCGGTGTGGCACACGGGTTATCCTGATGCTCTTCCACACGTGGGAGCGACCTCCGAGCATCCGAGGGTCACCAAGGCTCCAGCAGGAGCTGGAGTTGAGCCTGGACAGCCCCAAGGCTCACCCCGGTTCAGCTGCGAAACTGGGGAGCGTTCAGGGGAGTTTAGGGATGCTGATGGGTTCCCAGGGAGGGACGTGGGAGAGTCATAGGTATTGTTTATCCTAATGAGAGAGTGAAAAGAAGAGCCCACGGTAAAAAGGAGATAAGCTCATGCACGCACAAGAGCAACACTAAAAAATACATGATTAAGGTTACAAAGTCAGGCACGGAGCGTGTGAGAAATCCTGGAATTAAGGACATCTGAGCAGCTTACGGCCGCGGAGCGCTGTGCATTCATTAGGGGACAGCCTTAACTCTGGTCTCAAGGTGTTTCCTCTGCGGTGTCGCTGCCTCAGGGAGTGTGTGGGATGGATGGAGCTTGGTTAAAAGCAGCTCAGTGTCCAGTTGGTGACAGTCCCCCCTCTATTCTGTCTGCAGCCCCAGGGCCTCGTTCGCTGTGCATTGTGCAAATCCTGCTTGGAGGTTGAAATTGTTCCTCCTGGGTTGTCCTAAAATGCTAAGCCTGCTCTTGCCTCTGTCTTTTCCTTCCTTCCCTCTGTCCCACCTCCATGCTGCTTGGTGGTTGGCAAGGGGGAATAGCAGGATTTCCCCCACCAATAACCCTTTTGGGGAGGTCTGGCTTTGCCCTGGGACCCCAGAGCAGGAGGGAATACACTCTGCATCTCCAGGAGGGCTGATGCAAGTGCAGCCCACATGCTTCACACTGCCAGCATTTGATTTTCCATCTGTTTTTTGTTTTGGTTCACTTAAAGGCGGAGAGGAGAGGTGGGTTTTGGTGTGAACCTCCTGTCTGTCTGCATGCAGTGTGTGGGACAAAGGCAGCTTAGCACGGAAAGCCCCAGAAGCACCCTGAGGAGTGGGCTGGGGGACTTAGAAGACATCGTTTCTCCTGAAGCTGTGGGAAAAGTGTATATTTAGGACAAGCAGCCTTGCAGCCTGCTGTATGTATTCACTGTCTGAGAGCCGAGCCAGCCAGAGCCTGGAGGGGACAGATGGAGGAATTAAGGACATCTCAGCTGGGCAGCAGGACCAAGGGATGCTTGCAGGGGAGCTGGCTCCCACACCTGAACCACTTTGGAGACAAGGCTGGGAGTTACCAGAGCTTTTCTTAGCAAGAGAGCCCTCCACCGGAATAATGTGTTGTGGACATAAAAGGAGATCTGGAGAGGGAATATTTTCACTCTGGAAGCTGCTAAGGAACTTGCATTTAGCTGCTAGCAATCTGTTTCAGACTGGGTTCCTGTCCCAGGAAAGAGAAAGCAGAGCAGTCTCGCTGTGTGGACCGACTGTAAATTCCTTTCTGGCTTTGCTGGGAAAAAACAATGTGCTCTCAGTGAAAACCTCCCAGAAATCCAGGACGTGGGTATTTTATAAGTCAGCCCTTTGGAGAGAGCAGCTAAGGAGACCAGTCAAGTAGATCCCCTGACTTTCATTTACTGGCAAGTCAGTGGAGTGGCTGGAGAAGGACGGGAATGCTGCCGCCCTCGCCGAGACGGGCAGGTCACGGTGACACACGCGTGACCGCGGGAGAGAGGCTGGGAAAGCATTCCTGAGAGAAGAGATTTGAGAGGGATATGTGTAGCAGAGCACAAAACTCAAAAAGCTGTGGTGAAACTTTGCATTTAGATGCCTGCAGCAGCAACCCGGGGAGCTTTCCACGAGGACCGACACATTTCCCGCCTCACGGCATTTGCTTAGAAAGTATTCATAAATATACCCGCCACTACTAACCGTCCTTTTCTGCTGGGAATTGCCATTAGCAGCTAAATTCAGTGTTTTACATATAAAAAGCACCGAGACTTAATTCTGTGCAGTGCTTTCTTCAAAGTCTTTGTAGGAGAGAGAACTCCAAGCTGGATTTGGGCTGAGTTACAGCGAGGTGTTGGGAAGCGGGGATTGTATCGTGGCACGACTTGTGATGGCAGCACCCAGGAGGTGCACGTGGTGCAAGATGAGATGTCATGAAGGATGGGGTGGATGACCCCGAGAGGGACCTGTCAGACCTGTGAGCCGCTGCACGTGGAAGTAGCTTCCATCAAACGTGCCCAAATGACACTCACTGGGAAACTGAAAATGGACGGATTTTCCTGGATGTGTCAAGAATCCTAGAATCACAGGATGGTTTGGGTTGGAAGGGACCTTAAAGATCATCTCATTCCACCCCCCTGCCATGGGCAAGGATACCTTCCACTATCCCAGGTTGCTCCAAGCCCTATCCAAGCTGGCCTTGGACACTTCCAGGGATGCAGGGGCAGCCACAGCTTCTCTGGGCAACCTGTGCCAGGGCCTCCCCACCCTCACAGGGAAGAATTTCTTCCTAATATCTAATCTAACCCTGCCCTCTGGCAGTTAAGAAGCACGAGAAGCACATCCCTGACTCTAATTATCCCATCACATTGCAAATCCCTGCTGCAGCACCGGGGGCTGTGTGAGATGTTCAGCCTTTTGGATAGGGAGGGAGATTCCTGTTCCCTCAGCCGCTTTCGCAGCAGGAGCTGGACTTTCCCAGCCAAAGTTCTACCCCTGCTGAAAGGAGCCTGGAGCGAAGGTCCCCATGGAGTTGCTTGTTTGGAAGGGAGATGCATTCTCATGCTCTGGTCTGTGGAGGAGTTACCAAACACAGGGAATTAGGATGGGATTTCAGTGGAAGCAGATTATCCCGTTTCTCTCTGAGCACATTTCTGCCTCTGAATCAGCACATGACAGGCAGGGCAGCCGGGGCAGCTCCCATGCATGCCAGAGGGGACTGAGCCCGGAGCCTGGGAGGGTTCCCTGTGTTCCCAGTGTGGCTGGAGCAGGAGCTGGGATGGCAGGAGAGGGATGGAGGGGGAGCAGGCGGCGGGCACGGAGCTGTGGTGCTGGATGGGCGGCACAAAGCGCTGTCAGAACAGCAGGGACTCGCGCTGGCGACGGCTGCAAATGGAGATGGAAAGGGCTGGAAAGGAAAGGGCTCGACACAGCTGGTCCCCTTCGGCTTTGATCTTGAAAGCAGAGGGGTGTTGGCCGCAGAGCAGGAGAGGGGAAGAAGGGGGATGACTCATAAAAATATTGGTGTTTCCATGAAGATGCTGTTACCTGAGGACAGGAAGGAGGAGGGACTTTCCCTGCGAATGTGGAGGGAGCTGGAAGAAAAAGTCCCCCTTGTGTAGAAATTTCCAGCCTGCTTAGGAACACGGAGCTGTTTGCTCTGGAGCCAGCGGGTTGGTTGTTTGCTGGGAATTGCTGGTTTTGTGCAGAGCAGAAGGTGGTTTGTGCGCTTGTTGCTTCAGGGCAAAAAAAAAAGAGAAAAATAAAGGAAGAGCTGGTTTTCTTGAAGGCCTGTGTGGTGGAGATGTATTTGGAAGAGGAAAGAGAGCTCTCCTTCCTGCTGCTGGGTGAGGGGTCAAGGAGGATGATCCAACCCCGGGTAGCTGGGGAGAAGTCAAACACTCCCCAGGATCTTTGGCCAGAGACTCTGGCCACGGACGGGCTCAGGTTTGATCTTCCTGGCCACCACAGCGATTGTGCTGGGGAGAGGGTTGTAGTTTACTCACAGGCACGTAGATTTGTTCCACGTACCCATCCCGTCCACTCACAAGTGACAGAGGTGGTTTGTCCTGCACAGGAGGATGCAAGAAGGATGGATGGACACAGCTGATGCCTGCTCTGTACCAAAGCAAACTCAAACTTTCTCTCTCTGCCCCTTCTGTGAGCCGTTGGGGGATTCCAGCTCACAGAAGCCTTACGTGCAGCGTCAGACCAGCTCTAATTTTTATCCTGGAGGCAAAAATCACTGGAAATAATGCTTCATCACTCTGAAGGTCCTGACACCACCCTTAACCACCACATCACAAACCTCCTGTCGCAATTGTGATCTGCGTATGTGTCAAATCTTGCCTCGCAGATAAAAGCTGCTCCGCAGGCACCTTTTGTACTAAAATACGGAGCCTTTAAAATGTGAAAGAAACAACAAAATGTAGGACGCCACACAAAGCTGACCCACTGGGGACTGGGGGGGGGGGGAAAAACCCGCAAGAAGGAGGGCTTGACACACAAAAATTGTTTTGTTAACAAAGCATCATTGTTCCACTCTGAATCGGTTTGACTGGAGTGGTAGAAACACCCCATCTGGAGACAGATGGAGAGTTTTCTGGCTAAAGAGGCGGCGGGAGGAGGGCCGGCTGACAACCCAGCAGATAGCATTGTCTGCTGCTACCTTGGCAATGGAGAGGAGAAAGGGCGGGTGGCAGATTCGGCGTCCCCTGTGCCACCCGCCCGGCACGCCGGAGCCTTCCGCGCAGGGAAGGTGTGCGCCCAGGTTGGCTGCTCACACCTGGGGATAACCCTCCCTCTTCTCTTTCGGGGCTGGTTGGGTGTCCGTGGGGACCAGCCAGGTGTCTGGGGAGCCACCGAGTTCCCCTCCAAGGTGCTCTTGGTGATGTGGTCCCGCTCCACTTGTGCGCTGTGCCAGGGCTCGCTGCGGTATGGGTTTAGCAGCACTGCGGGACCAAAGTGCAAATCTCATCCCGGCGTGAGCGTGGAAGGCTTGCTCCTGCTCTTGCATGTGTTTTGCCACTAACTTCCAGGAGAGCAGCATTTGGGCTGCTGGGAGGATGCTGAGTGGAAACCAGCACGGTCAGAGCTGCAGGGAGTCAAACTGGTGGCAGCAGCAAGAGTTGATGCGATGCCAAAACGCCCGGGGGTGGGTCATGTGTGGGGTGCTCAGGTTGACTCAGCAGGCCTGCAGGACGCCTGAGGGTTCTTGGAATTGCCCAGGCCACCTTGCTGAGGTTGGGAATGAGCGAGGAAAAATCTTTGTTGAATGCCCAGGGCCTTCGAGCTACAGCACAGGCTAAATGTGAGGTGGTTTATGGCATCAGGCCCTGCTGGCACACGGTGTCAGCTCTGCTCCTGAGAGCTCACCAACAGCCCCTGCTCCCTCTGCTGCTTTCCACGCCTGATGGGAAACTCCAGGGTGGGTAATGCTCCTGACAGAGCTTTGAGGGATCGAATCCTGCCCACCCTATCTGAATTCCTGATGACTTGCTAATTGCTTGACACACTCTACTTGCAATGCAAGAGACAGGCGCACGTCATCCTCTGTGGTTTGCCAGGGGAGAGTGTGAACCTCTTTTTGACTTGCCTTGAAATAGATGAAAAAGAATAGAGCTCGATATGATTAATGTGAAAACTTCAGCTTGGTTTCCTGCCTTGGCATCTGGGCTTTGGTGTTCTTAGCATCACCGTGCCTTGTTTTTTGAGGATTGGCCGCACGTGGGAGCATCTGAGAGCTGATGGTGCTGGCTGTGCTGTGGTGGTCTGGGGGCTCCTCTGCAAGGTCTGTCCATAATCCCCAGCTGCTGGAGACATTCCAGGTTTCTGCAGCAGTCACGGAAGGATTCAGGTGGTTGCCTCGAGGCACTGCTGAGATAATACCTCAAGGGGCTCCTATTCAAACCCACTGGGGCCTTTACAATTGCATAGTGGAAATCTATTCAGATGCACCATGGCTTTTCGGGGAGCCAGATGAGCAGCCCAGCTTGGCCACTGGCTGTGGGCAGGTGGTCGCCCATGCAGAGGGGACCAGGGGACCAGCACGGCTTTGATGCACCCTGCAAAAAACCATGGAAGGATTAAAGTAAAAGGTGGATTTCGTCTTTGAGCCTTGAGGCTGCAGATGTAGCAGCGTGGTGGTGGCAAGGGGTGTCCTGACGCCCTGGTGTCTATCTAGAGTGTTCCCATGGGCTTGCAGAGCTGGATTCAATTTTGGCTTCCCTGCCTGGCTTACTGGGTTTATCTCCTGCATGCCCTGCTCTGGGATGGATCCAACCTGATCCAAGCAGTGCTGGGCTGGTCCAGAGGGATGTGGCACAGGGAGGAGCGTGAGGGTGACAGGGAGGTCTGTGTCACATCGTGCTGTTCAATGCACGGGGCCTCCAAGTGTTTGCCTCCATTGTGGCACCACAGGTGCCTTTGGGATGAAATGGCCTCAGGAGGGAGAAGTGAAAGGGGTCGCAGAATGCAAGATGGAGTAAAACAGGACGGATCCATTCACCTGAGCTCTCCTACAGTGTGTTGTGGTCGTCCCAGAGGGAAGGGACCTGGACTTGGGAGAAGCCAAATGCTTGGACAGCCATCCCCCGCTTCTGCAGCCATTTGCCTGCCCTGGGCTGCTGGGGACACCGTTCCTACAGCCTGCTCCAAAAAAACCATCCTTTTCGCTGTCTCGGATTTCAGCCCTGCTGCTGCACCAGCTGCACCGTGCTGGCAGGAGAGGAGAGGAGAGGAAAGGGGAGGTGAGGCAAGGCGGAGAGCTCAGCTCGTGCCGGCTGCTGTCACAGCGCAGCGCCCTTGACGCGGCGGTGGATGCCAGGAGCCAGCCGGGGCACGGACCCTGCCACCGGGCACTGCCTGCCCTGGAAGGAGGAGACTGGGTCCGGATTGCCGGTGATGCCTCAAAGCATCCAAGAGTGAGGTCTGACACACGCCTGGCAGCAGGTCAGGGTGCTGTTCTCTTTGCCCTAACACTTGGAAAGCGAAGTACTTCCCTGGGGAGGTGCCATCCACCCCATCCCGCTGTGCTGGCATCTCGCTGCGCGGCGCGTGAAATCTTTCACCTTGCTTTCCCTTGTGCGGGAAGGGGAGGCAAATTCGCCTGCGAGCTCTCCCGGGAAGCGGAGGGGATGGATTCACCTTGCTGAGAGGCGAGGGAGTCACTGGGAGAGAGGTGCTGGAATAAGCGCAGAGCGGATTAATCTGCAGCGACTCCGCTGTCGCCCGTCACCGGTGTGAAGGCGCCCGGGGAGGTCGAGTGCATTCGGGCGGTGTTGTGCTGCTCTCTCTGCCTCCCAAACGCCTCCTGCGCCGGGCTCTGTGAATCAGCATTTCTGCAGTCGGAACGAGGCAGCGGGGAAAGGCAGGAGGATGTCAGGGCACGGGGAGCCTGGCGGGCAGGAGGGTGTTAAAAAGGGGCAGCCTGTGAGTTGGGGGTGCTCTCATGCCGCGGCTCTGCAATCTGCTCCCTCCAGGTTTTTGCTCATTACCGCCGTGCACCCCTCGTGCACCGTGCTGAGGTAAACAAGCGCTGGGAGCGATGCCTTCCCTTCTCACCCGTCCCCTCCCCGCCGCCGGCGTCGGGGGAATGTGTCAAGCTGGCACTGGGAGAAGGCATGAAAGCGATGCGATCCGCCACGGCTCCTGAGCCGGGGACCTGGGGAGATCCAGTTACAGCAGCGGGGTTAGAACAAAAGAGATTTGCCTCCGGGATCAATTCCTCTCCATTTTCCGGGCTGTGCACGTGTGTGTGCGTGGAACGGCCTCGGTCTCCGGTGCTGAGCGCCGCCGGCTCTGCTGCACTGGCAGCCCGGGGCCCAGCTAAGAACCAGGGCTTCAATGCTCCGAAATGCTTCTTTTTCCCAAAACAGGGAGAGCAGAGTAATCCCCTGGGACCGGCCTAGAAATAGCAAGGCCAGACCAGGCTTTGCAATGCTTGGAAATCAGGAGCCAAGCTGGGCAGCGGTTGCTGGAGCTCCAGCCTTTGCTCTGCCAAGGGCTGAGCTCTGGGTTGGGAGGTGAGACCACCCCTGGTCCCCCATGGTTTGCTCCCAAGGCATTTCCAGGTGATGCCTCCTCCCCTCCATCACAAGGCTGGCCAGCAAGCAAAAACCCAATCCCTCAGAAGCCTTTTCTGCCCCATAACGGCTGTGCCAACACCGCGTTATCCGAGATGCCTTTAACCCACGGCCGTGGTGGGGCTGGGGGAATCGTGAGCCTTTCACGTGTGCTGCAGAACCAGCTCAAGGAATCAGCAGGATCCTGCACCCTGGGATGCTTGTCGCTCATTTGGGGGGGGGTTGGGGGGCTTATTTGGGGGTGGGGTTTTTTTTGGCATATTGCCTTCTCCCAAATGCCGCTGGGGATGAGCCATGGAGAGCACAGATGTGCATCCCGAGCATACCACAACAAGGTTCCTGATTTAAGGACTGTGATTAACCTCTTTCCGACAGTTGCTAACCAGGTGCAGGATTGTAACGGGAAGAGGAGAAAGCTCAGTGAAAACAGCCACTTTTCCTCCATCACCTGGAAATGCACACGGATGCCATTTTCTGCCTGGAAATGAGGCACATTTTAGGATTTATAATGGGTGCAGGGACACCCCATTTGTGTCAGTTCTGACCTGTAGCTGCTCCCCAGAGCCTGTCTCCTGCTTTCCTGCTTGGGATCCCACAAACAAGGCATCAATGGAGTGTGAATCCAGCACAGGGCATGCTGGTGTGTGGGATCATGGGCCACTTGGGGCTGTGCATGCAGGGTTGCTAACAGGAAACCAGGAAGAAAATCACCCTGCATTTGCCCACTCCAGGTTTTCCTGGGATCTTGCTCTTTGAGAATCTTGCTCTGGGGATCTTGCTCCCAGGGTTTCAGGAGGAGAAGTGGCATTCCAGGGTTAGGTGTGAAAAGGGGAACCGCTGCAGCTTGTGTTTTGCAGGCAAGAGTTAAACCAGGAGCTGCCAAAGTTGCTCATTTTCAGGAAATCTGGTATCCGTGGGATTCAGGGCTCCTCTGGCCAGGACTACAAAAGAGCTGGAGAGGGACTCTTTCCAAGGGCATGGAGTGACAGGACAAGGGGGAATGGCTTCACATCGACAGAGGGCAGGGATGGATTGGATATTAGGAAGAAATTCTTCCCTGTGAGGGTGGTGAGGCCCTGGCACAGAGAAGCTGTGGCTGCCCCATCCCTTGAAGGCCAGGTTAGAATGCTCTTGGAGCAATGTGGTCTAGTGGGAGGTGTCCCTGTCCATGGCAGGGGGTTGGAATGAAATGGGCTTTAAGGTCCCTTCCAACCCAAACCGTTCTGGGATTCCATGACTCACTGGCCTCACAGGTTTGGGTTTCATGTGTCACACTCACAAATGCTGTATCTCATCCCAAATACCCCTCTGGCATCATAGTGGGTTTCAGATCAGCTTCGGAGTTCCCTGTGGGCCAGCCAAGTGCTGTGGTGTGTGTTCATGGATCACCTTCTCCACCTTGTCTTTTGGAGAGCCACACTCCTACTGCTTTTCCAGCCCCTGGCTGGATGGTTTCAGGATCCCCTCATTGTAGCTTCTCCCCTTTCCATCTCCCCGCCTTCTAACTGCAAATCCTTGTATTTCTCCCCAAAGGAGAGGCTGCAGTCTGTGTTTCACACTGGGGCTCCAAACACTTTACAGAGTCAAGAGCTGTTCCTTGAGGGAACAGCAAGGAGAGAGAGGGATGGGGGCCTGGGCAAGAGGGCACCCCTCAAAGTGGATGAGTCAAAGATAGGTTTGGGAAATCTGAAGAGACAGAAAAATATATTAAAAACAATTAATAGCTGCTCCAACCAAGGATTTAAACTGAAACCAAAGCCTTAGGGAGGGAGGAAATGAAGTGGCGTACGATTGTTATTTTATTGCTTAATATTTTTATTTTTTTTTTATATATGATATGCTAAATGCAAATAAGCATTTGTACCGAGCAGGAGAGGGAGGGGATGGAAGACATGCCGGGAGAAGTGAGTGGGATCTAGGTTTTGCATCGTTCGCTGAATTACTGGCAGGTCTTTTGTAACATCTGTTAAAAATAAAACAAACATTCATTTCCATTTCTCGCTGCCTGAGATGGCTCCTGCAAAAAAATTTCAACCTGTCCAGGAATTTGTCTTGAAAGTTGCCCTCCCTCTCCTCACGCCTCCTCTTCTCCAGGGGAGATTTCCTTCCTGGACTTCCCAGGGGCTCCATTAGCCCCACATTAAAGCCTTTCTACTTTGCTCTAAAACTCTCCACCGAAGTAAAAGGAATTCTAATAAACCACTGGGAAGACTCTGCTATTCACTCTTTCCATGGAAACACGGCGCTGCCTCGGAGCAGAGCTCCTCTCGACGGAGCCTGGGTCACGGCAGGAGGAGACCAAGGAGGGATGCAGAGATGGTTTCCATTATAAGAGACCTTTTGAGAGAAATAATCGCTGCTCTCCCACCAAGGAAAGCCTTCGAGATGTCAGGGGCCTTATCACGGCGCGGGAGCGGGGCCGGCCTGGGAGGGGGTGGTGGTGGCAAGTGGGATGTGCTGGGCGCTGAGAAGCTCATTAGAACATCTGATTAGTGGAAATTAAGGCGCCCAGGACTGATTCTTCCCTCCCAGTGGGAGGGATGAGTCCAGGAGGGTGGATGGACCCGGTGCTGCAGGAAGAGGCTACGCAAGGGGGCTCAGGGCTTGGGGATGTGGGGTTCGGGGAGGGCACGGGGTCACAGGAGGACAGTGGTGGCTCCCCGCCCAGGGCCGTGCTGCACGGACCAAACATCACACCACAAAAAGGCATTTTTCAAGGCCAAAAAAAGCCTGTTTGCTCTGGGAGGGGATTTCTGGCTGTTCCCTGGGTCCCAGACGGGAGCTGGACGAGGAGGTCAGTGGATGGATCCCTACCTAAAGCCGCTGTGATATAATTAATTTCCAGCCTCCTCGCAGGCACAGTCATCCCGAGTGTTGCTGTTCTGACACCGCGCTGCAAGATGAAGGATTTTATTTTTTTTTTTTTTTTAAGCGTGAGGAAGCTCGTTAGAAATAGCCCGAAGGGCAAAGTTAGGAAATGAAAATCCATCGGATCCGCTCGGAGCCGATGCGCGGAGCTTGATGAGAGCTGGGGCAGGGCTGCTGCTCCCTGCCTGCGAGGAGTGTGGGGTGTGTGGCACCCGGTGCCAGGTGTCACCCAGGCCAGGGAAAGAAGGCAATCCTTTGGGATGGTGGGGAGTGGGGCTGAGGGAAAATCAGCCGGGAAGAGGGGTGAAAGGAAAATGAATGAGGAAGAGCCAGCTTAGAGCGTCCCGTGTAGGTGCTGGGGAGGTCCTTGCACCCCGGGTTGGCCACTCATGTCAGGGCTGGAGGAAAGGGGAAGCTGGTGGGGAAAAGCTCAGTTTTCTCAGGATGCCTTATGATTTAAGTCGCAGCGGTGAGGCGCTGAGGGAGCCAGAGTGCCTTTGTTTTAGCAGCTCCAGAAATAACATTGCAATGAGTCATTATTTTTTAGCCTCTCCGGGGCAGGAGGTGTGGGGTTACGTCCAGGGAAGCCTCCGAGTTTGATCAGCAAGGTGAGCCCTGCTGTCATGGCAGGGAACATGGGAACAGGCTTTTTGATGCTGGTCCTGCTGTTTTGTGGTAGCTCAGGGTGAGATCTGCTCCAGGATGCTCCGGATCCAGATTTTATCTAGGGGATGGAAACTTTTCCATCTGCACAACTGAGCAGCCGCATCCTCTATGAGTTTGGAGGTTTTAATGAGTGAAGTTAATTGGTGTTATAGGTGGTGGTCTCCCACCCAGCCAGTGGTTGGGCTTAGATAGACATGACCGTGTCATGCAAACAGAGGTGATGTGGGTGTTGACACCTCAGAAATGCTGAGAAGTCATGAAATCAGCCTTTTTGAACCTGTAAATCATAGGCGCAGAACTATAAAGGTTCCAGAAAAATGACAGTGTTTAATAACCAAAGTGTTTGGTGGTGATTTAATTTGCATGTGGGGCTCTCTGGGGCTTGTGGTTTCAACCTTTCTCCCCGCCACGGTGAGGTCAGGGTTTGAGGGAGCAGGGCTGAGGTCTTCCTGAAATCACAGGACTCCTGGAGGGGGGGATTTCAAACATATTTCCCAGAGCTGGGAAATAACATGGATGGACCAGATTGTTGAATTTATTGGATTGTAGTGTAAAAATAACAAATCCTTTAGACTTCTCTCAATCCCAGAGGAGAAGCTGGGGGTGACGTCCTTTGGGTCCATCCCACCTTGGCTTTACTGGGGTGGCAGTCACGGCTTGTGGTGCCAAACGGTGCCAGGCTCTTCGGTGTGAAGGGCAGGGCAGATTGGTGATTAAAGGGAATAACACCGAGTCCCTGGAGAGCCATGAGGTCCCAGCTTGATTTACCATCCTGCAGGGAGGCACGTGTGGAGTTGGAGGTGGCTGGGAGCATATTGTGGTATATTACCTACACACAGCCAGGCTGGGTCTGCGATGGGGATGGGGATGGGGATAAGGATGAGGATGGATGGGGAGGAAAAGCACAGGGGAGATGAGAACAAGCAGTCTGCTTTTGCAGGTGCTGTGTCCCCTTATGAGGTTTGGTCTGGTTTGCAGCTTGATGCCTCCTATCTCGAGTAATTAACAGGGAAAAGAGAGGGCCTGGTTATCCATCCTTCAAGAGCAAGGGGTTGAATTGAAAGGCAGCGCCTTGGAAGTGGATCAAATAGCTCTCCAGCCCCCCGCGTACGGCTCGGAAACTCGCTGCCGTGCTGCGTTATCAAGGTGAACAGCTTTAGTTCAATTAACGAGAGGCTCGGAGCGGAGTCGTGGGAGGAGGCAGGGCTGGGCTTTTGCGCCCTTCGGGCAGCAGCGATCGCGGCCCCGCCGGCGGCAGGGCACGGGTGGCCCGCTGCGCCCGGGCCACCGCAGCTCCGCGTCCCTTGGCCGGGGGACCAGCTCCCCCTCCTCGCCTCTGCGGCGGGTTTTGTGCACCCCCTGGAAAAACCAGTGTGTGCGGAAGGGCTGCTCTTTGTTACCACCTCGCTTTCCCCCTCTTGCTAGTAATAATAATAATAATAATGATGATGAACCTCCCCGAAGCCAGTCGCTCCCGGCGCTGAGCTGCCACCCGCTCCCCGTGCGCCTAAATCCCGGCGGATGGCGGTGCCGGGAGCCCGCGCGCCTGGATTTTTCCTGCCGGTCGCTGCCTGGGCTGCAGCTGGCTCCGGCACGCAGAAAGCTGCAGGTGTGATTTGTTCATTTGCCTCCACCTCCC
>VZTG01003501.1:17355-29887 GCA_013397845.1 Melanocharis versteri | reverse complement strand
TCCCGTCCAACTTAGCCGGTTGCGGCGTTAACGGAGCTAATTGCACTGAAAAATAATAAAACCGGGGGAAAATATGCCTGAGTGTGGAGAGGGGGAGATGTGCGGGGGGCAGGAGCGGGTCTCGAAACCCCAGCTGCCCCCCAAAAGCGCCGCCGAGGTGGGGGATGCCGAGGCGGTACCCAAACGTGGCCGGATTGCGTTTATTTGGGCGGAAATAAAGATGGAGCGACTGCCCTGGGGAAGGCTGTAATCCCCCGGGGAGCGGCTCCGAAACCGCACCGGTGCTGCCCTTCGCTGCCTGCCCTTCGCTGCCTGCCCTGCCTGGCCTTGCTTTTGTGTTTGTTTGCTTCCGAGGAGGGGGGAGAAGGGAGCTGGAGAGGGGGGGGCTGAAGGCGGGGAGAAGCCGTGAGGGCGGAGAGCCGATTTAAATTGGACTTAATGGATTCCCAGGGCAGCTCTTTTAGATGAAAGTCAAAATAAGAGCCAAAGTGAATCTCAGCAGACCTGTCTGTTGCATTAGAGATGCAGACCTTCCTCTCCCTCCCTCCCTCCCTTTATTCTTTAAAAGAGAGGGGGGAAAAAAGTGTTATCCGTACGGAAGACGGCGTGGAGTTTCTCATTCCTATAATGCGAGCTCTAATTGAAGAACTTGCAGCCTCTTGGGAGAGTCTTTACTGATCGCTGCTTTTGTTATTCATGCCGCGCTCTGTTTTCTTGGGATTTTTTGGGGGGGCTGGTGCGAGTCTGGCTGCGCCGGGTGTGATGCTGTGTCCCCCCCAAGCTGGCTCCGTGGGCTGACGGTGGGTAGGACCCCCTGGTCCCCTCCTCGGGGGTCACAGCAGGTTTCCCCGGGTAGGTTGTGCTGTGCTGGAGGAGGATGTGAGCAGCTGAAGCCCCCCGGGAGCTGTCGGGGTGAGACGCTGCAGTGTGGCTGCGGGTGGCTCTCGTCCTCACAGGACCCCCTGGGACAGGGGACGGATCCTGCCCAGTGTGTCACTTGGGAATGGGGGCAGAGCAGGGTTCTGCCTCCTGCCTGCGCTCGCTGCGATGACTTTGGGGCGCCGTGGGGTGCCACGAGCCTGCTTGGTGCAGAGGGCACAGCACGGCCCTGCTCGCAGCTCTCCTGTCCCACGGGGGTCTGCGGGGTCACCTGGAGGGGACAGCTGTTGTGCCAAAGCCACGTGGATCCTCTGCCCACCCAGGGTGAGGAGCAGGACACAGCCACTGAGCCTGCAGGACCTATGCTGGGCGAGTTTCCCTCCTCTCCTGCCTTTTCTGTTGCTCAGGAATTCAGGACAGGGGTGCACAGGGAGACTGGTGGATGGGGCTCCCCTCTACGGAGGTCTCATCACCCCCACTTCCCCTCCCAGCCCCCTCGGGTGGCCAGAGGAGGTGGTGGCTGTCCCCAAGCCCTGTGTCCCCACGAGGTCCCATGGTGATGCTGCCCATGGCAGTGTGCTGGTTTGATGCAGCCAGAAGCTCCTGGGGAGCAGGTCCTTGTTGTCCCTGTGTCCCTTTCCCAGCCTTGGGCACCCATTTGAACTGTGCTTGAGCTCTACATGGATGAAAACAAGAACCACAAGCCCCAGAGCTGCTCCCAGAGGCATTTGGTGGCTGTGGGGTGAGCATGGCTGGGGGTGAGGATGTGTGAGCAGGATGGGGCTCTGCCAGCCCATCGGCTCAGCACGGAGGCAGAGCAGTTAACCTGGACACCTGATCTCCCCGGGAATTGTGTATTGACCCTGACAGCGATGCATCAGGAGCGACAGACTCTCCATCATCGATCCCTCTCCTCCCATCACCAGGTGTCGACACTGACAGTCGTGGAGCCGGCTTTAATTTCAGGCCTCTGGCTCCAGCACGTAACACTTAGCCATGGTCCCAAGGTGCCGCCAGGCTTTGCAAACAAACACCTCCACAGGCAGGTGACCGTCCCCATTTTGTGGCAGGGGTGGCACTTGCTGTGGGTGGCCAGCTGAGCTGGGGGCAGGGCTGACCATCCCGGGGCCGTTGGGCAGGGTGGCATTGCAGCCTTTGATGGGGGATCCAGGGATCACCTGGAGTTCCTGCTTTGCCAGTCTTAGCTAGGAAAACCCTCTGATCTGGTCCCCTTGTGCTGTCCGTGTTGAACAGCAGAGGATTTGCCCGAGCTGGGGTGTCCCAGTCCTTTTGCAGCCTCTTCTGGGTGACCTCATCTGGCCTGGCTGTGTCTCGCCTTCCCCACCTCTAAAATGGCCACTGCCAGATCTGCTGGGTGGTCAGGTGTGTGTGCCACCCCACAGGGACCTGCTGGGGAGCGCGGTGGGTGTTTGGGGTGCCTCGATTTTGGGCAGGAGGCCGGCGCTGGCGGGGGCCGGCTGGCACATCGCCTCTCCTCCTTCCCAGCATCTTGAGATTTCCGAGACGCACGCAGCCGAGCTGAGGCTGAAAAAGCTGCTTGTGGTTCAAGAGCATCTCCTCGACGGAGGAGAGAGGGAGGCTTTTCATTCCTCCCTTTCTTTTGGAGCTATCCAAGCTCCCCTCACCGGTGCAGGGGCTCTTCCCGCTCCCCCCTGCAAGGGAACGTTAAAAGCCAGGGGCAGCGGATATCTTGACACCCCGTCAATCCGAGCCTTTTACAGCAGCAGTCTCTGAAGGCTGGCACTGCTGCACAGAAGAAAACAAGTGAGAAGGGGGGGGAGGCGAGAGCAAGCCTTTGCAGCCGGCAATCGATAATTGTGGTGTCACTCACTGCCTTGGAAGTTCCCGCATCCCCACGGTCGCTGGTGGGGGGGAGAAGGGGAGGGTGAGAGCTGGGCTCTGCCCCGCCAGCACCGGGCACGGGGCACGGGGGTGGCGGAGGGCGAGAGCCCGGCCCCGAGCAGGAGCCTCCCGCTGCATTACTCACCACTTGATGTAGCTTGAACCTTTCAACTCCCTCCCCTTGGGGATGGAGCGGGCTGGGCAGAAGGTGTTGACGGAAAACGCTCTCCTTTCTTAGCTTTGAGGGTTTTTATTCCCCTTTCCTTCTTTTTTTTTTTTTCCCTTCAGCACCTCTCTCTATGTTTTGGGCTTTCATAATCCCCCCAAAATATAAAAGAAACCCAAAAAAAACCCCCCAACCCAGCTCCCCCTCATGTGTGTCTCTGTCTTAGCAAAAGCTGAGGCAAAAGATCAAGGAATTCTTCCTTTTGTGCAGCTTTCAAGACCAAAGATGTGCCGGTGAAAAGGGGAGGCTCAGAGTACCAGGCACACACAAGTGTTAAAGGAGAGGCTTCCCTTTTGTCTCCAAGGCAATCAGCCGGTGAAGGGATCCACAAATTAATTAAAAATTGCTCTGTCTTGATTGAGTTATTCCTGCTCGCATCCCACCTGCCTATCAAAAGACTGGGAATGGCAGGAGGAAATTCCTATTTCTTTCCCAAACAGCTCAGACACGTACCACGGTCTGTCTCGCTTGCCTTTTATCCCAGGCAGCAAAGGAAATAAAAAAAAAAGAAAGGGCTGGCGCGGTATCCAAAGAGATCTCTCCCGGAGGATGCGTCCCCTCTCCTGCGCTAACAAATGCTGCGGTATTTGGACGATTTGGAAGAAAAATGAGCAGATTTACGTGTCAGGCGTGGGCCAAATTGTAGTTGTAGCTCCATGAAGTTGATGGAGATCCATCGGAGATTAATTTGGCCCGGGGTCTGGCGCTTGCTCCGCAGGGAATAGGCTGGATCTCTGCCTTGGTTGAAACAAGAGGTATTCAAATGGGTTTGTTGTGGCTGTGCTATGCCCAAGTGGTAGAGCCGAGCAAAAATCCCAACTGGTTGTATCCCCGGTGCCAAAGCACCATAAATACACCTCGAGCTGTCAAGTCCTGCACAGTCTCTACCGCATTTACCGCTGAGAACGCTTTAAGGGGGTAGATTTATCTGTAGGGGCTGTACACAAGTCTCCCTGTGTGCTTTGCTGAGAGGCTTGAACTCCATCCCGGCATCCTGATGGGGGAAGCCTTTCTCCCCTCCTGTCTGTGGGATTTCCACCCGAACCGAGCCTGCGCCAGGGCTCAGCCTGAGCCCCAGAGAGCCCAGCCCTCCCTTCGCTGGGCTCAGGGTCTGGTTTGGGGGGGCATCATCAGTCAGTGCCTCTGAGCAGGATTCGGGGTGGGGGGGGGTGGTTTGCTGCTTTGCAGTCAGACCTTGCTTCCTCTGCTTTATTGTCATCTCCGCTCTTAGTCACCGCTCGATGCCTCACCAGGGGACACTGCTCCTGCTGCATTTATGGCAGCCACTAAAATTGGCTGCTCCGACGGGGAGGGACACTGAGCATCAGGGAGGCTCTGCCCAGCTTCCTTATGGTCCTTGGCACGGCGTGGGGAGCGTAGGGGAGCTGCAGGGCAGGTCGGTCACCAAATGGGTCCCCTGTGCTGAGGATGGGCCTCCAGCTCCGCTGGGTCCCTCCAGCTGATGCGTGAGGGAATATGGGAGCAGTGCTGGAAAGGAGCGGCGGCGGCCGCGTTCTCAGGTGGAGATGGCCGGCGTGTAAATGAAAATGAGATGCTCGATAAAGTAGGAAAGCATAATTAAAAACGTTCACGGCTGCTGGCTCGCGAAGCGTGGGCACTCAGTGATCCAGCGAGGCACAGCCGTCCCCCCCTCCCCAAACCCCACGGCTCTCAGCCCGCCTCGTCCTGTAATAGCGTGTCCTTCACATGCCTGTCGCTACATGATCTATAGAACAGGGCTGGCCTCTCATACCACTGCCTTCCTCCAGGCCGGGGACTGGATTCTCCAGAGGAGACTCTAGTCCTATCATAGCATGTCCTTCACCGTGACTGCTGCTGCACAGAGTCACGGCAGCGCGGGGCTCTAATACCTTGTAATTCACTGTGACTGCTGTGGCAGGACCTGCACCGTGCTGTGCTGCCGCAGCCCTTCAGACCCCTTGGCTTTTGCATCTGCTCTTGGGCTTCAGAGCGAGGGCTGGGTGGGAGGGGATATACCGTGGGGGGACCTTGGAGGTGTCCCGGGCTTGGAGCCTGGTCCCCAGCTCCTGGTGGGCATGGGAAGGTGCTGAGCATCCCCCGGACACGGTCCCATCCTGCCTCCTGGGTGGTTTGAAGGAGGGAGTGCTGGGGGCCAGGCCCTGCCTTGGCAAGGGAGAAATCCCTGTGAGCGTGCCAGGGTGGGTGAGAAATGGCCCTTGGATGCAAGGAAAGCATCCTTCCTCTGGGTGGTTTGGGCATCATGATAAATGTCAATATCTCTGCGCACACAAAGGAGAAGGGGACATTTGGCTCCTGAGCGCGTTTGTTCCAGGAGCTGATTTACTTTGAAGACTTAAAGGGTTCTCTGATGCTTCCCTCTTCGCTGGTTAACCCTGTTCCTTTGCCAGTTAAATAGAAATGCAGCTGCCATCAATAAAGCCCTTCTGGAGGCTGTTCCATGGGCATTGCCCCAGTGCTGTGCTGGACACTGCTCCCCCTTCCACTGGTCTGGTTTAGCTCCTGCATGGGCAGAAGGCGGCTGCACCCCTGAGCTTTTGCTGCCCTGGTAAAGGGAGGATTCCCTGTGAGGGGTGAGGGTTTTCCAGCCAAGTGGTGGAGATCGGGGTGCTCACAGCATCCCCTTGGAGCCGTGCTGTGCACGGGACAGGGTGTCGGTGACTATGGCTCAACCAGGAGCCACATTTGGGATTGCTGCTTTGTGTGGCTGGGTTTTCTTTGGAGGGGAGGCATTGGAAAGCCATGCCTGGAAGCTGGAGCCTGTAGGAAGAGTGAGGATGTCTTGTCAGGGCTCCCGGGATGGGAGAAGAGCGTGTTTGGTGGCGAGATGGACGAGGGAGCAAATTTTGGGAGCTAGTGCTTCCCTGCAGCATGATGCTTGACTTGTTTTCCAAAAAACAGGAGTTGGCATCTCCTCTTTTGCTTCCACACAAATCGTCAGCGTTGTTGTTGCTCCTGCTTGGACTGGGGAAGGAGGAATTTGGCCCAGTGGCTTTTTTTTCTCCCACTTCCCCCAGCAGCCTAGACTACAGATCTGCAAACAGCTGTAAGGAGAGCAGAGATCATTAGCTGGCAGGATCAGATGAGATAGTTTCTTAAAAGGATTGTCTGATTTCTCTATTGATCAGCCTGATTTAAAAGGGGGAGTTGGGTCAGGGGGCATAAATTATCATTGAAGGAGGGGTGAAGGCCTCAAAGGCTGTGCTGCACTTAGCTGCAGTGCTGAGACTCTGGGCAGGGACGTGCAGAGCTGAGCGCCGTGGCTGCCGGCCAAGCTGGGTCTCCTCTACGCTGAACTGGGAACCGAGTCAAGGGAAGTGCATTTAAACTTGGGTAAAGAGCCTCTCTCTCTTCGCCAAACTGGTCTCTGCAGCCCCCACCGTTTGGGGTCAGAGGGGGAAGGGGTGCAGCGTGTGGCCCCGGGCGGGGTTTGAGGTGCGGTGGTGGCTTGGGGCCGCTGTGGGGTCCCGCTGGCTCTGAGCTCCCTCCCTCCCTCCCCAGAGAGAGGATGCTCTCACCCCGCAGAGACCTGCGACCTCTCCCTGGCTTTCCCCAGGCTCCCTGTGTGGTCTCCAGCGAGATGTTGAACCACGGGAGGTTTCTGCCTCCCTGGCTGTAAAATGAAGCTAATCTGCAACCTGAGGTTGCTGCTTTCCCGGTTCTTGTGATCGCTGCCCAGGGCTCCTGCATCTCCTGCCACTGGAGTCACGGGACTTGCAGGCTTTGCAGTGGCCCCCCCCAGCTCTGGATTGTGGGAAGAGGAGTGGGAAAACATCCAGGGAAAATGAGACACCATCCACATTGATGGCAGAGGGTCTGTTTTTGGGGACATTGCGGATCTTCCACACCAGCTTGTTCTGCTGCAGCGTGGGTCCTCATTCATTCTTCCCTCACTGTCATCTATCCTCATGATGGAGGAGCCTTTTGTGCCCAGGTCAGTGTCCCGTCTCCACCTTCTCCCAGGGTTTGCCTCTCCCACGACTCTCTGAGGCAGGACCATGGGGATCTGCAGTGGGGCTGTGTCACTGTGACAGGGTTTTGTCACCCCAACAGGGCATGAGATGGAGCCAGGACAGGCTGTCTCAACAGGGAAAGCTGCAGGAGCACTTGTGGGATGCCAGATCATCTTCTGATTGGGGTTTGTGCCCTTTCCAGCCCCGATGGAGCTTGTTCCTCTTATATCTGGCTGTGCTAAAGTAAAACGGTGCGAGAAGTGTGATTTCTGGAGCTGTGGGCAGGTCTGAGGTGCCCTGGTGAGCGCTGGGTTGGGGCATCTGCCTGGAGTAGTGCCGTGGGGGAGGCTGACACAGCCACACTCTTGATGTCCCCAGGGTGGGGACATGTCCTGAAAGTGGGTCCATCTGCCCTTTCCCAGTGCTGTTCCACGTGCCAGAGGTGCAGCCAAGGCTGCTGCCCACCCCAGTGTTGCCCATCCTCTTGCTCCTGCCCTCCTGCATAGAATCATAGAATCACAAAATCGTGAAGATTGGGAAACCCCTCTGAGACCATCAAGTCCAACCGTTAACCCAACACTGCCAAGCCCACCACTAAACCGTGTCCCCAAGTGCCACATACACACATTCTTTGAACACTTCCAGGATGGATGAGCACTCCACCAATACCCTGGGCAGCCTGTTCTGATGCCTGACCACCCTTTTGGTGAAGACATTTTTCCTAATATCCAACTTCAACTGCCCCTGGCTCAACTTGAGGCCATTTCCCCTTGTCCCATCGCTTGTTACCTGGAGCAGAGCCCGACCCCCACCTGGCTGCACTCTTCTGTCAGGGAGTTGTGGAGAGTGAGAAGTTTCCCTCTGAGCCTGCTTTTCTCCAGGCTGAGCCCCCCACCGTCTCCCTCAGCCGCTCCTGGGGCTCCAGATCCTTCCCCAGCTCCGTTGCCTTTTTTTGGACACACTCCAGCACTTCAATATCTTCCTTTTTTTGAGGGGAACATCGCCATGTGCCCCATCACTGTGCACGGTGGCTGCTGGGGACAGCAGCATGGTGGTTCCCCATGACGTGTGGCTTTGGAAGGAGATGAGCCAAGTCATTATCGCGGATCCCTTCTGCCAGGTGGAGAGCAGGGCACCAGCATCCCGGCCCAGGGCACGGCTGGGAGCGGGCAGGGGGCTCAAAGGCTGAGCCAGGGCATCAGGGGCTCGCAGCAACCCCGCTCCCACTGAGGAAGAGAGCATCTCTTCCAAGCATCCGCCAGCATCGGCCTCGCAGCGTGGCTGTGGGAGCAGCCACCAGCGTGCGGCAGCTGGGCCGGCATTATCCTGGAAATGTCATCCGAATGCCAGCCCGCCGGTGAGCGCCAGGACGTGGCAGGAGGCGGTGACTCGGCTTGCCGGCATTGGCTACCATTTTAGAGGAAATGTGGAGCGGCGGGTAATTATTTCTCGTTCTTAATTGAAATTTCAGCCTCAGTGGTTCGCGAGAGCGGGCGGGAGCAGGAGCACAGGCGAGCGTGACACAAACGCGGGGCTCGTTGAGGGATGAAGGGGAGCACGAGTGAGCTGAGCCTGTGGGGTGGCAAAGCATCTCCCAGCTCCCGCAGGGTCCAGCACTCCTGGGAAGGAATTCCCATAGCCCGCAGCGCGGCCTGCTCACGGTTGCAAAATAAAACCAACCCCCAGAACGCCAAGATTTTAATTTTTTTTTTTTAGCGGGGGAGGATGCTTTATTGTTTCTTTATTCCCGTATTTCTGTTTTGCTTGGGATGAAGGGCCAATTAACTGGAATTAGGCGCTGCAGCCTGGCACCCCGCGTCGGCTCGGAGCAATCAGGTGTAGCGCAGCATGGCTGATGAGAGCCAATCAAGATGTATAAATGAGGTGTTGACATTCAAACAGCAGGTACCCGCGCCGCCCGGCCGCAGCCGCGCTTGCGTGCCGCCGAGCCCGCGACACGGAGCCGGGCACTGGGCACGGCCAGAGCCTGCTGGGACAGCCGGGTCTGCTCCAGCTCCAAAGCTTTTTGTGTCAAGCGGGATGGCAGGGACGCTGCGCTGCCCGTGCTGGGGACAGTGGGCATGAGGGAGAGTAGTGGACATCCCTGCCAGGGTCTGTTTGCTGGCAGCCCCCGTGCCCAGTGCTGATGCAGCCCATGGTCAGGGAGGTGCGGCAGCTGCGGAGCCCTTAGCTCTGCTCCGGGGTGGGCAGCCACAAAAAATACTGTTCCTTTTGGGGAAACTGAGGCATAGGGCGATGTAGGCAAGGTCCGCAGTGCTGGGGCCTGGTTTCGCCCTCAGGGTTTTGTATTTCCATTGCCAGGGGCAGTTTTGTCTTCAAGTCCCTGAGTGGCATTGGGACACATCAGTCCCCCCGCTGTCTAGGGACAGTGGGTGGTGACCTCGGTGTGACCACGATGCTGGCAGGTGCAGGGCCAGCGTCCTCCAGCAGTTGGTCACCCTCAGCTCTTGGGTTTGCCATAGCTGCCGCTGTGGGACACCCGGGGAGGTGGGGACCAGGGGCACCAGTGGTGTGGCAGCACCGCACGGGCCAGAGGAGCTCAGAGGCCATCCAGGGAGGAGAAAGCAGCTCCGTGGCGAACAACCTCATCAGCGTTTCCTGTCTCACGATGGAGAAATCGCATGTGGCGAGAGGCTCTAAAAATAGGCTCGGCAAACTTTTAACCACATCTGCAGATGTTAAAGGTAAAGCCAGAGCGGCCCCGGGGAAGAAAACGTCCCTGGCCGTGCCTCCCTGGTGTTAACCCTCAGCTCTGCCGGTGGCAGGGAGCTCTGAGGGCAGGAACCCCCGGACGGGCAGCGGGGCCGAGCCTCGGCCTCGTCGCGTCGCTCTCCTGAGTGTCCCCATTAAGCGTGTGGCAGGAGGACATTAGGAGCAGGAGCACGTACCGGCAGGCTCTGTCTAACAGCGCTGCCGCCTGACCCTGATTTGTAGCAGGGCTGAGCAGGGAGGTTTGCTGTAGTGTTACAGCTCTTCCTGTGGTAATAGCCGGCTGGGCAGCACTCGCACGGCACCGCCAGTGGCATGGGGAACCCATGGCTGCTGGGGTGGATGGGGTGGGAAGGAGATGCTGTAGCTGGGTCGTGGCACATTTGCTTGCAGGAGAGCAGAGGGGGCATGTGGGGACACGGTGTTGCTGCTGGAGTTGTGTCTCCCCATGGCAGCAGTGCTGGCGCCCAGCGTGGTGGCAGGGACATGGCTGGATCTGCCTGTCCTTGTCCCCACCAGCCCAACGACCCCACGTCCAGTGGCTCGTCCTGCATGCTGCAGTGGGTGCATGCCAGTGGTGCTGCTGTCTCCTTGCCTCCTGCCCCTGTGTCACATCGCCAGGGCTGGAGTCACTTGGGGACAGCGGCCAGGGCTGCCAGCTCCTCTCCCAGCCGAGGTGTCAGCTCCCTGATGGCACGCAGGGGATGTTGTTTCACTTCCCCTGCTTCTGCCATGCCAAAGGTGACAAACCATCAGAGGGTGCCAGCCCTGTGCATACGGAGGTCCCTGTGTACCGTCCCTGTGGGGATCTCTGTGTGGGGGTGGATGCATCCCATTGCCGAGCATCCCCAGCGGCTTGCAGAGGCAAAACTGACCTGGCGATGGAAGGGAAATAAAAAACCTGGAGGGTCAAGGTGAGCCCCAAGGCTGTGGTCCTTGTGGAGGGCTGGCAAGGGGCATTCTGCCCACAGAAGATGGAAGAGGCAGCGCTGACTGCCAGCGTCACTCCGTGGTGCTGTGGTCCCTGGCCTGTGCCAGCCCCGCAGCCCCAAGCGGGAGATAGCAAGAATCTTTAACCTCACAAGCATGGAAGGTTGACTCGGACCATCGGAAAGATGAAAGAGACAGAGAGAGGGAATGATTAAAGGGAAGAAATCAAGATTCCTCGCATTGCCTTAGCTGCCCGCTGCCTGATGCCGGCAACTCGCAGGCCCTCGGCACCTCTCGCACGCAGCTCGGCGCAGGGGCACGGGAGGGCACATGACTTTCTCCTCAGGAGGGAACTTCCCAGGCAGATTTTAATAGTTGCTGTTTGTGTGATGTCTGGGGGAATCCATTCCTTCCTGTCTTCCATTGCCTGGCTTCACCTTCTCCTGCCGGCAACTGCTGCGTCCTCACGTGATGGTTTGGGTTGTTGTCAGCCTTCACCTGCAACCGTGGAGGGGAGAAACTGCCCCTCAGAGTTTTATTTAGCTGAAAAACCCGACTCAAACCCAACCTCAAACAGGTGCAGGGTGCAGGGTGCCTCATGGTGGGATGACCAGGATGCTGGGGAGCGGCGCTGGTCCTCAAGAGTCTCCACCGGCCACATCGGGGTCGGTGTTTTGGCAAAAGGCATCACCTTGCCAGTAGGAATAATAGCCAGGAGGGGGAGGGGGCCGGGGCAGGCAGACAAGCAAATCCGTTTTATCAGACGCCGCATATTTTATGAAAGCACATTTCAGCTCTTCAGCCTTGGAAAGCTTTTCATACCCTTTAATTTTCTAATAAAAAGGAATTACGTTTGCTGAAAAGCCAGTAACAAGATTCACTGTCATTGTCTTTTGTACAGACCATAATTCCTGGCTCGGGCTCCTGCCTGCAGCCCCGTTGTGTGGCCCCAGGTGTGGGTTTGGGGTGCTGGCAGGGGTGCCTGAGGGCCACGGCTGTGCCAGCAGCGGGCAGGGGAAAGCTTTGCCAATGGGAGCTTGTGGCAGGTGCCCAGGAGTGACAGGGGTGAAGGTGAGCACCACGTTTTTCTGCATCCACAGTGATGCCTCTTGGTGCCCAGCACGCCCCTGAGAAAGCAGCATCTGGTTTTGAGGTGGTTCCCGCTCTCTGCGTGTGCCGGGTGGGACAGCCTTTGAACCAAAAATCAGTTTGATTGCCTGGTCATTGGCCTTGTAACTGCGAGCTCGAGGGCGGTGTGAGGTCCTGGCGAGGCTGGTGGCTGGCAGACAGCTCTCCTGGCCTTTGATGTGGCAGGGACAGGTTGTGGTTACGCACGTGTCGGAGCAGTGGGGTGTCTTTGCTGAGGACAGCGAGCCGGTGTCCCCCGGCTCTGCGCCGGCCCTGTGGATCTGACTGGTGGAAAGATTCAGCTGGGCAGCCAGCAATTCCCGGTCATCCCCCGCCATCCCGGGTATCCCTCCTGCAGGCTGCAGGATCTGGCGTGCAAACAGCAGCTACCACACGTGAGACCTCAGCAAGCCCGCGGCGCTCCCGAAATCCAGCCAACCACAGGCTCTGACAGAGGGCAAAGCGCGTCTGGGTGCCAGCTGGGGCCGGCACCGAGAGCCACCATCTCCTGCCAGCAGCACCCCGGCGGTGTTTGCAGCATGGAGAGGCCTTACAGGCTCACTTGCACCCCAGTTTTCCTGCGGAGCCTGCTGGGACAGCCGGGGCTGAGCCGCAGCTCTGCCCGTGCCGCGCGGGCTCCCGGCCGGCTGCCACGTGGCGCCGGAGCCACGATGCCGCAGCCGCTGGCGCTCCGTCTCCTTCCGAGTTGCTCATTTGAAGTTTCAGCTCGCCGGCTGTTTTCGTGCAGGTGGGATGCGAAACCAGCCCACAAACACCAATAAATATCTTCTATATCCTCCCTCCCCCTCCAGCCCCCCCCCCG
>VZTG01003501.1:5783-17345 GCA_013397845.1 Melanocharis versteri | reverse complement strand
CCCCACCCCCCCCCCCGCCTCCAATTCTCGTTTTCATTCTTACTTCCCAGCTGGTTTTGGGGGGGAAAACGGGTTTTCAAAGCTTTCCATAAACGTGTGTAACAATAGGAAGCGTTGCCTTTTAGCCTGCGGCCGGCACAGTTTTAAATGAGGTCCCAGGTAGTCATGGTTACCTCTCCTCTTCAGTAAGAGATGACTTTTATTTCCTGCCTTTTGTATTTGCACATCTCAGATATACATTCTCCTAAACCATAATTGGTATTCACGGATAGACAGGAACGCAGGAGCTAGCTGCCACAAGAGGGGAAGAGCCAGATGGACGCAGGGGGTGTCAAGGTCTCCAAGCCCCCAAACATCAGGAAATCTTAATTTCAAGTCATTTTTCCTCCCCTGGCAAGGGCGGGGAGGCAGACCTGTCTCTCCACAGCCTCAGGGCTTGTCCTGATCCCACCTCCCTCGCAGCATCCTGGTTATTCTGGTTGCTGCGCCAGAATTTACGGGATTTACCCTGTGGTCCTGCAAGCCTCTCTGGCATTCTGCATCCCCCCCAAGCATCCCTTCATTGTGCTGAGCTGGGAGGGTGACAGAGGGGCAGCCCTGTGCCCCTTGTCCCCGAGCAGAGTCCTGACCCCACGGGCACTTTGAGGGGCCAAGCCTGCACCCATTGATTTTTGGAGGCACGAGGGGGAAGCAGAGATGTGGGGCTGTAGGCTCGCGGCGGGCACAGCCTGGGGAGCGGGCGCAGGAGGGAGAAGCACTTGGCAATGATTGATGAAAGATCATAGCCTCATTCCACGGGATCATTGCTCAGAGTGTGGGCAAAGCTGCGTGTCCCAAGGGGACCATCGCCTGGATGCATGCGAGCCTGCGATTCAGGGCAGAGGGGATGCAAAGCCACATATTTTATGCCTTTTTTTTTTTTTTCCTCTCTCTCTCTCTCTCTGTCTCTCTCTCTAAAGCACCAGGAAAACAAAAACCCAAGCTGTCTAATCAGAGACAAGCAGATTCCACCCACTTCCTTGGAAAACTTGCATTTGCTAGGAAATCATCTCGCTGCATTTACAGCAAGCAGAGTGCCCCAGCGGTAGCTCGTGCCTTTCTGGCAGGATGATAACCAGCGCTGAACAATTATTGCGCTGGAGCGGGAGCAGCAGACATATTGGCTTTTCTCAGCCAGCAGGAAAGAATTTGCAAAACTAAGCAGGCGACTGGAGCAGCTCGGATTTGCAGCGTTGGATGCGCGGTGCCGGGGATTCACAGCTCACCAGATTTGCTGGTGGCAGCATATCAGGGACTCGCACACCGCATGCACCTGGGCTCCTATTTACATGATTTTTTTTCTTTTCTTTTCTTTTTTTTCTTTTTTTTTTTTGCAAGGGAAGGGCTTGTTTTTTGCTGCCTGGAAAATGCCTCTGGTTCCCAGCTTCCCCCGTGGAGGCTCAGCCCCCCAGGTGTGCGCTCGGGCAGTGGGGAGAAGTTGTTTGCTTTTGTATTTTTTCCCTTTTAATGAGAAGAATGTGTACTTGTCACAGAATCATAGACTGGTTTAGGTTGGAAGGGATTTAAAGACCATCCACTTTCACTCCCTGCCATGGGCAGGGACATCTTCCACCATCCCAGGTTGCTCCAAGCCCTGTCCAACCTGGCCTTGGACACTTCCAGGGATGGGGCATTCACAGCTTCTCTGGGCACCCTGTGCCAGGGCCTCCCCACCCTCACAGGAGGGTGTTCTTAAAAGAAATTCTCAAAAAATACTGTCAAAATTGTTGTCAAGGAGGTTGTCCTTAAAAACCAGTGCTGGGAAGAAAGGCAGCAGTTCCAGCAGGATGCCCATGCCAGCCTGGCTGCCCTTAGCATTGCCAGAGGAGCAGGGTCTGCCTGGGGCTTCCTAGGGGAAGCCTTTTGGGGCACAGCCACAAATCCCCAATCCAGGCAAAACTTCTTTGCTCGGCTGTAACTTCAGGCAGGGATGTATGGGATTGCTGGAGCAGCTCCCATCCCTCAGAGGTTTTTGGTTCTTCCACAGATAAAACTCTCCCCGACTGCAGGTCCCACATCTGCCTTGGCTCCTCCATGGGCTGGGCAGAGCGGAAGCAAAGAAATCTCTTCTCTTCAGGCTTGTGGGTTTGGGAGCTGGATCTGTTGCCGTTTCCCTCTGCCCACTCACAGCAATCCCTGTCTCTGCTGGAGCATTTCTGAACGGGATGCTCCAGTGTGGAGAAGTGGCACGGTGGGGTTTTGGTGTGGATCTGAACTGTGTTCCCACTGTCGGTGCTGTTTGGCAAGGACAGCAGGCAGAGCCTGGCCTGGGATACTCTTCCCAGCCCTGCTCGGGATGCAAACTGCGCATCAGTTGCACCAGCAGCTGATGGAGACTCCAGTATATTAGCAGCATTAATTAAGTTACAAAAATTATGCATGTTATCAGTTATGAGACGACCTTTCATAAACTCCGTTATTAAAGCAATAAAGCATGACCCGCTGGTCCTAACCAGTCTAATGGCTGGCTAAGAGCGTGGTTTTTCACATAATACTTTTAGCAGGTCATTAGCCGAGCAATAAGATAACGTGGAGAGCCAAAGTGATGTGCAGGAATGGCAGTGGAGGCAGAGACAGTGCTTGATGAGGGGACATGGGGCTGGGGGTCACCTGTCCTCCCACACTGCTTGTACAGGTGTGCACGGCTCCGGTGATGGCTGTGGTGGGTGATGGTGGAGTGCTGGGTGATGCCAGGGTGCTCCCAGCCTGTGCCGTGCTGAAATCCCAGTGCCGTGGGGCAAACCCAGCCCTGGGGCAGGTGTGGGGCCGGTGTCGGTCCCTCTGAGCTCTGGTTTCACTGCCAGAGCCCACCCTGCAGAAGGGAGATGGGGTGTTGTGATGTGGCTATCCCAGCTGCAGTCCCAGTGGGCTGTAGGGCGAGGATGGAGACCCTGACCTTCCATGAGGCCAGGGGTGGGATGGAGGGGCCTGGGCTCCCTCTGCATGAGTGATCTTGATGTATGGACAGTGCTGGTCTCAGCATATGGTTGGTGTTGGTCTCTCTGGGCTGAGATCCCCATTTGGGGGTGTACAAGTTGGTCCCCTCCCTGCCGTGCCTGTGGGGACATGCCAGGCATCCAGGGCCACCCGGAGGAAACCACCAAGCCCTGACCCCCAGGTGCTGCTCCCTCCGCACGCTGGTGCTGTTACTGAGCACATCCCAGCCGAGTGTGATGCCCTCCCTACCCCTGGCCATGCCATCAGACCTGGACGTGCCAAGAGCTGCACCACAATCCAGCACCCCCAGCACCCCCAAAGCGCCTTTCCCGCTCCCCGCCAGCCGTTTCCAGGCACTGACCCTCTCCATAAACAAAGGAGAGGGAGAGGGAGGGTGGCTGGCATGTTAATATACTCTCCCCCCCTCTTTTCCTCCCTTCATCCCTCTGGGAAAGGCCTTTGCAGATATAAGCAAACCTTGATTAAAAGCTGCCTGACAGGCAACGGCAGCAGCAAGCAGCAGGCAAGGAAGCTCTCCAAGTCCAAAGGGAGCTGCTTCTGCTGCTGCCGCTGCTGCCTCCATTCTCAGATGTCCCTGATCCTTTAATCAATCACAGCCGCGGAAGAGAAGAGCAAACACCCGTGCCGGGGCAGAGGTATGTGCACGCATTCGTTCCAGCCGCAGCCGAGGCGGCAGGGCGGCCGCACGCCTTCGGCTGGAGGCACGGAGCCGTCCCCGCGCCCGGAGCTGCTCCTTCATCTCACGGGGACGAGCAGGGGCTGTGTCCCTGCCGGTGCCTCCGCCAGCCCCGAGGAATCCGGCGTGGAGGATGGTACCCCACGGGCTGCAGGCAGCGGGAGGAGCCCCTTGCCCTCTCCCCAGGTGCTCCAAGATGCGTTCCCGGGTAGAGGATTCTCCCAGCTCCCATCCCGTGGGCTGTGCCACACCGGCACTCATGTGCGAGCAGCGAGCGGGGAGAAGGGGGTTCTTGCAGATGTTGGGGAGCTGTGGGAATGGGGATGGCCACAGGGAGCCAGCCTGGCTGTTGTGTCTAACATGGGGCTGGCCAAAACCCATCCGTCCTTCGATGGCACACCATGGCTGGGCACACGGAGCAGCGCCCGTGGCTCCTGAGGTGTCCCCATTGGGGGCAGAGCCCCATCCTGGGCTCTGTGGGGTGGGAAGGATCCTCTCCAGCCCCAGAGGGACAGTCAGGGCCTCACGCCAGCCGTGGCCATGCCTGGAACCACCAGCATGCAGAGAAACCGCCCACCCCCGGGATGATTTGTCACCAAGTCCTGTGTGTCACCGCGGGGCTCGCTCCTCGGAGAGGCTGGAGATGGGGGCGGAGGGAGGGGAAAACCACGTCGTTTTAATAAAACCCAGCAGAATCCTCTCGTTCCTGACGTGCTTCCCCAGCTCGCGTGCGGCAGCGGGAGCTCCGCCGGTGCGAGGCCGGCAGGGGCAGGCAGGGACCGCGATTTTCCTGCCTATTTTTGTGCCGTCGCTTATTTTTAGCGCCGCATCTTAATATATTGTGACAGTGCCCTGGGACGTAGCGCGCCTCCGGTCGCAGGAGAAGGTGTCTGGGGCAGAGCTGCTCGACGCCGAGAACGAGTTGCAGCCGATGGCCGGCACAACGCCGGCTAACGAGGCACCCGCCGCTAACGGGGGTCCCCGGGGGGACGGGGAGAGGGGCTGGCATGAACCTGTGCGTTGGATTTGCCGGGGCTCTGCAGGGAGGGACTTGCCCTTGGGGGAGTCACGGGTTTTAATATGTTTTTTTAATTAGGCAGTTCTGGTAATGACGGGCTGGTCGCCGGCAGAGCCGGTGCCAGGTGGGAGCGGTGCCTTCGTGGAGTGGGTGCCCGTGAGGACAGGGACGTGGATGGTTTGATGTTTCAGGGACCTTGGGCGTACTGGGAGACTCCAGTGCTGTGCTGACTTTGGTCTCCCTCCCTGGAGATGGTTTTTGGGAAGAGTTGAGTGGTTTCCATGCCAAGATGTGCCTCACGGTTGCCTTTTTGGACATCCAAGTGGGTTTTGATGCAAGGCCGAGAGGCAGCTGGCAGAGGCACGGGATCTTACCGGGATCAGGGTGAGATCCCACCAAGGCAGAGGTTGCCAGCACTGGCTCAGCCGTGGGTGTAATTCCGGTGGGGAAGCTGTGTCCCTGGGGAGATGTGGGTGCAGTGTGGTGCTGGTTCTGGCAGCGGGAGTCAGCGTGCATGGGCGCTGCCTGCCCCAAGCCCATTAGTAATGGATCTTTGTGGAATAACCCTTCTCATTAAGGCGAGCTACCCCGTGTGTCAAAGCTGCTTTATAAGGAAATTATACTCGGCTCCAGCCGGGATGTGCGTTATGTAAATGGGGCAGTGCACAGCCCTGATTGAGACATCATGGGGCAGCTCAGCCCGGGACCCCTGGGAGTCTTCAGTCCTGGGGGAAACAGGGGCTCCAGAGGGGCTGGAGGGTGCTGCTGGTGTGGGATGCCCCTCAGCCACCTCCTGGGGTCTGGCAGCCCCTGTGTGCACCCAGGGCCTTGGCAGGAGCCATGGAGCTGGTTAGGGCTGGAGTGTGTCCAGGTGTTGGAGGATCCAGCATCCCAGCTCCAGTCACCACATCCTCCTAACAGCATTGCCAAGTATCTCCTCTCTGCACTGTGTCACCTCTCTTGGTTTGGGGGAGCAGAGGGGAACTCCCTCTCTTCCATCCCACCCCCCAGTTTTGTCAAGATGTCACTGCGTGCCCAGCGCTGGTGGAGGAAGTGTGGAGCTCCCCTCTGCTCCTCATGTCATGACCTGAAGCCCTGCTGAGCTGGGATTAAATCCTCCTGACCGCACATCTGAGGCGTTGGGATGCTCTGCACACACATTTGGAATGTTGAGACGCTCCAGCGTTTGGGAGAGAAGCAGGAAGAATGTGCCAGAGCTGAAGCCATCACAGGGCTTTGGTGCCCATCATGGGACACTGAGGACACCAAAGGACACCGTGAGACACCGAGGTTCTTCACACAGCACCTGTGCTTGCTGCTCCATCCCAGGAAGGAGTGGACACAGCACGCACCAGCCCCCGGGATCCAGCTGGAGCATCCCCACACGCCAGGACATTGGCACCTCGTTGTGGGAACAGGGTGGCAGCTCGGCAGGGAAGTGAGACCCTTCTCTTTTTTGGCAGCGGGTTCCTAATCAGCAGGACCCGCGCGCCCCGCCGCAGGCACGCCGCGCGCTGCTATTTACGGAGCTACTTGAAATACACCTGCAAGAGGGGAGAGCAGAGAGGAGCGCCAGCAAGTAAATAACCCAGCAACCCGCCAGAATGAGAACAGGGAGAAGAGATGCAGCAGTTGAAGGCAAAAAAAAAACCCCAAAATGAAGTGCGATGTGGAATTGAGGGGCTCCGTCCCGGTCATGCCGTCGTTTTTCACCAGGATGCTCATTGGTGGTGGTGGTTGGTGGGGAGACCCCATCCCGTTGTTGGCCATGGGGGATCTCAGCACATCCCTGGAGTGGGCAGGGGAATGGATGGATGGATGGATGGATGGATGGATGGATGGATGGATGGATGGATGGATGGATGGAGCCTTTTGCCCACCTCCCCGCTTGCTTTGTTTACCTCGTGCTGCTGTGCAGCTCCCGCCTCCCCCCAGCCTTTTCTGAAACATTATAAATCAAACAGCTTAAAATGTAAAGCATCAAAAATTCTAAAACCTTCATCTATTATTAACTGTGACAGTAAATTCCACCTCTGAATGTTTCACATAGCAACTGTTACCAGGACTCAGCATCCAAAGCTGATGTTCCAGCAACTTTCCATCACGGCACCGCCGCCACTCCAACGATGTCAACACTGGCCTGGTGAAACCAGCTGCCACTCCCAACACTTTTCTGTTGGATTGGGATGCCAGCAGAGAAACCAAGCTCAGATTTAGTGAATGCAGCCCAGGATCAGAAAGGAACTTGATGCCTGAATGTGGGAGCTGGTGGTGGGATCCCCCATCATTGTCCTACCTCTGTGTTGGTCATGCAACTCCCACCCCCCCCAAACTTCATTACTTTCACCATCATCTTATGAAACAAGGATGGGAATGGAGTGGTTAAAATAAATGGATAGGGAGGGGATTTTGCAGGGGTTGGTGTTTGCTTTTCTGCCTCCGCTTCGTCCCGGTGCTGGATGTTGTTGTGGCCCCTGAGTGGTGATCCTCACCCTGGCATGGGCAGGGGGTCTCGCTGCTCTGAGCATTGGGTTGTGCTGAGTTTGTGGTGTGCCAGGTGCTCACGGGGATCAGGAGCCAGGTATCCACCACTGGGATTTGTTCACGTTTTGGTGTTTGTTTGCCTTCCCCACGTGCCATCGTGGCTCTGTGCTGTGTTGTGTCCCCTGCCTGGAGGTTGAGCTGGGTTTAGGTTGGGTTTGGCTGCGTGGCAGCACTGTGAGCCTGGTTGGAGGCAGGGAGAGCTGTGGCTCTGAAACCCCATGGAATGCTGAGCCTGCTCTGGTGAGACCCCCACCAGTGCACCGGCACCGTGACCGTGGCAAGGCTCACACCAACACCCCAAGCACTCAAAACCACCCGAAATTCCCCCAGCAGCACCCACCAGGCCATGCCTGGTGCCCCCACACCCCAGCACGGGCATCCCTGCCTTGCCATCACCCTGGCTGTGCCACCTTCCTGCAAATCCTGTGGCTGCCCTCTGGGATCTCGTGTCGTGCCGTGCCGTGCTGTGCTGGCTGCGGGGCCAGGCAGCAGCGGCTGCTCTGCCGTCTCCCCAGGGACAGGCAGCAATTTTCCTGCTCTGAAGAAGCTTGTGAAGGTCTGAGTGAATCTGGGAAGCAAATCTAATTGGCAACCTGGTAATTCCTCGGGGGGACATGTACTTTGGTCATATCTAAGTACATTCCAGCCAGTGTTTAAGACACACTGAATCCAAACTTGGACAGTCAAATACCAGCAGCTCTAAGCTCCTTATCTATTTCAGGCAGATTAACTCCTTAATCATCTCTTTTGGAAGTTCCCTGCCCCAAATTCCTCTCCCCTCCCCTTCCCCCTCCCCAGTTTTTCAGCAGGAACAAAAGGAACCGATTTTGCGGGGTGCCAAAGGTGGGGACGGCGCCCGCCGTGATTGACAGAGTCAATAACCGGGAGCCGGGAGAAGGCCTTTGGAAATCTGCTTCCCACTTCACCTGCCCCAGTATTTGTCTTCAGGATTTGAAGCTGGGGAATATATAATACCGAAATAATTTACCGCACAGCATCAAACCTCGATTTATTATTTTCAACATTCTTTTCTTTTATATATATAGTTTTTTTTTACTTGATTTATTTCTTTCAACACCCTTTTATTCTTATTTTTCCTTTCCCCCAGGGGATTCTAGCTCAGCATCCCCTGGCAGGTGACCACTCTGCAGCCCCCAGCCCCGCTCGTGGCAGGGGGATGCTCATCCCCTCCCTGGCAGGCAGAGGAGGCTGTGCTGAGCCGTGGGGACACAGCCGGTGCTGGCCACTGTCACTCAGGGGAGTGTCGGAGCATTACGCTTCATTACCGAGCTGTCTGCTGCCAGCAGGGGATGGCTCAGGGCAGAGCCCGGCAGCAGCACAGCCGGGTTTGGCTCCGCTGCATGGACCTGGCTGTGGGCAGATGCTGAAACGTGGCATCTGGGGGGTGCCTGTAGCCGAGGGGTTTCGCTGTGATGGCAGTGGGGAGCCGGTGGTTGCTGCGTCCTGAGATTGGCTGTCCCGAAAGGGAAGGCAGGAGTTGCCACAGGAAGGCAAAAGGGGGACAGGGTAATGCCCCCTATAACCAGGGATCCTGGTGAGGGGGTCTCAGTGAGACAGGGACTGGGGATCTCTCTGGGATCGCCAGTGGTAATTGAATAGCACTCGTCTAAAACATAGGTGTAAATGTCCCCATGTGCCCGACGTGGTGGGGACACTGGGACAGAGCCCCATCTCCTCCCGGATAGGGAGAGAGAGTTGGGGATGGGGAGGAGGCATGGGATGGTGCCAGGGTCTGTCCTTTGCTGTCAGCAGCCATCCCGCAGCAGCTGAGGCCTCCTGGTTTTTGATGTTGCAACATGAATTTGCTGAAAGTTTTCCTGATGGAAAAACTGGCTGTGACCAGGGACGAGCCAGAGGGGCTGGAGCCAGTGGCACATTCCCAAGAGCTGGGAATGTCCTGGGGGTGACAGCCACCTGTCGTCCTTTAGGATCCCCAGTTCTGTTGGGGGTGGAGAGACCCACAGGGGAGGAGGTCCAGGATCCTGAGGCTGGGACACGAGCCTGCTGCATTCCCATGCTCCTGGGCTGGCACTTCCCAGCATCAACACTGGACCCCAGCACAAACCCAGGCCACCCTACAGTGGGGAAACTGAGGCACAGCTAGAGAGTAGTCCTGGTTCCAGCCCAGTGGATTTTCCAGCTCCAAGCTGCTGGGCAGGTGCCAGGTCCTGCCACCAGGTTTGGTGTGGGTTTGCTGGGCTGAAGGGTCAGCGGGTGCCAGGGGACCACGAGCCATCCCTGTCACATTCCCCAGGGAGTGCAGCCTCAGGTATCCGACCGCATCCATGAGCAACCATCACAGGATGCAGACCAGTTCCAGGCCTGGGATGAAGATCCATTCCCTCTCCCACCCTTGGGAGAGCTTTTATTTGCTTTCATTTTTGTTGCAAGCAGCATGAACCCCTTGGGGCATCAGCATCCCAGAGGAGGGTGCCGAGGGCATGGCATCTGCTCCCCACCTTTCCTTGCAGGGATGCAGCTTCTGTCCTGCTTCAAGGGGAAACTGAGGCAGGGGACAAACAGGATGTGGGAGAAGAAGGGAGGGTTAGTATTAGCGGTCGCAGTAATGATTGGAATGGTTAATTATTATTGGAATTGAAGTGAGTCAGGCCGAGAGCAGGAGGGGAGGGAGGAAGGAAGGGAGGAAGGAAGAAGGATCCCAACCTGTCAGGCAGAAAATGAGTAAAGAAGAAAAACATGAGCCTGTGGAGGACTGGCCGGGCTGTCGCTTCACACTGGCCCCGTGCTGCTCACGTGGGGTGAGGCTGGAGGGTTGGCTGAAGGTCACCATGGTGGTGACAACACCCCCACGGCCACGGTTGTGCCCATCAGTGCCCTGGCACCGTTGTACTGACAGCTCCAGGCAGGTCTGCACCAGGGTTTGGGTTTGGAGACTGGGATTGCTGGATCCCTGCTAACCTCGGCTGTGATTCCAGCCTCCTGCAGGGTTGGTTTTCCACTCCCCTCAGAGCCCCAAGGTCGGTGTCCAGCCGCTGGCTGGGAGCAGGATCATGTGGAGCCTCGCTCCATGGTACATCCGGCCATGAATTTTGCTCTGGAGTGGAACACGGTTCACCTCCGGAGAGGGAATTTGCCCAGGATTGTTCAGGCTGAGCATCTGTTTTGCTGTTAGCTTCCAGTCTTTTTTCCCCCCCTTCTTTTTTCCTTTTTTTTTTTTTCTCTTTTTTCTTTTTATACATTTTTGCTTTTTCTTTCTCCTTTTTTCTTATTCTTTTTCTTTCTCTGTTTTTTTCTTTTTCTTTTTCCTTTTTTATTTTCATTTTCTTATTTTTCCTTTTCTCCCCCCTCTCTCCCCTTTTTCTCCTTTTTCCCTTTTTCCTTCCCTTTATTCCCCTTTTTTTTTTCCTCCCTTCCTTTTCAAATCCTTCCTTACCAACTGACATTTTCCACCACCAAGAAAAAAACCCCCAGCAACTTGCTCCCAGAACCTCCCATCAATCCTCCCCAGCCCAACCCTCTGCAAACCTCCCATCCCTGACATTAAGGACCCAACTCCCCCTTCCAGAATAAAGGAGGAAAAACCAAGGGGAGAGAGGCTGGAGCTGGCGGCTGAGCCGGATTTCCATGTGAGGGGATGAGGTTGGGGCGGCCACGGGCTTCCCCTGGCAAGCGACAGAGGAACCGGGGCCAGCAGAAACGTTGAGTCATGAGTGTGGTTCGCAGGCGGTGGATTTTTTCCCAAGAAAAATTCCTCACTGGGGAGCAGCAGAGCTGGGAGGGGGGCAGCAGTGAAGGACTGTGCCCCCCAAAACGGGACACTGATCTGGGGATGGGGATGCACCCCATCGCGATGGGAATTCCCTGGGCAGCTTCCAACCCCTGGGAGGGCGGTTTGGGGAGGGGGGGGGGACCTGCCCAGGGAATTCCCCAGCAGCTGGATGGGAGGAGCAGCGTGATCTGGGGGGGCTGCAGGAGATGGGGACCCCATCCTTCCTCCTCCTCCCTCCTTACCCACATCCGCCCACCCCCACGCGATGGGCGGCGCAGCCCCAGCTCCATTTATCATCATCTGCGGGCAAGTGAAGTGTGCAGGGAACAGCTGCTCCGGTCGGCTGAGCGCCGAAATGNGGGCAAGGGTGCACTGCTGAGAGTGCGGTGAAGGGGTGCACTGGAGAGAGGGTGTATTAAAGGGGTTCACTGAGGAGGGGGGCCATTATTGGGGTGCGTTAAAGGGGTTTACTGGGGACAGTGCAGAAAGGGGGTGCACTGAGGGGGTGCACTGGGGAGAGGGTGCATTATAGGGGTTCATTGGGGAGGGGGGCATTATGGGGGTGCGTTAAAGGGG
>VZTG01003498.1:166285-177346 GCA_013397845.1 Melanocharis versteri | reverse complement strand
CAGTGACTGAGTTTCTGTCTTGGTACAGGTCGTGAAGGAATCCCAGGTGGATGAGATTAGATTGGTGACCGGGTCCGCTGAGTCCGCAGCACTCAGACTACGTGTTCCTCTGCAGCAGGTGCAGGCCCAGCAGTCACCATTTCTGATAGTTTCCACGTGGATTCTGATGGCAGTGACTCTTCAGACTCTGAGGTGAGCATCCAGTCCTATACAAACTGTCCGTGAAGTTCAGAACCACTGCAGATTAAAGACTAGTGTTATAACTTTCTGATGTTAAATCATTGGATGATTTCCATTCATAGTTGGTTTGTTTTCCAAGTCTTGGAATGCCATACCTGTGGCTCAGAACAGCTGTGTTAGGCTGTGTCCAGTGAGTACAGGAGTTCAGCAACACCCAGATGAAAAAAACCAGCCCCCACAGCTTTGGTCATGTGCAGGTCTGCCTAAGCCAGGTTCTGTGCTCTGTGTAGCCAGCAGACACTGTGGTGTTTGTACTTGATGGGTACAAAATCTTAAGGAGCTTCTAATAGTGGCCGTGAATCTCAAAGCCACGTATAATTCTTTGGGGATTGCCAGTACCCTTACAGAAAAAGCTGTGGACAAAGAATGACTGCACCCTGGAACAGATTAACCAGAAGGGTGTGGAGTCTCCCTCGCTGGAGATAGCCAAGGACCATCTGGTGCAATCCTGTGCCATGTGCTCTAGGATGACTCTGCTTGAGCAGGGAAATTGGACCAGATGTGACCTACTGTGGTCCCTACCAACCTGGCAGATGCTGCGAATTTCTGCGAGATAAGTAACTGCCTTAACCCTTGATGATGATGTTGGCAAAACAACTGTGATCACATTAGTGTATTTTAAGTTCCACATGGGGGTTAATGGATGTCACATTTGGTGTTTGGCTGTAACAGTAATAAACTGTCCTTCTAAAACTGTCTTTTATTTTGCAGTCTGATCTCCTATTGGGCTTTCTGGACAGTCTGGACCCAGAAATGTTTCTCAAATATGCTGATTCAGAGTCAACGTGCCTGGAAAAGCTGGAGGAAGAGATCTCTGGAGAAACAAATTCCATACCAACCGCCCTGTCTCCCTCTTTGGGGTCCCCATCAGCTAAGCTGGAAGCCATTAATGAACTCATAAGGTTTGATCACGTGTATACAAAACCGCTAGTAGTGGAGATTCCTGTTGAAGTGGGCAACCAAACCAATATGCTAGTGAAAATTGAGGAAGAAAATCTCTCTTCATCTGACGACAAGGCTATCCCTGAGGTCCCAGTGTCCGTGAAGAAGGAACCTGTAGACAGCTTCATGCCTGAACTGGGCATTTCTCATCTGCTTTCTTCTTGTCATAGCCTCGAAGCCTCAGGCTACCTGTTGGATGGCTGTAGTGACTCTGGGTATGAAGGATCCCTGTCGCCCTTCAGTGATACATCGTCTCCGCTTGGCTCTGACCATGCGTGGGAGGATAGCTTTGCCAAGGAACTCTTTCCCCAGCTCATCAGTGTCTAACCTGGTAGTGTTAACTCCCCTTGGATAACTGTCCTGGCAAGATACCAGCATATGCCCCTTTGGGGGGTGTATGTGGGGAAAATCAAGTCCATTCAGAAAAGTGTTGCTCATTTTTACCCATGCTAGTAGATGGCGTGATGGTATGAAAAAGCCTAGGCTGTCCTGTCCTGCCCTGGCTCCCCCCCAGTCAGTGTTGGCTTAGGAGAAAGACAGGTTTGTTTCTCAGTAACTTGCTAATTCTGTATGGACCTGAAAATGTTTTGTTTTCCGGTTAAAATTTTAACACCAAAAACTTCACTGGGATATTCATATATAGACAACTGGGCTAAACCATTATTACCTAAGTCTTACAGCTTCACTAAATGCTTGTTTTCCATTTGCTATGTAGAGTTGCTTTCTCCATTTAATATTTAACTGTATTGGTGCAATTAAAATGCAGTGCAGCTCACTGACCCTTTTTTGCCTTAGAACTCAATGGGGAGGGGAGATTGTCTGGGCCTTGCAGAATTTAGGTTCAGGTCCCTCGGTGTCTCGGATATCCTGCCACAATGCATGGATGAGCAGTGCTCATAGGGTGTCTGCAGCTGGATGCTTCAGCAGTTGCCTTTTGGGGGCACTGGATGTGGTAGAGGGGTTTGTGTGAGGGCCAGAATTATTAGAGCAAAAACTTCAGTCTTTATAAGGCAGGCAAGTGGCAGGAGCTTGAAGTCTGAATATTCAAAAGTCAGGGCAGTGGTGGCACCCTGGTGTCCAGTAGTGCTGTCCAAAATTCTCAATCTGAGGGGAGGTGGGTGCAAGACAGACAGGGTGTGAGAATGGTTGCAGATACTGTGTTACCACAGGAAATCCTGAAGCATCAAATGGACTTGTCAGGACCTAATTTCAAATATCACAGTAGGACTCCTCATTGTCCACATCTATTTGCTCCAGTATCACAATATTAAAACACTGAGAGACAGAAGAACCTGAAAATTGATACTGAAGCTAAGAGAGCTGTTGCAGGTGTTGGCACAGCTATTCTTGGTTTCGGTACTATTTCATGTTTTGCGTTCAATTTTGACAAAAATAACTTGGGGCAGGGAGGAAAGAAAACATGTTTCGGTCACTAACATTTAAGGTGGCAGGACTGCTTTGGATTACAGGCTTGAGTAACCTAGCTTGTAATGAAGGATTCTGTCTGAATAGTGCGTAGAAGTAAAGACTACAGCTGTGCAGTCTAACAAATTGAGATTGAAAATCCAAGTAGTCACAGAGTAAGTTCCTTTGACTGCGAGAGTATCAAATAAATCTTTGCGAGTCCAAAAAACAAACAGAAGTGAGGATTTGATCTGTAGTTTTGCATTAACTTCTTGTTAGCACCCTTCTGTGGGGCCCCAACCCTTCCTGGCCACTGTGAGCAAGCCCTTTCAACATCTAAAAAAGCCAAGGAAAATTGTGTTATAGTCTTCTTTCCATCACACTAGGACATGGGCTGTGTTTAACATTTCAACCTTGTGAAGCATGGTAGACAGATGAGTTCAAGGACATGGTCTTCACACTGTTTTGCTTCCCCTTTTTCAACTTAACAGCTGTATCCTGGCATGCTTTATCCTGACTTACTGTGAGCACTGGCTCCCAAGACAAGCTGGTAATAGTCATTGAGATCTTTTCCACTAAAAACACAGAACTAGTTCTTGTTTGGCATCTAGAAGCCTACTACCATTCAGAACTCCTATAAACACTAGTATTTTCTACTAGAATCAAGTCCACTAAGATGGTACACAAAAAAGCAAAGTCTTACATTCCAACAGAATTATTAAAATCTGAATTTGTTTTAAAACTCTCCTCAAACTTTTCTTAACTTTAAGAATACCTAGCTTACTTAGTTCTGAATAGTTTTATTCTGAAGTAAACTGAAAGACCTGGAAACAAACTATAGCAACACCTATTGGTAACCCTTATTGTTTTGTCAGAGGCCTTTGGATCATGACAGACTTAAAGCAACTGTTCCTTTCTGGCAGCTCCAGGTTTATTCTACTCTGCTGTTGCCTTCACTTGTCCTGCTGAATACTGTGGAGGAAAAAAGGGACATGGCTTTGAAATGACATAGTTAAATTCAAATCTTCTTAAGCCAGAAGAGTACTTTACTGTCCAGCTGAAGGACTGGACATAGACTCCCAAGGTTTTCACTCTTATCAGCAATGAAACAGTCATCTAAAAAATATTTTAGAAAATTTATTGAAAACTGACATACAAAGGGTGATTTGGTCCCAAGAGAAGACAGACCAGAATCGGATCTTCTGTATTTCAAAATAAGGTTTTTCCTAATACTGCATCGCATTTGCCATCCTGTTTGTGAACAGCATTAATAAAAGTCTTTTAATGAAGACAACAACAAATGAAACTCACAAATACAGAAGTCTGGAAATGCCCACACTTTGATCTCTCATCCAATCACCCTCTCCAAGTGATTGCTGTAGCAAGGATCTTGCTCAGTGCTCCTGACAGTTGGTTTCCACTCTAGCCCACTCTTCTATCAATTTCAGCAACTCAACCCCACTGTCTCCTATCACAAGGGCAGAAATGCATTGTGAAAAAATGAAAGCAAATGTTTTCTATCAAAGCAAAATTCTTAGACAATTTTTCCTCCTCACAGTCTTTGTCAATAGTGCATCACTATATTCTTGTTTTAGATGGCAGGTAACAGGTCAATGATGCCCTATTGGCATTGAATTAAGACTAAAGACACCTCTGAAAGTCAACCTTTGGTACAAACCTACCAGGAAAAAAGTATGCTTAAAAGCCATCTACAACAATCTCTTATTCTGCAAATCTGATACGCAATTTGGTGTTTTTAGAGGAAAACAACTGCATCATTTGATGTATTTAGGCCTCCTGCAGTTTTTTTTACATCTTCTGTTGCAATTTTAGTGTTGCTGAGATGGTTTCATCACATTTTTGAAATTTTCATCCTTTCTTTTCAGTTTATTTAGGATTCAGAGCTTTCACCTAAAATACTTCCAACCTTGAACTTTCACTATAATCCAGCAAGCTGAAAACCAGTTACTTACTCAGAGGCACCACATTTTCTACCTGCAGTGATTACAGGTCACTGCACTTCTCCAAACTGCACTGCTTTATGTTCTCCTCAAGCACTGGAGCACGTCAAAGGCTGTAGGTTTTAAACACGTTAAGCAGCTTAATAATACATAAGAAATTTTACACAGTTCATGCAAGAGATTTATAGTAGACCCTGAAATTAAATTAGACATTATAGCAAGATAGGCTGCACGTTTTTCAACTTAATAAACCTTCCAGAATGGTACAGGTGTATGCTGGTTTCCAGAGCAATACCTAATTAAATGCTGGAGTGTTTTTAGTGAAGCTCTGAAATGTTTTATCAAGAGACAGAAAATTTCAGACAACCTTCAACAAAAGCAGCAAGATAAACAGGGTTTAACAAACAAACCTTCTGAACAACCAAAAGGAAATAAAGGATGACTGCAAAAAGAGAAGCTTGATTTTAAACTTTCAGCTATGAGTTATTCAACAGTAAAGAATATCATCACAAAGATTATCTCTTAGCTGTGCAGAGGAAGAGTAGATTTTCTTATGTGAGCAGCTGCGTTACTGTGTACTTGCTCCTTCATGTTAGCAAGATGTCAAAACCAGATTGGGACGCAGGACTCTGAACAGAACCTATTACTTGGAAAAGAATATCTTATGAAAAGCCTCAATTCAGGTATCTCTGAGAAAGCTCAAGGACTTATGAACAAAAGATAAAACCCTTAAACAAGTCAGGGAACCTTAAGCATAAGGAACTGCTGTGCATTGAGAAAAGGTACAAGCAATAGTGGATTCCTTTACTTGGCACCCTGCGCAGGGTAGAAAATTCTTTTGGCATACGCCTGTATAAACAGTGTGATGCTGTATTATTGGCACATACCATGGCTTAAATTTAAGTCTAGATTCTGTCAGGAAGAAGACAGGCATCTCCTTTACTTCACCATCAATGCCAGCAGTCTCAAAGGCTGGAACTTGGGTACAGATGATAATCAAGCATTTGACCCTCTATGGCAGCAAGCAGCTCCCTGTTGTCTGATTTACTTATCATGTTTGTCCAAATTAAAGGATGCCATTCGTTTCATCAAAAGTTACACTGTCTTCACCTGACTTCCCAACTCAATGCATACAAAGAATCTCAGCACTATGTAAAATGTGAATCTCTTTGCTGAGAACCACTTTTCTCCAGACTTTGCATTGTTTGCGGAAGAGGACATCAAAAACCCACAAACAGAATTTAGAAGCCAGTGGACCAAAAATGACTAAAGTTAGCAGGTACCCTGCAAATTATAAGCGTTGGCTTTACTTTCTACAAAGCAAAAGACTTATGCTCAACTGTAACATTCCTTCCTTACCACCCCACAGATTGTATAATTTCTACATTTGAGTTTACATCAAGTCCAAACAGATAAGATGGTGTGAAAAGCTGTGTTACCAGAGAGATTGCTTTTCTATCCATGACCAGATTTGAAGGTATTTCTTCCTTTCCATATCCTTCTGTAATTCAAATTAAACCAAATGGCCAAGCATAGTATGTGCACCAGTCTCAATGGCTCAGTAAGAGAAAGGTGTGGCTTAAGCCACAGTTACATTCAGTATTTGGATTTTATACTTTACCAAGGGCAATTAAGAGGATATTTCACCATAAGCAAGATGGAAAGCTACTTCCCTGTTCCAAAGGCCTCTGAATTACCTTTTCAGTAAAAGTAAGAATATTTAACAGATTGGAACACAGAAATCTTAGGGTGTTTCCTGGCCAAACCATGTCCTTATGACTGTTAATAAGAAAACAAAAACCAAATAATGTAACTTCAGATTCACACATCAAACCAGAAAAAAATAATCAAAAAACACGAACAATAAGCATCAGAAGCTCACCACTTCCAATCTAAAATCTGGCATCTACAACTCCATTTCTTCTTCTGCACACCCAGATATTCCCAAACTAGCATATGGATCTGGAGACATGGCAGTCTGTTGTGATCCAGGGAACGTTTCAGTCTGTGGGTCAAAAGGAGCTCTTGGTGTTGGCTGCTTAGCTTGACACCCTTCTGTACTCTGCTGCTTGAAGTTCTTAACAGAAACAGACTTCAGTTTATCTGTCATAAATTCAGGAAGAGGTTTCCAAAGCACCAGCTCCATAGAAGGACGGCTCCTAGAAGGGATGGAGTTTCAGTAAAATTTAGGTTCTCCAAGCACAGCTATTAAATGCAGAAGACCTGTATCTTCATCCCTTGAGCTAGCCTGGAACTATGTTCCAGAAAATATACACCTTTTTTTCCCCCCTATTAAATTTCCTCTTCCCTAACTACTTCCATTATTTCTAGTTCTAACCCTGTATTTCCTCTCTTTTTTGCACCAAACTTGACCACTGTTGGGTCACACTTCAGGATCTTCTCATTTTGAAAATTCATATACATCAAAACTTATACTGGTTCACTCGACAAATTTCACTCTGTAGAAATGAGTACAAAACAGACACTTGATGACCACTACAGTTACACTTATTTCTTCTTTATATTAGGATGCTTTTTCCTATTTTTAACCAGATGAATGGTCTGTTACACAATGTTGGCTGCATCATGCAGTAATCAAGGACATCTCCATAAACATGAAACGAGGTCTCTCTTTTCATTTGCACGTGTTAGCTACATAGCACCATGATTTCCTCCAGAACTTACATAGATTCTATTATTTTCTTTGTCAGGACTTCACCAAAATCCCTCTTCATCCCTTTCTTAAGGGTATCTGACAGGATAAGAGTGGGCAGATTGCTAACATTTCCATCAGCATGAACTTCCTCATCTTCATCAATTATCCTAGGAATGGAGGGGGAAGAGGGAGATTAACACTATTGAGCATACTGTTATCAGGCACATCCACTGTAGACTACAGTCACATCTACGTGCTCTGCTCTGTGCAGATCTCTGACCTAGGCTGGGTACCAGAAGCAGCAGGGCCATGTTAACACGAGTCTCTCTTGGGCCAAAATACCCTGAGAAGGACTCTTACCACAGAAGCCACTCGAGCAGCAATGCCACTTCTGGTACCTGAGCTAGCTTTGTTATCCCTGTGTTATCCCAGCAGTGTCAGTGCAGACGTACACTGACAGAAAATAAACAAATTCCCTCCAGGGGAAACTGTATGATTCAGTCAAATGACACAAGTGAGTCCCAGCTATGCAGTTGCTTCACATGCTCAATTCCCCGTAACCGGACTTTGAGAATTATTGCAAAGGTACTGAAAACAGTGCTTCACTTTTCACAACGTTGTGCCAGTTTCTGAGATTAAATCGGCACAAACTGTTGAAGGTTTAGAACAAATGGAAGCATCTCCTTTGTTTTTGGTAAACCTTTTATAGAAAATTTAGCAGAGTAGCTGGGAAGAATAGGGAACAATCCTCCAAGAGGCCCAAAGCAGACACAGACAGATAATAGAGACATATTTCACTACTCTGATTTACCCGTGAAAAAAATAACAGTCTAACAGTACCTTGCTTCTCCTCATGCATCATCTATGGAGTAATCTACAAAAAAATCTTGTTTTAAAATTTCTGTAACTTTTGCCTTTTCTAATCATCTGCAGTGGTCATTTTAGATATTTTGGAATACCAGCTCAACTGCAATCAACTGATACATACACATACCATTCCCAGACATCTTTCAAGGGCCAGAATGCACAGTAAATTTATTAAATGACTACAGCAGACTGTCTATAGCCACCCCATTACCCCCCATCACACCACCAGCAAGATGAATCTCAGCCTTACTGAATATGTGCAGAGAGACCTCTCTGGTTCATGCTACTCTCTACACTGACAAATTCATGTCTATTTTAAGTATTAATCACAGAACAAGCTGCACTTGGTTGAAAACAGCTGAGCTCAAGCCTGAGCAGGTAACTGTTAGAATTCAAGCTCTGGATGCTCACAGAAGAGCATTAAATCCCATTATGGTATACTGAAGCTGCATAATGATTGTGAGCAGGTTATTATTTATTCACCATCTCCTGCTTAGCACCCTCAATTTCAGTATCAGCCTAAAGACTCAAAGGACCATAGGTAGCCTAAAATGAAATCATTTGAACAGAGGGTTCACCTCAGACTTGCAGCAGTGTTATCACACTGCTAAGTGCTACATTTACCCCTGAATGCCCACCAAAAAAGGGAAAGCTCAGCAAAGCCAGGCTACTCAATCCCTGCATTTACCTGTCCTCAATTTCCTGAAGCTTCCTGCGAGCAACCTCGCATTGCTGTTCCCCCATTGTCTGATCCATTTCTTCACAGGGAATTTCTAACATGGCAGTTTCAGGACCGCTGCCACCATACTGACTTGCTACCTCCCCAGCTGCCTGCTGACCTGCACAAAGAATCCATTCTTCAGTGTTGGGATTCAAAGGGCAATTTTTGGCTCCTGTCAGTCTCTTCTTCCGCACAGGACAGCTAGGAAACAAAGTAAGTTTACGATTGTCAAAAAGGAACTGTGGCATTCTACAGGAACAAATATTATAGACAGTGCATTTCAGCAGCTTCAACACACTGTGGCAATGCAACCCCAACAAAGAAAATAAATCCACATTGCTCTTACTAAAATGTGAGTACCTATTCAGGAAAATCAGTGCCACACAATTAACTAGGTAACAGAAATGGATTCGGGCTCATGTGCAATTCAAGGGAAGAGTTCCAAATGGAAACAATGATAGATTTCCTTCCTGTTTGCATTGTAGGTGAGATGTGCTCAAATCTTTTACAAAACAAAAAGCAAATCAGGGTTTTTCAGGCTATAAAACACAAATTAATTTACCCTTCTGCCTCTTCTTCTAGCTTATGCTTCTTTCCACATCGCACAGAGACACTACAAAAGAAAAAGAGTTACTTAGCTTCAAATTATATCTTCTGGTTACACTGACATTTTCAAACAATATTTTCTTCCCTTTTAAAATTTCAGCTAAAATCAACAGTCACAGTATGTCACCAGCTGTGAAGGGAGTAAAAGTTTGAGACAATAAATGACCACTTTGTTCCAAAGGAAGTCAAAGGCAGCTGTAATTGCTCAATTCTCTGAACAGAATTCCATGCTAATTTCTTCTCCTTTACATTATTTATTTTTCCACAAAGGGCAAGACCAATTTTTGCTAAAATTCAAATGCTTCAAGAAGCAACAGACGATCCAGCTTGAGTCTCTTAATACACTGTATCACAGGGACATACTCAAATGGGATCAAACCGCAACGTTTTACAGAATAATTTAAGATTTTTGTACTCACATGTAAGAAAGATAAAAATTTACAAAAAATAAGTGAAAGAAAAAAAAATACACGAATTCGAAAGTATGCAAAGATGCTGGTACGCTGATCACCTTTCCTGCCTTTTAAAAAGCTCCTTCATCCCCCACCAGCCAGCTTCAAGGTCCTAAGACGAGCACAATACAATTCTAACCTCCCACCAGCTGCTACAAGGAAACAAATTCCAGCCGCCTCGCAAAGCACCCGGCGCAGTTTCCCACCGCCGCGGCTCCCTGCGGGAGCGGGTTTGGCACTTACTGGCTGCGGCTCCTGGTGAAGGAGCTCACCGGGGCCACCGTCAGCCCCTCGCTGTGGCTCCCGAGCGCGGCCAGGGAGGCCAGGTCGAAGCTGCTCTGCAGGCAGAGGCCGGAGGATCCGCCGACGCCGTCGTTTCCGATCCCTGCCACGACCATCCCGGGTGGCTGCAGACGGCCGTGGCCGCCGGATAAGGGCTGCGGGCCGTGGCGGTCCGGGGCAGCGGCCGGCGCCGTGGGGAGCTCCACGGCCGGGCCCGCCGGGATGCCCTGGCAGGATCTGCCGAGCGCTGCCATTTCCTGCTGCGGGGGAGAAAGCGCGCATCAACGCCGCAATCCGCGCTGCGCGACGCGCCGGCCCTGCCCGAGGCGCTCCCGCAGGAGCCCCGCACGGAACCGCCTCTGCCCGCAGCGCTCCGCCGGGCCGTGAGGGCCCGCGGCTGCGGCCGCCGCTACAGCCCGGCTCCTTCCAGGCCCTTCGCCGCGATCCGATAAGGACCCGCGAGCACTGTGGGACTTGTAGTCCCGCGCACTGGGGGACCTGTGGGAGCTGTAGTCCCGGGCGCTCTGGGACCTGTGGGAGTTGTAGTCCTGGATGCTCTGGGAGACGCAGTCTAGGAGCGCGGTCCCCGGCGTGGCCGTGGAGGCTGCGGGATCGTGGCCGTGAGGGGGCTGCGGGGTCCCCGCCGTGGCCGTGAGAGGGCTGCGGGGTCCTTGCCGTGGAGGCTGCGGGATCGTGGCCGTGAGGGGGCTGCGGGGTCCCCGCCGTGGAGGCTGCGGGATCGTGGCCGTGAGGGCTGCGGGGTCCCTGCCGTGGCCGTGAGGGCTGCGGGATCGTGGCCGTGGAGGCTGCGGGATCCCGGCCGTGGGGGCTGCGGGGTCCCCGCCGTGGCCGTGAGGGCTGCGGGGTCCCTGCCGTGGCCTTGAGGGGGCCGCGGGGTCGTGGCCGTGAGGACTGCGGGATCCCGGCCGT
>VZTG01003498.1:150823-166076 GCA_013397845.1 Melanocharis versteri | reverse complement strand
GTCCCCGCCGTGGCCGTGGAGTCCCCGAAAATGGGCAAGACAGCCCCTCTCTCGTCCGTAGCCCGGCGTAATCCCCGCAGCGGGGCGGGCACGGCTCGGCAGCCAAATCCCGGTCAGCTGAGGAGCTCAGGCGGGCGCGGGGAGGTGGCGAACGGAGCTGAACTCCGGCCGGCTGGAGGGAGGGATGGCGCCGAGGCACACGGTAACTGCCCGTCCTTGTCTTTAGTTGCGGGAGGCTGCGGGTGCGGGTTCTGCGCGGAGTTAGAGAAGGACAGTGCATGTACACAGTGGTAGAGGTGGGAAAGCTCCCTGAGGCTGCTGTGAGGCTTTATCGAAGTTGGACGTCCCTGTCACAAAGAAGTTCTGAACCGTTGAGAAGAGTCCCAATGGGCGGGGAGAAGGAAAAAAAAAAAAAAAAAAAAAAAAAGTGTTTTTAATAATTGCAAAATNGCGGGGCGGGCACGGCTCGGCAGCCAAATCCCGGTCAGCTGAGGAGCTCAGGCGGGCGCGGGGAGGTGGCGAACGGAGCTGAACTCCGGCCGGCTGGAGGGAGGGATGGCGCCGAGGCACACGGTAACTGCCCGTCCTTGTCTTTAGTTGCGGGAGGCTGCGGGTGCGGGTTCTGCGCGGAGTTAGAGATGGACAGTGCATGTACACAGTGGTAGAGGTGGGAAAGCTCCCTGAGGCTGCTGTGAGGCTTTATCGAAGTTGGACGTCCCTGTCACAAAAAAGTTCTGAACCGTTGAGAAGAGTCCCAATGGGCGGGGAGAAGGAAAAAAAAAAAAAAGCTGTGTCTTAATACATTAGTAATTTAAGTTCTTTGGCACCTTTTTTTCCTGTAACGTAGTTTACTAAATTTTGCAAAGGAAAGCTAATTCAGCCCATGCTCAGAATGGAGCACCAGCCCCTGCTCAGAGGGTCTAGCTCGCCCTGCAAGGTAAGCAGAACCATCCTGGCGTCTGAAGGTGGATCCTGCAGGGAGTTTGTCGTTTTAGCAGTGATGTACAAATGTGAAATGTTGCGGGTATTTCATGTTAGCTTTTAAATAGAAATATATTACACGATTAGACTCATAAAGTTTTGTGCTTTCTTTGGACTCTTGGCTGTATTAGAAAGTGGAAGCTATAAAAGCAGCTTTCTGATTCTCGTGTTTTACATTGAATAAAAATTGAATTTTGTTTGTGTCATGTTTCTGAGATGAGGTGAACGCCCTTATAAACTGGCAGGAGTTCAGTAGCTGACAGAACACATGAAGCTGTTATCTGTGCTCTCTCCAAGCTCCAATGTGAGACAGCATGCCAGTGTCATGAGCCCAGTTAATTTGGGCAGGAAGAACAAAAATGTCATAACAAAACCTAAGTTATGTGATGTATGTTAATTATTTTGGGTTGGTTTTTTGTTTATTTTCTGTCTCTTCTAGATTCCAGGTTGTACCCATAAGACACACAAAATAGGTTTACAGTACTTAGTTAATATAAGGGTCTGACTGCGCAGTATTTACCACATCAAGTTTTATTTTTGTCTGCCGTACTCACTGCTGCCCTTACTTACTACATCTTTGCTTTGGTTGACATTCAGAGAAACACTTTTTATTCTTGGAAACCGTAAGGAAATGTTAATTGGATTTTACTTTAATAAGATCAATTTCAACTTGTAAATTTCAGTCCTGAAGGCAGGCAGTAAGTTCTGATGAATTATCTTTAGGAAGGACTCAGCTCTTTTGGAATACAGTACAGTATCTGGAATAACTCAGCATTTCTGGTAACTGAACCAAGAATGAGGAAGAATTAGTCTACATGCCTTACAATGAGAAATTCAAGGAGTACAAGTTTATTAAAAGAAATATGTACAGTCTTTATATATGAAGGAAGGGGAATTTTGATCACTGAAGTGCCTTTAATATAGGAGACATTGTTGTGTCCAGCAGAAGTTAATCTGTAAGATACTGTAAAAAGAAATTAGGACCTAATTTAAAACAAAAGGTTTTCTAGACATTTGAACTGGATGTTATTTTTAGTATGATCATATTCAGTAAAAAGTAGACTGAGAGAGCACCACATGAGCAAATCAAACACTGTATAAATCCTTGGAGATCTCTGCCCCAGAGGCCTCATCCAAAGTATGTTTTATGACCAGTTAGATTCTTGAGCTTTGAATGTGTCACAGTTGTAGATTGTATTGACCTTAAAACCTGTGAATTGGTGACTATGAATTTTAGTTTGTAAATACTGATTGGAGAATGTACTAGGTCATAGATACTGAAAAATTAAAAAAATACATTGTGACATGCCAATAAACTTTAAATTTAATATTATTGTCAGTGAACAAATTATTGTGATTGAGGTACCAAGGCTTTGCACCTGCCAACTTGCAGACATCGAGTAATCATTTTAGGGACTTAAAATATTGTTTAGAGGGAAATAAAATACTGTTACTCTTCTCATCTTGGTTAAAATGTGACTCACAGAAATTTGGATTTGGTTAATTCTTACACTGAGTCGTTGTGTCTCTAGCACCAAACATAAACAGTCTTAGCATTCTTTCATTAAAAACAGACACCATGAGCAGTGTGGATTATGGAAAAAGCATGTACTCAGTGTCCAATAAAAGCTGTGGTGGTTTTGTTGCCTACACTTAATCTGGAGACTTGTTACTGTGGAATTTCTAAAGGCCGTTAATGATCATGGCCAAAGCCAGCCTGAAATGCTTCTCCTGCTGTAGGTGTTTGGGAGTTCATGCATTTTTTAAACAAATACTTTCACTGCTCTAAACTAAATACATGATGTATTTCACCATAATTCTCTTTTAGATATTACATGTGTGTGGGCTCAAGGTCCTATCTCTTTTCATGCCCATGACTTTCTTTTGTTCCCCAGCTCCCCAGCTGGACGTTGTTCTTGGCTGTTTGTGCTGTTGGAATTGGAGGAACCTTTCAGTATGGGTATAATGTCTCTATTATCAATGCACCCACGCAGGTAAAAGCTTATCTTTTATTCACTGGGCTGTTTCCTTTCTCAACTTGGCCAAGAGGCCAAATGTGCTTTTGCTGTGATCGCAGTGGGAGCTAAAGCAGACTTCCTCTCATACCAAGGAATCTTGTTAATTTCCGATGTGGTTTCTTGTGAATTTGTTTGTGAGTACCTCCCATCAGAGGTATTCTGTGTCAGATAAAAGTGCCAAATAGGCCACAGAAATACCTTTATTAAGGTTTGTTTTAGAAGGATTAACAGAATAAGTAATAGAGTTTTTAGTTACTAAAATAGCCCAGGACATTATGGATAGAATAGAACAGAACATTTGCAGTTGGAAGGGACCTGCAATGGCCATCTAGTCCAACTGCCTGACCACTTCAGGACTGACCAAAAGTTAAAGCATGGTTACTAATGGCATTGTCCAAATGCCCTTGGAGCATTGACCACTTGTCTAGGAATCCTGTTCTTCTGTTTGACCATCCTTTCTGTAGGATATCACCCGTTTCTCCAAATGTCAGGTTTAAACCTCCCCTGACACGGCTTTGAGCCATTCCCATACTTTCTATCCCTGGATAACAGGGAGAAAGGACAGTTAGAGTTGTCCATCACAAGACAGGTTACTGAAAAAGATCTTCTTAGGCAACCAAAAAGTTGCATCTGTAATGGCTGAGTAACTTGTAGGTATTTCCACTTACTTGTTATTTGTGCGTTCCTTGCTGTGGCCTCCAGGATTCTGCATATTTTGCAGATGACTCAAGGATCTGAGCAAATGGTCTTGCGAAAGTGATGGGTATCACTTTTTGCCACCAGCTGATTTATTTACTTGGGAAACTGTGAAGACTGAATTTGCTACAACGCTGTATGCTTTTTACAAAGCTTAAAAGAAGCTGTTTGTGGAAGAACATGTCATATGCTGGGAACAGAGGGAGAGTCCAAGAAGTTTGTTCTTCTGTAGTCTTTGTTTGCAGGCAAAGAACAGGAGCCTCTGATTACAGATACATGCCAGTTCAAGAGTTTCTAAAGGCAAATTTTAGAAAATCAAGCATGTGGAATAAGAACTTAAACGTTCTGACACATGAATACTGTAAAAAAGGTGGAGTATTATTAGAGTTGAAAAAGGGATTTTACTATGACTTCTTGGATTACACTAAGGCAGGGAGATTTAGATCAAGTGTCAGAATGTGTCCCCTGACAGTAACATTTTTTAGGTTGCAAGGCCTCTGTCCTCTGAGATGTTCCTAAAAACAGTAGGGCCAACTATCCACCCTGTTCCCCTCCTTGTTCAGAAGGACCTCAGAGCTCTCTCGTGGCAGTGCATGGCAGGGTAGTTTCTCCTCTGGTGCAGCCCCTGAGGCAGGGCATACAGCAGAGCTGCTCAGCAGCCTTTGAGGTGTGTGGGCAGTGAGAAACACAAGGTCTTCCTTGTGGTCAAGAAAGATTCTGCCAGTCAGATGATATCTCTTAGAATTAACTCTCAGAATTGGTTTTCAGGATTGGGGTGCAAGTTATTTGTAGTGCTGTGCTGCAGGGCTCTATAAAATGCTACACATTCATCACTCTTTTCTACTGCAGCATATACACAAGTTCTTAAACGAAACCTGGAGCAGTCGTTATCACAAGGAACTAAATCCAGACTTGCTGACTTTTCTTTGGTCTGTCATTGCTTCTATCTTTTCCCTTGGAGGCCTGTGTGGAGCCTTGATTGGAGGCAGCATGGCGATCCAGCTGGGCAGGTCAGTTGCAGCAGCAGGCATATAGAAGCATGTTTGCTTTTCCTACCTTCCCACTGGAATAGAAAGTAAATAAATGGGAAAAGAGTGGGAGAAAAGAGTACCTTGGGTGCCTATACATATTTTTTTGCCTCAAAACTGAGTTTTGTAGTAGAATTTTACAGCTTATTCCAATGTGACTTTCAAGGATGAGCCCTGAATTATGACGTTTGACTTTAGTCTTCCCATAATATTTACTGAAATCTGAGTAGGAGAATGCACACAGAGTGTGGTGGAAACATGAGTTCCCCCTGACACATTTGCAGCCCTTGTGCCAGTAAGGACATGCTGCTGCATGTCATGTGTCTAAATGAACAAGCCCCACTCCTGCCTTGTCAGGCATTTTTGTCATATTTATGCATTATTCTTATGTTTAGACATTTTTAAAAACATGAGCAGTTGTATTAGATACCTGGGTTTCCAGGGAATAGCATGTTTCTTCCGTATAAAGTCCATTTTTTCCCCCACATTATCAGAAAGGAAAACTGTTTAAAAACCCACATTATTGCAGATTCCCTTAATGACTCCTTGGGGAGGGTTGGTTTTGGTTCTGTTTTGTTTTTTGGTGTTGTGGTGTTTTGTTTGTTTGTTTGTTTGTTTTAATAGTTTTTGTTTGTTCTGTGGTGGTATTATTATTATTATTATTATTATTATTATTATTATTATTGTTATTGTTATTATTATTTTGTTCCTCCTCTTTAGGAAAGGAGCTCTTTTGATGAATAATGTTATAGCAATACTAGCCTCCATTTTAATGGGGATCAGTTTTCCTACAGGATTGTTTGAGTTACTGATTGCTGGAAGGTTTTTGATTGGCATAAATTCAGGTGAATGATTTCTTTTTCCTACTATCAATAAACGATGGTGAATGATAAATTATTGTTACTTCTGATCCTTTAGGTTTTATGCTACGTGTTTATGACAAAAATGTTCTGTAGTTTAGCTTGGAATCTGAAGGCAGCTAAATTAATAGGAAATTAATTAAGTCCCATTTCTTACGTGTTTTGGTTTAGTAACTCTTTGCAAAGCAATTTCTGTTGATAGGAAAATGTTTTTCCATTTACTTGCAGGTATTGGGCTCTGTGTGCAGCCTCTTTATATTGGGGAGTTTGCCCCAAAACATCTGAGAGGTGGTTTGGCCATGGGGACTTCCATCTTTCTGACTGGGGGAATTCTGACAGGACAAGTAATTGGTTTGAGGCAAGAAATGCAATTTTTTTCCCCTGTTTTGTGTTACTCCCGTGTAAAGAATTCCAATTTCCTACAGCTCATTGCAGAACATTCCTTGTGCCATTGTAGCATTAGAATTCACACAAGCTCCCCCTGGGAGAAGAAAATCCTGCTTAGGTCACCTTATTCCTTCAACTGCCAGCCATCAGTGCTGTCTCCTCAGGGAGGTAGTGTCAGTTTAGATGGGTCACCAGAACAGCCTCAGTAAAGCAAGTACATTTGTGCTGAGTTCATGTTCTCTGCCAGTTTCTTGCTGGAGACAGTGGATGTTGGCAAGACAGGACTTGAGAGCAAAGGACTCACATTTCTGTATCACAGCACTGTTTTTGTCCCCTGTGTGATCACAGGAAGTTGCTAGGGCCTTCATCCAGTTGGAACTTAGAAGTTCCAAGGGCAGAGACTGCACTAAATAGTAACCAATAGCTAATTATTGTATTTCTTTGCCTTCTTTTTCCACATTCCTCACAGAGAATTATTAGGTGGAGAAAAGCACTGGCCTGTGTTGCTATCCAGCAGCTGTGTTCCAGCATTAGCCCAACTTTTATTCCTTCCATGGTTTCCTGAAAGTCCCAGATATCTTCTTATTGACAGAGGTGATGAGCTGAGCTGTGCCAAAGGTAATACCCAGCATCTTTACTTTCTGTTCTCCAGAAGGGTACAATGACTATATTGGGTTCCAGATTCTCCTTTTATCTTTATCCACACAGCACAGTTGTATCATCCAGTGCTTTTTGGCCCACGTTTTTCCTCCAGTGAGCTTATATGGAAGCAGGGGTTGTGGAACTCAAGAGCCTGTAATTGGTTCTGAACAAAACTTTATTACCCTGTTTCAAATATAAGTTCATTGACTGGAGCTTCAAGTTGATTACTCTTAATGGAAAGTTTGCCATCAAGATCATCAAAAGTCGTACTGTTGGCCTTAAGAAGACAAATTGTCACTTGAGATATATTTAATCATGAAGATTTTAAAGGAACAGATGCTCTTTAAGTTTTAGGACCATTAGTAAATATTTTAGTCTGGGATCCAAATGAGTTTTGATTATATTTGCCTTAGGAGAAGGATTTATTGTCTTTGCTCCAGCTCACTAGCTGCATCCCACTGGCAACATTAAAGTCAGGGCCATAACAAAAGGACTCGATATCTGCCTAGAATTTAAGCAAAACAATTTAAACTGCTAAGAGTGTCCTTTAAGGAAAAGACTATTTGAAGGTCTGAAGTTCAGATACAAAGTATTTTGCTTGGTGAATATTTCAAGGTCAGATATTCCTCTAAAAAGAAGCAAAGACATGCCACAGAGTTCTCCAGATCTACCACAGCAAAAAATGTTGAAAAACGGCAAGGAACAAATAAGTCGCGAAGCAAAGTTTTCATATCCTAGCAAAAGCCAGGTCATTACGGAAAGAGATGATTTCCCAGGAGTTGTGGTTAGTAGGTAAATGTAAATTATTTTTTTCTATTTGTAGCTTTGAAGCGATTTCATGGTTCTTCAGAGTATCGAAGGGAGATGGAGGACATCCAGCGGGAACGTTTTGCCTTAGATGGGGAGAAACCCAAGAAGCCCTGGCAATTATTCACTGACCGTGGTGTGAGATGGCAGCTCATCACTGTCATTGTGATGGCAATGGGCCAACAGCTCAGTGGCATTAATGCTGTAAGATTTCATATGAACAAACAGCTTAAATAATTATTTAATTTCCACCTGTTTTAAAACTATTTATTAACACAAAGGATCCACATAGAGAAGCTCAAAGAAATGGGATAAGTGGGGAAGCATGTCCTTGCATTATTTTGGTGTTTCTCTTTTTTTTTTTCCATTTTTTCTCATTTCTGTGTTTCTGGTATGCAAACTTTTTTAAAGAATGACTTGATACTCGTCTTTACATTCTTCTGAAAAAGTAAATTAAAGGTGGATCAGCTTATCCCAGTGTGTCTGGTTTAAGAATATAAAGCATATTCAGTAAGTTGAATAATTCTATTTGCTTTTATGATAGCAATATGTTTACTTAGACATGAATGTAACAGATTGTTATTGCTGCTTATGTTGAATTAGTAACTCACAGTATAAAACACACTGATCTGTATGTTTCGTTTGAACATGACTTTGTTTCCAGACAATGTTTTAAATACCAGAAAAACCTCATTGTTTGTTTTTTGGGTTTTTTTTTCTTTTCTGTTGTAGATTTATTTCTATGCAACTTACGTTTTTGAACAAGCTGGGATCTTGGCAGAAAAAATCCCGTATGTGACACTTGGCACTGGAGTTTGTGAATGTCTCACAGCGCTCTCCTGTGTAAGGAGCAATTTGTTCTACCTCCCAGTACAAAGAGTAATGATTCTTTTTGAAGAATATTGGTAAAAATGAGATCAGATATTAACAGAAGATCGTATCTTCTCCACAGGGCTTACTGATAGACTACGTGGGAAGAAGATACCTTATCATTGGGGGTTATCTCCTCATGACGCTCTGGTGCACTGTTCTGACCTTCTCTCTGACTTACCAGGTGCAAAGGACTCGTTCCTATTACACCATGTGACTGAGGAGTGAGAAGGGCATGTGCTGACACAATAAGGGGGAATGGGTTTAGACTGAAAGAGAGTAGGGTTAGATTAGGTATCAGGAAGAAATTCTTCCCTGTGAGGGCAGGGAGGCCCTGGCACAGGGTGCCCAGAGAAGCTGTGGCTGCCCCATCCCTGGAAGTGTCCAAGGCCAGGTTGGATGGAGCTTGGAGCAACTTGGCATAGTGGAAGGTGTCCCTGCCCATGGCAGGGGGTGGAATAAGATGAGTTTTAAAGTGCCTTCCAGCTCAGCCCACACTATGATTATCTAATTCTATGATACAATTTAGTAAAAATTATTGAATGAACACTATTTAATTTCTCTGAAGGAGAACTGTTAAATAAATTAGCTGTAAACAGTCATGAAAGACTGCTGGTCTTAGTTGCAATAAAACACAAAAGGCAACTTAACTGTTAAGCCAGACTTTAAAACTGGATTATCAAAATCTGAACTAAACGTTCTCATTGTCTTCTGTTTCAGGAGCTGTCCTCCTGGGTGCCTTACCTGAGCATGACGTGTGTTTTTGCCTTCATCTTGAGCTTTGGGCTGGGCCCAGGTACTCCACAGGAACGTGTGTGAGTGGTGGAAGGTCTGGGAGGGCCAGGGTGTCCCACAGGCAGGAAGCCTTTGCAGCACAGCTGCTGCTGCTCTGGCTCAGGAACCCAAGTGAGGCCATCCTGGAGCCCACAACTGAGGCTTACCATGCACACTTCTGGGGCAGCTGTGTGTGAGGGAGGGCTTAGCTCTGCCCTTCAGAGCAGAGGAGTTGTACACTTGTCAGAAGGGGGCTGCTCCCTGATCGAGTGCTGCTGAAATGGGGCTGTGTTTTAGTGGGACACTTCCTGCAAGGGCAGTAGCCTCAGAATTGTGCTGTCAGGAATCAGAATAGATCAGCTAATGGCATATTCAAAAACAAGTCAATTTTTTCTAGCATTGGAAATACCTCAAATGGACATTTAGCACAATTCTCTGTTCCGTTTCTGAACCATCCCCAGGTGGCATAACAAACACCCTGACAGCTGAGTTATTTGTGCAGTCCTCACGTCCTGCTGCCTACACGATCTCAGGGATTGTGAGTTGGATTAGTTTCTTCACAGTTGGAATGCTCTTTCCCTTCGTAGTGGTGAGTATGCACAGTACAGTTTCCATTTCATCTGCTCCCAGGTTCCATCCCATTGCTTATACTGTATTATATACACTTGTATATATTATTGACACTTGACCAGCATGCACACTGGCCCTCCAATGAATTTAACTAGGTTCCATCCCTCTTAAAAGTATTTTTTACATATTACAAACCCCAATATAACAAGATTAATGAAAAGTAAAAGGAATGGACTGGAGGTCAATGTTCATGTTCAGATGAAAAAAACAGAGAAGGTATCAAAAGCAGAAGAACTTAGTCAGATACTGAGATTTAGATGAAACATTTCTTAAAAGTGCCTTGTGCTTTTATGGCAAAGTAACATCAAGGTGGAGCCTGTGGCCAGTGGGTCGCACCTCTGAGAACTTGCTGAACCGACAGAGAGTTCTGTAAGCAGATGATTATTAGGAAAGGCAAGACAGGCTTTCATCTCCAGCTTTGTATTTTTAGTTTTAGCACATATTCTTGATAGCAAAACCTGCAGGAACAGCATGCATCAGGGTATCTGGATCTGCCTGTCCTTTCTTCATGGTTGAGCTCTGCTTCTCAGTAAGACAGTTGTTTCTTTTTTTTAAACATGTAGCATTGAAAAATATTAACATTCAGAAAAACTTAAATTATATGATCTTAAAATACGTGACAGCTAAGTAGCAAATGTTTACTTCTCCCTAGATTGTGACTTTTTGACTGTTTAAATGGTTTATCTTAAAATGAAAGTCTACCCAATAATTGCACAGCACTTCACAGTCTTTTATCTAGAAAGCAAAATTTTAAAAAGTTACATGTAATGAATAGGTTGAATGACTCTTTTTTTAAAAAATATCTGAGCAGCAATATTAAGTGTGAATGGAAACAAAAAGCTTATTTTCTCAAACCTACTATTACACTTGAAATATGTTGCAATCACATTTATTTTCAGAATGGACTGAAGCAGTATTGTTTTGTGGTGTTCTTACTGGAGTGCTTCTTTGTTGCTGCTTTCATCTTCCTCATAATTCCTGAGACAAAAAACAAATCTTTTCTGGAAATCAAAAAGGAATTTCACAAGCTTAATTTTGGAAGAAATGCCAGGAAAAAGGAAACGGAGCTTTATGAAAGAAGACAACTTCAAGATGAATTTTTAAATATTTCTGTGTAATTTCACAAGTGCAACAGAACTTCAGTGAGAATTATGAACGTAGTCTTCTAAATTAGGAGTGTAATACATGATCAAGTGGCTTATTAAATCTTCCTGTGTATTTAGAGGAAGTGTAACTAAAGGCAAGTTAGTATTGCTGAAATACTATTAACAACATATTATCCACAGAAAACTTGATGTTTAGCTATAACCTGGTGCTGTAGGGATGCAGAAATGCCAGGGAGGATGTTCAATGAACCCCTCTGGCAGATTTCTGCAGATAATTCAGTGACTCTTCTTGCATTTCAAAGCCCTGTCTTCCGTTTGGGTCATTGGGCACATCCAAATGCTTTGCTGAGTGTAACATTCTGAGTTCTTGTTAAGACACGCACAAGAACTGACCTACTGAGAACTGATATTTGAAATATTCCAGTTTATGTAGAAATGGGGGTATTTTGTTTCTGTTTTTCAATTATGTAACTTTGAAAGACTTAAAGACATTCCTCATCCAGTCCTACTACTGTACTGTACAATAAAAGTACAGCACCTCTCTGAATTACTGGTATTTGTAATAAAGACTTGTATCCTGATAAAAGAGTTCCTGGGGTTTCAATTTGAGTTTTTTTTTCCCTAACCTAGCATCTTAACATTTTAAACTATGCAACAGGGTAAAACAACTTCTAGTTTTGAAGGTTAGTTCCCATCAGACTGAGATCTACATACCAAAAACCATGAAGTAGCAGAGAGGACAGATGACAGGAATTAAATACTTTTTACCTTTAAAGAATTTTCAAGATGGCCTGAGAGAACACACACAAGAAGACTACAGAGTAGGACAAACTGAATGAGCTTTCTGCCCCATCTCCAGCATTTTTTCCTGGACTTTCTCAACTTCCTCAACTAAGATAAATTCTTCACATGTTAGGAAGGAAGAAATCTTGCATCTGGTGTTTGTGTGCCTCTCTGACATTTGTTTCCACACCTGTGGCTGCCAGGACAGTGGGCCACCTTACCCAGTACAACTTTTCCTGGCTGTAAGCATTTCCAAATGCCATCTGTTACTGAAGCGCTGCAGCAAGCACTGGATTTCTTTTACATTTATTTTCCTCCTCTCAGAATTAAAGCTTTTAATGGAAGTATAGGAAACAAACACCATTGGTCTGATTTTGATAACTTAACCATCTATTTAATTGAAAATAACACCGACTCTTAATAGCAAAGGAGGCAACATCAGGAAGGAATCTTCTTGGCCTTTAGTTTATCCTCTAAGTTTGCAAAATACTTCATTTTTGCTAGAAGCTTCTTAGCTTCTTGAAGATCATCTGAAATGAAATAAAACATTACTAGTTTACAGAGGAAGAGATGAATGTGCATTTTCAAAATGAATCTCAAGATTTCAGTGACAGCACCTGTTTTTGTACTAAGAGCTGTGAGCTGCAAAGACTTAGACACTATTAAAACCATGCTGCCTATTGTTTTAATCTCAGATGGTTTGGGAACACCTCAACTCAAAAGTTCCACAAAACATGTAACAATGAACAATTTGGAAAATAAATGTGAATGAATACCCTTTAATGACTTCTGTAAAGTGGCTGCATTATTGATCTACCCATTAGGCAAGACAAATGCTTTTGTTTGTTTTAAACATGTATAAATAGACCAACTGACATAACTGGAAAATGCAAATGAGGAGGAGGAGTCTGGTCTGGATAGTGCCATTCCAAAACTGATACTGAAACAATTTCTCCTCAGTTAAAGAATTGGAGGGGGAGGGTGGTTTATGACCTACAGACAGATGCAACACAGTCCTTCTCATGGCACAGAGTAACAGAATGTAACTCCTCACAGGCAGGCCCAGCCAGCACTACTTCCATGTTTACAGTTACACACACCCACCGCTGACAAACGTGCAGCATTCTGGACCTGGCACAGAACTACAAAGGTTTCTTCCCAGCTTCAGAAGCTCAGAAATGGTCCAAACTTGTGCCTATCCACTGGTTATATAAAGTTATGTTGATTATTGCACAGGAAGTTCCCCAAACCTTAGGCTGAACAGGCCTTTACTTGCCACACAGCTTCTGTGGCTTTCACTGCAAAGAACAGCACCTACTGCTCTGCTGCAGATACAGGACTGCAGAACAACATCTCCCAAATTCACGTGTGAAACCTCAGAATATGTCTAAGATGAAGTCTGTCCTTCCCAGTATTCTGAGAAACACACAAACAATTTCTTAGCATCTACATTCCCACTCAAAATTATTATTTAGATGCAAGATGAATGGAACTTTTGTACTGGACTTTGTTTTTAATGTGAGGTCCTGAATTTCCCAAATCAGCAGGAATGTCAGTTTAGAAGTACTTATTCTAAATACCAAACAAAGAACCCTTGTTAATGCAGTATTTCTGTTCCATAGCTCAGGAGATATTTGCCAGTAAGAGAATGTGGAGCTTTAAGCATTTGACAGGTATGTATGGCAGCTAAAAGCTTCATAAAAACAGGTACCTCTTTCAAAAGCTGCAGCCACCTCTCTGGTCAGTTCTTCTTGTTTAACTGCAAAACAAATTACTTAATTTACTTTTTGTTATACTTAGGATATTTTATACCACTGCATTCTGACTGCCTGTGGTGGGAAAATTCATTACTAGTCTCAGCCTTTGGGAGCCAAGCAAGTTTTCCATAACACTGCTGTCAATGTTGTTTTAATTACCATTTCAAACATGTATTTCTTTGTTTAAACAGGTTTACAAACAGCAATTCCAATGCACATCAATGGGCACTAATTTCCCAGCAATCTAACTTACTTTTGGTGTATCACTTTACCCTGCTACAGTTAATTTTCTGCTGCGCTACTCAGTTTATATTTTAGTTATTCTAATTGCTTTGCCACATGGCTGTTATTGAAAAGAATTAAATATACCAGTAAACCAAATGTTTTTGGTATCACCAACAATATAAAAAGAAAGTTGCTTGTGTAATGAGAATAACCACTTAATATAATGGCTGTCAGATGAAGAAGGTGAAAGAACTACAATGTCTGTATAGATAACATTGTTTACTGTGGTCAGACAAGCATTTTATTCAACTTCATTTTGACAGTTTTTTTCCCTGGAACAACTGACTAGCCCTCAGCTGATGAAGGTTGAGTAAAATCCTTTTTATTATCTATATATACTTATTTTGACATTAGAACAGGTTCTGTTTTACAAATGTTCTCAAGCCAGAAGTGATGTTTAGGTGCATAAATGGGTAAAGACAACATTGGAAAGGAGGACACAGGGCAGAAGCTCGTGCAGTGAGTCAATTCCAGACTAACACAAATTGAAGACATTACAAGAAATATACCAAAACAGTTAAAAGCTTTTAGACTCTTGTATTACAGAAGATTCAGTATATTAGTTCTGTACAAATTCCTCAAATCACAACCTACCTTTAATTAAAGTTTCAATTTCTTCAAGGTTATCCTCAGTTTTGGACTCTGCTAATTTCTCATTAATTTCCATGATTTCCGTAAGGAACGCTGAGTCTGCATCACAGTCTGTCTCTTGTGCCGGCTCCACTCCACTCAGCTCCAGCTGGCAGAGGAAAGGGGAATTTGCAAATAAATATTCCCACATCTATTTCAATGGGAATTATTTTCTTTAATATTAAGTCTTTTAGTGGGGCACACTCAGATTCATATTCCATAAACGTACAGTGCATAAACAGAGTCAGTCTGAAAATTAACTCCATACATAGGCTGACCATAAAAATCAGGTTATCCAAAGCCAAAAAAACAAAAAAAAGGCTGCCATAAGCCCAACTGAAATTCTGAACAAGCAGCCATGGCCAAACACAACGTGTGATGTGAAAAACAAATTAGTGTAAGATGAGTAGCAAACGAGATGATAAGGTGAATAATTTTTGGACAAACTTGGTTCCGGTCTCCCTTCAATCTCTGGTGATCCTCTTCAGAGGAATGCAAATTGGCACATTAAAGACTGAATCGAAGGTGCCCTGAGGGCAGCACCAGCCCCCAGGGTTATTTACAGGAACACTGTAATACCTAACGGAGCCCTTACCAGATAGAGGCCTCGGCTCAGAGGGTTCAGCAGGGTCTGGTAGGCCTTGTTGATCAGGGAAGAGTGCTGCTCAGAGTAGAACTGCTCTTTCTGCAAACGGACAGCAAATAATTGGAAGCTAATAACAAGTGGCGAAACACACTTTGTTACATGCGGAACACCAGCGTCCCCACACCAGGCCGTGTGCGAAACTGAGCGGGCTCTGTGGACCTGGGAACTGTGTCACTGCACTCAACTAAGGCCTGACGAACCGCAACGGCCCCTCACCGTCCACCTCCACCGCAAATCCACGGCACAATCTCTTCTGAGCACCGAAAGACAAACACAGGCGGATCCCCTCACTCCCCGAGCGGGAGAGCGGCGGGGACTCGACGCTGCGGCCCCGCCACGCAGCCGAAGGCTAA
>VZTG01003498.1:135650-150477 GCA_013397845.1 Melanocharis versteri | reverse complement strand
CGTCGTGGGAGCTCGGCCGCGCCGCTCCGCACGGTGCGAGGCGGCCGCTGGCGGCCCGGCCCCGCCGTCTGCGCGTTTAGAGGGAGGTTTGGGTTGGAAATGAGGGAAAATTCCTGTATGGAAAGGGCTGCCCCGGTCAGAGGTGGAGTCACCGTCCCTAGAGGGGTTCCACAGCCGTCTGGATGTGGAACCTGGGGACAGGGCCAGTGCTGGCATTGGCGGTGCCGGAGAAGCCGGGTTGGACTCGATGGCCTCTGCCTTTTCCAGCCCAAAAGGTTCCGTGGTTCTGTTCTGTTCTGTCTGCGGGCGGAGCCCTGGCCTCGCCTGTGTTTGCAAACACCTGGAACAAACGGGCCGTGGGAGAGGCCTTGGGAGCTGTTGTGGTTTTATGGCTCGTAATGAAATGTAGCAAACCGATAAGGGGAATTACACATTAAACTGTATGGCAAGCGGCTAAAAACCCGATATACAGGTGGTAAGGTTGGAAGGCTCGTGGCTGTTCCAGGAGCCGCGGGGAGCACTGATGTGTTGGAGGAAGCTGGCTGTAGGGCTGGGCCGGCTGCTGCAGCATTTGAGTGGAGAAGGAGGCACCACAGGCCATGAATTTCCGGGCTGTAGCGGGGCAGGGAGATGCTGTTTCTTGCCACTGGCTGTGCCAACAGCTCTCAGGGCTGTGGTCGGTGTCTGAATCTGGCAGGGTTTTGTACAGTCATTGTGTACAGGTGGGATAAATCTGTTGGGCACTTTCAAGAAGCCGTATGTCACTTTACAGTTCTTACTCCTTTCAGTTTTTCTCTTTGTGTTGGGGGACCGCCGTGGTCCCTTGCTCCGTGCGGGGATGCTCTGTCAGAGCACAGCCCATGCCTGTATGACCCAGTGTGAGCGCTGAAGTCCTCAGAAGCAATCCGGGAATGAGGGTTAGTTCTGTTTTAGAACCAGCAGAGGCCGCTCCACGTTGTCTTTTAAAAGGAAAACCATTCTGGTTTGCAAAATTCCTGGGAATTTACATAGAACCCGACATGCACGCTTTGGTTGGAAGTTGTACTTCTTTGAGCCTGAGAATGGAGTTGGACATTAATAGTACAGTGTGTGAGTGTTTGCCAGTTTTACTTTGCTGTAGTAATTGCGGGTTTTTTTCACGTTCTCTTTGAAGCCAACATGTCTCGAGAGACTGGAAGTGAAGCACAGCAGTCTCAAAGTGCCCAGCAGACACAGAGTGGTACCAGTTCCTCTTCCAGTGGGTCACAGAGCACCAGTCAGTCTTCCTCAAGTTCTGGGACTCTCAGTTCCTTGGACACTGTTCCCACTCAGGAGCTTCCGTCCATCCCTGAGGACCAGGAATCTGAAGAGCTGGTTCCCCAGCCTTGGGGTCGACTCTTTGCACTTGGAAAAGGTTTCAGCAACTGTGGTATGTGCACACTGTAATAAACCTCTTGGTTTCTTTGTAGGATCTCAGAAAGTTTCTGAGCAGCTTGGTGAAGAGCAGTGTCTTTTCATTTTCAAATTAAGTACAAGCAAATTTAGGTATGCAACTTTAGCAGTAATGTTTTATTCTGTACTACATCCCGGTGTTTACACTGGGTACTCGGATGCACAGCTTCCATAGACTTACAGAAATTCTGGGGTGTTCATGTTTTTTGTTACATGCTTCACTTTTTTTACATTTTATAATTTGTTCTGTTTAGTTGTGTGTCTCTATATTGCTGAAGGTGAACTGAAAACTACCACTGCTGAAGCGGGTAAAATTCTTAAAGGATTTGACAGGGTGTGGTGCTTTGTATGAGTTAAGACAAACTTGACTCTGTGGGAAGAATCTTGTCTCTGTTATCCTTTCGTTACCATTTAGCATCATTCTGTAGTGCCACAGTTATTAACTTCCTGCAATGTTGTGTTCTCTCTCTGCTGTACCTTCCCCTCCTCTGCAGACTGTGTGAATGAGGAATACTGGTTTGGGAGAGACAAAAGCTGTGATTACAGTTTTTCTAAGCTGGGATTGTCTGAGACTGGCTTCTACCAAAACTATAGCAAGAAGCACTTCCGAATTTTCAGGGTAAGTGCTAAGAACGTTAACTCTGTCTATTTTGGCATAATTCAAAAAGAGACTTTGGGGCAGAGATCCTAAAGAAACCAAAGTATCTTCAGGGTTGACTCCTTTAACAAGACTCTTGGCAATGCCCATTCACGTGGTTCATGAAATAAACTCACGGTCTCATTTCTTGAGTCAACAATTGTAAATTTCTAGTGTATCACCTCTTTATTGTAAAGCCATTTGTTCTTTACTGTCATCTTTCCCATTTTTTTTCTCTTTGAGGAAATGGGTCCAAAAAATTCCTTTGTTGCCTACATTGAAGACCATAGTGCAAATGGGACATTTGTTAATAGGGAGCTTGTTGGAAAAGGGAAGAGGCTTCCACTGACACACAACTCTGAAATTGCACTGTCTGTACAGACCAATAAGGGTAAAACATGCTTTAACTTAAGTAGATTTTTCATGTATTGACCTAGAGGTTGTTTCTGCATTGATTTGAGTATGTTTCTTGGGAGCTGAGCTGCTTCATGAGCACAGCTCATTAAGAGGTGTTTTAATACTTGCATGAAAGTTATCCATTGTCCCTGTCAACCGTAGGAAAAAAACCGAAAAAGAAAACTTAAAAAAATCTGCATCAGATGGCACCTTACTGGAGTATAAACTTTTATAGTTGTTTTCCTATTTTTGAAACACTTTTGGGCTTCAGTAGCTGTGTATATGATGGTGGGAACAGGGGAAACAGGCTATTCAAGAAAAGTTGAAAAAAACCCCCGAGATGCTGCATAATAAACAGAAAATCCTCTTGAAATTAAACAGGGCTGGGCTTTTGTTTCTTTGTCTTTGTTTTTCCACTAAGATGCTGTCTTGATTATTACTTCTCTTTGACCTCTGCTGGGACATTGAACGTTTTGCTCATTTTGTCCTTAAATGTAGTTAATTAGTTAAAGACTGTTGTGAATTTAATACCAAAATGTCATTTTTCAGCAATAAGATCACCTTGCTAACCCACAGGTGGTGTAATTTATGGCATATATTTAGTTTTTTCCTCTAGCAGGCAATATTTTCTCAGTTATATTGTTGACTATAAAAGCTCATGAAACATAGCTGTTTATTATAATAAAAATTTTAAACTTAATAATAGGAAAATTATCTCCATTTGTCTTCCCAGTGTTTGTATTTTCTGATCTTACGGTGGATGATCAGATGATGTTTCCTAAGGAATTCAGAGAGAAATATATCATGTCAAAGACTTTGGGAAGGTAAGCATCCTTCTTCCCTCAGTGGAAAGGGTTAACTTCATTTTCATTATCAGTACCTTGTGGTGGAATTATCACCAGTATTAACTGAGCTGCTGTTTTAAAAGAAAAAAGGAAAAAACAATGAATGATAACATGTGAGTAAACATGTTCTTTACAACAATTTAAATAGGCATTTTGGCTTTGTCTCTCTAATTGGTTTGGGGTTAGTAACCTACCACAAATTGCAAAAAACAGGTTTTGTTTTGGTTGTGGATGTTTTTTCTGCAGAAGAGAATGAAGTCTGTAAATTCCTAATGAGTTTTTGAAGTTTATATATTAATTTACTCAATTATTGGAAGAGCTTTATGTCAGAATACAGCTTCCTACAATATCACTGTTGAGGCCTTCAGATGAAAAGGGAAAGAACTGTCCAGGAAAAAAGGAGAGAGAGGCTATTTTAGGTGGAGGCTATTTTTTTCTCTTTTGAAGCAGTTGGTCAGCAAAGAATTTGGAGGTGAATAATTAAGTAGAAACAAATCTGAGTGGAAAATAGAATTTCTTTCTGTAATATAATTGCTATTTAGTAAAAATATGAGTATTGTCATATCTGTTCCTCAGATGTGTGCAGTCTGGTGTTAAGAAAACCCTTCCTAAGTTCTCTTCTCCTAAATGCCTTTGCATGAAGGAAATGCTGACAGAGCTTGTCCTTCATATCTGCCAGTACTTTTGGTACAAATAGAGTGGCTGCTCTGCATATTTACTCCTGCAGTTTTGAATGAATGGCCCTTGACAACACTTGCTATTTAAACAGACATTCTAATTCTTGAATGTTTCCTGAGAAGTGCTGTAGACTTTCTAACTTGAATACTTCCTCAGAACAGGCAATGTGCCATATTCAGAAAGTTAGAAAACAGCAGCTCCAAATTATGCTTTCATTTGCCTGCACTTGTTACACAGATTTTTGACAAGTGTTTGTAAGCACTAACAGAGCTGTGCTCTTGTTTTAGTGGTGCCTGTGGAGAAGTCAAGCTGGCATTTGAGAAGAGCACCTGTAACAAAGTCGCAGTGAAAATCATCAATAAACGGAAATTTGTGGCAAGTGGGCTGAGAGAGGCAGTAAGTATTTTTGTCTGTCTGTCTTGGCCACCTTGCAGTGATCCTGGAATATTTGGTAACTTCTCCGACTCCTCAGCTGTCTTCGACTAAAGAGGATTTTCTTACTTAATGTCTTCTGTATTTAATTTCAAAATGCTTTTTTGATCTTGTATGGTGCACAGCACTCTGTAGGAAACGTTTGCTTCCATTCCTGGACCCCCGTTCCATTAGGTTCATCATTTAGGACTGTTAAGGGGATGTATACAAGGGGTGGTGCAGAGTCTTGTAGGGTTTGGTTTATGTCCTAAAATGCATCAGATAGACACATCATAACCAGCAGAGTCTTGACCAAAAATGTACCCACTAAGCTAGTTTTGTTGAATGCTCCATCATAATACTTTTTAAGAAAACAGTATGAAGCCTTTTGGGAAGGGCTTTTCATGTGTCTAATAGCAGAATTTGGACAAGAACAAAGACAACTGGCTCAAGATGCTGTTGTGAATTATAATTACTATTATATGCCATTCTACAAAACAGACACAGGAGTATATCTGGAATGTTGTGTATGGGTTGTGTGTTCAAAGATGATTGACTTGGACTGGAAGAAGAGCAGAAAAAAAAACTCTGCTGAGTTGGTTTCATTAGTTGAGCCCAAGCCACAGATTAAAAGAATCTGGTTATGTTATCTTGCAAAATAGGAGGGAGTAGCAAATAATTTTAGGTTGGCCAATCTGCAAAGCATCTTGGAGGGAGAAAAGCTGTTTAAAGGACAATACAGGTATATAAGCAAAAAGCTTTTTTTTTTAAAATTTGGAAATTAGTGGGGGATTTCCAACCTGCAGTGAAATTACATGTCTGGAGCAATATCTTGCTCCAGATAGTGACAGCAGTCTGTTTATTTAATTCACTGAAGGCACCTGATCATTTATGGAAAAAAGTTGTATGTTATGGTCACTTACAGTAGCAAAAGGCATGAAATGATGGCTTTTCTGGTACTGTCTCTTATTTCTCATATGTCTTATTCCAGAACAGCACTGTCTTACCCAATATGGTATTTGATTCTTTTAATAGAACCCAGCTTTAAATATCAATACAGAAATTGAAATTTTGAAGAAAATAGATCATGTGAGTGTTACTGTACATTTTTATTATTTTTTGCTCTCTACTGTATGTACTTGTTTACTGACCTTAGTGTAGTAACTAAAGAGCAATTTTATCCATTTAGAAATGTGTTAAAGGAGGCATATAATTTTCCTTGTAAATTATTGAATGGGTCTTTTTTTCTTCTTTTAAGTATATTGTATCCTAGTTTTCACTGGCAGTTTCTTGAATTTCTATCCCCTCTTTCCTCTGCATGTAAAATAGATAAAATGTTGAGGGTGTGGTAACTCACAACTGGAAAAATTCTGGGGTGCTTGCTAGTCACTTGTGTTAAGTGTTAGTTTAAGTGACCTGGTTTGAAATACTGAAATAAGAACCTTAGGATTAATTTTTACAAATTGTTCTATTTTGTGTGTCTTCGTTTGTGTTCCCTTTTCTGTTAGCCTTGCTTAATCAAGATCAAAAACTTCTTTGAAGCAGAGGATTACTACATCGTTTTGGAACTGTAAGTAACCTGTTTGAGAGTAAATGCATAAAATGAAATGTTTTTTTCATTGCCATAATAAATGAATGTAGTTCTGAACTGTGGAGGTTTTGCTTGTTTTATTTTGTGATTCTTTTGCTGGCCTCCTCTGCTGGTTCTCTGCAACCTTTGTAAGATTAGGAGCTAGGATAACCAGGAGAAATCATCCTTCTGTGCTTCGTAGGCACCCAGTGCCAGGATATTCTTTGCTCTGCTGCTGTTGTGGATTGCTGCTATTTTTTTTTATTTTTGAGCTCGTAAGAGGGTGCTGATCAAAAATCATGTAACAGCTCCCAGTGAAGACTCAGGAGATTGACCCTAACTCAGCCACGCATGTGCTGTGTTTAGGATGTTGCTCACTCATTTTCACAAATATATTCTTTCTCTGTAGCCAGAATAGCCAAATGTTTTGGTCTTAGTCTTGTCTAATGAGATGAATCTTTAGGAAGTCATCTGTTGGCTTGTTAACCTGCATTTGTTTTAGGATGGAAGGAGGAGAATTGTATGACAGAGTGTCAAGGCCAGTCAAGATGAAAGAAGATATCTGCAAGTTGTACTTTTATCAGATGCTGCTGGCAGTAAAGGTACATAATAGTGAATTCTACCAAGAAAAAATATGGTTATGCATCTCAATGTCAATAAGATGAATTTTTCTGTCACTTGTCATTGCTGAAACCCATGCAAGCAATCAGCACAGCATTCTTAACAAGTTGGTTTAAGAAGAGAGAGACAGAAAACCAGAATTCCTACAAAGGCGACACAGAACTTGGGTCTGCACACTGTGCTTGCATTGAGATTTGACATCTGAAGCATAATTATTTCTAAGGAGGTTTTTTGTTTCTTTGTGATGGTGCTTTGGTGTGGGGTTTTTGTTTGTGGTTTTGTTTTTTGTTGTTTGTCTGTTTTGTTTTGCTTTGTTTTTTTAGAGAAGAGTCTTAAGTTAGGGAGTTTTAAATGTATGCCTGCCTCTTACAAAGCCATTTCACTTATCCTACCATTGCCATGGGTAAAAATGGAAAGCTTATATTTTAAAACAAGTTAATAGTCTGTTTTTCCTTACTTGCCCATCTGTATATATTTAGTATCTTCATGACAATGGAATTATACACCGAGATCTAAAACCAGAAAATGTGCTGCTTTCATCTTCTGAAGAGACGTGTCTTATAAAGGTAAGGAAACTTACATTTCTTGTTAATGGAGAAATCTGAGAGTGTTCCTTCACATTTTTCTTTATTTTTCATTAAACATAGCCAAAAAGATATAATGGAATTAGTCATACAAACCATGAAGTAACTTAAAACGTGGAGAGTTTTTTTTTCATAATTGTAATTTTACTTCTATGGATATTTCAACTCATACACTGCATATGTAATTTCAAATGTCAATGGTTTTTTCACCCAATAAAATCTAAATTCTTGAATTACAGACAGCATTTCCACAAATGTCCAGGCTGTATGGTGATAGGGATTTTGTTGTTGTTTTGGGTTTTTTGGGGGGCGAATTAGGGTTGTGGGTTTTCTTTTGCATTGATTTTTTTTCCCCAGAGAAAGCATTGAATAGATTTGCATGCTAAAATGCTTATTTTCCAAGTAAACTCTTCTAATAGGCAACACAATACCTTTACCCTGTGGTTGTCCATTTACATCCAAATCTGAGAGTACTTTTTGCTAGTGTAAAGTGTGATCCTTTGTCATATTTCTCCCTCTTCCTCCTCTCCCATTCTCACTTAATGTTTGGGGTGACTTTTGTTTGTAGTCATGTACTGGAACTGGCTTGGAAGGAAGAAACTTAATGCTACCTCCTGATGTATGTCTACAATATGATGTGTTCTAGTACAGTCCATCCTCATATGTAATGTGGTGTTACCATTTTTAAATACAAGATTACAGATTTTGGACAATCCAAGATTCTTGGAGAAGCTTCTCTTATGAAAACATTATGTGGTACTCCCATGTATCTTGCTCCTGAGGTTCTAAATTCACTTGGGACTGCTGGATACAGCCGAGCTGTGGACTGCTGGAGTTTAGGAGTTATTCTTTTTGTATGGTAAGATATTGTGTAGATGTACCTTCACTGGGCAGCCTTTGACATACATGGCTTGAGACTTGGCAACTTCAGTGTCTATATGAGGAGTGAAAGTGCATTTAAAACTCTACACGTATAAAAACACTACCATAGCAGCTGCCTTAAATGTGTGATTTCAGTGTTTCATTTGCTATGACAAAATCTGTGTTGTTTAACTTGTTTTCTCTCATACAGCTTGTGTGGATATCCACCATTCAATGAGCAAAATACTCAGCTCTCTCTGAAAGATCAAATCACTCGTGGAAAATACACGTTCATCCCCAAAGAATGGAAGCATGTGTCAGACATGGGTATGACTCCAGCACAGTGGGTAGTAAAATATCACCTCTTTTCTTGTAGTTTTTGTTTTCCTTTGTCCTCCTTTCCGCTGCATGGCACATTGTGTGTTAATAAGTTTAGTTTTTAAACTAATATATTGAATTTTTTTTTTAAGTTCATAGTTAAAGCATTAGAAAGAGCACATACTTTTTTAACTGAAGAGATTTCTTAGTAGTATTTAGCATAATTAACCACACAAGTGTAGAGTTTGTGGGCGCATACATCTATTTTTCCTCTTTTCACTTTTTCTTCTGACTTTATCAAGCTGGTCTACAGACTTTGCCTAAAGATTCTTCAAGTGTTGAACCAAAAATGCCAGGAATTTAAGGAATACGAGTTAGAATTCCAAAAAACAAACGTTCCAAGAGAGTCCTTTCATGGTGCTAGTCTTTGAGCTGAAAGTGTCAGTCACATTTGAGGAATCATCTATTATGTTTGGTCCACTGTAAGTGAAGTAGTCTGTGAAACAGACTTTTTGCATCGCAAACTAAAATGATAATTACTGTGTGTGTGCTTTTAGTTTTTCAGGACATTTTATATGCACAAAATAATTGTAGTATTTACCTTGGACACTTCCTTGTATGTGCAGAGGAGTTTCTAATAAATGATGTGGTCATCCTTTGTCTAATAAACTTATCAAATATAACTCCTTCCTGAATAGTTTGAAGCTTATTCGTTAATAAGTTAGACATTCATGAAAATGTACAATCTTAACATAATTTCCATAATCCTACTGGTATGTATTCAGAATAACCTGATCAAATGAAAAGTAAATCTTGCTGAAATTCCTTTATGAGAGATTTGGAGTAAAAAAACACGACATAAATGCCATATTTTCACAGTGTCTACTAAGCAGCTTCCTAAGAAGGTGAAAATTTGAGATGATATTGAGCATACATGTGTGTGTCCTGTCTCTTCTTTCCCACCTTCCCAGATGGATAATCTGCTTTCCAAGACACTGTAAACCAGGATAAATTAAGCTGTCTTTGCTTTTCCACAGTAATACTGAAGCTTTTAGGAAAGTGCTGAGCCTCCTGTGCATGCTCAGAACATAAATTGTGTACATACTAAATATATCTATGGGTAATTTTGGTATACTGGAAAGTGCTGAGTTGTGTGCATGTGAAGGAAAGATGGTTGCAGTCTGCAGCCCTTCCTATGCATAGAAAAAGGAAAAGTGTTCTGCCCAGCCTGCACTTTTGTGCATTGTTCTGAAGGGGTGTAAGGCACATTGTCACACACAGCTTTGGTGTAGGTATATTTCAGGTAATGAATGTATTGATCATATGCCAACCAGCTCATTTTATTATCTTAGCTCTGGATCTGGTGAAGAAGCTGTTAGTAGTGGATCCAAGCAAACGCCTCACCACAGAGGAAGCCTTAGAGCATCCTTGGCTTCAGGTAGGAATCGAGTTTTGACTGAAGGCTGGGTTGTTCACGGGATAACTTGTTGATGTGTTGTGCTTTCAAAGATTTAGTCCCTGTAGAGAGACTGCAAAAGTAGCATGGGGTAGTCTCCTGAATACCTTCTTTCCATACAATAAGCTTCCTTCCTGAGACACCTCTTCCCAGAGCTCTTTCACATGTGAGGATCAAGATGTGTTCTTTAGAGCCCAAGTCTGGCTGTGGTTCTGGTCGGATGGACCTCTCCCTTCGAGCATTGTAACAGAGCCCCACTTCCTCAGATGTTTGTGTGGGCAGGCAGTGCAGAGTTTCTTTCTGGCAAGCATCCAATACTACTGTGTTTTCACTATGCTGAGTAGGGATAAGTGTCCCTGGTTTGGGAGCCCTGTGAGTAGGAAGTGGTGGTTTCCCTGCTTCCCATTACTGTATAGTTAGGTTTGAGAGGATAGTCTTTAGAGGGTCTTTTCTTAATTTTGGTACTCCAGAGGTGACCACTGGACCTATGAGCTTCCTTGAATATTTTTGCTTGAAGAGGCTGAAAAAGGTCACCCTGTGCATATCTGAGCCATGCAATGGGTTCTGTTTATTCACACCAAGCACAATGCTATTCCTGTTCCCCCACTGGGAGCAGGAGAATTTCAGATGCTTTGGTAAAGAGCATAAGAAACAGGGAGGAAGCAAGGGAGTATCCCTCAGTGCTCAACAGCTGACAGTGTTCTGAGACAAAAAACATGTGTGGATGACTCTTTTTAAGTGATTAACTTTTCTTAATTATGCTCCTGGGCATCAGGAAACATTTCCTGGCATTCATGACTTTTACTTACTGTAGTTTTGTGTGTAACATCTACAGTGAGTTAATCAGATATAGATTCTTACATTTAAATTATAATTCTGAGCAGAAAAAGTTATTCAGAAACCACGCAACACTGATTTTAAGAATCACTGGTATGCATAAGGGGAAAGGGGAAATAGATGACTGATTTAGACAAGCTAAGAATTTGATATATTTCCGCATATAAACTCAAGTTGTTATTAACTTGATTATATATTCTGTGTAGGGACATCTCTTACTGTTAAGTTTAATTTTGAAGACAGGACAGAAGGTTCCAGAAAACATCACAGCCACAAATCCAGATGGCATCTAGCACTCAGCTGCTGTTCTTTGAACTGTTTCCCTTCAGGTGCTGTTACTGAGAGTGTCAGGTGTTCATAGGTTGTGCAGACTGCCTGCTTGGAAGGCCAGCATCCAGCATGCTCAGTCCTAGGTATCACACACCTTGAATACCACCACCAAAAGAGCTCCAGAGCCCTGTTACTGTGAGCAGTGAGGCGTTACTGGCTCCTCTCTCCCTCTTGTGTTGTCTGGAAGTATCGACTTAACAAGTCAGCAGGGAAAAACACATTCTCTCTGTGACCAGCTGGTGCCTGTTAGCCCTCTGATGATTTTGGGGACACGAGGGAATTTTTCAGCTATTAGAAGTAAGCATGTTCTGCAGATTTATTTAAACTAGGAGTGCTTTCAAATCAGTGTTTACAAATCGTGTGTTGTTTACTCCATTCTTTGTTTAAATCTACAACTTTAAAACTTGTTGAGCTGCGTAAATGTAAGTACTACTCAGTGGAAATGTCTTACCTGTATATATCAAGTACTTAATAGAACATTTCTGAAAGGCATATAAACAATTAATTGCTCTTTCTGCCTCTGAAATCTTCACTGAAGTCTTTTGAATGGCACAAGATGAGTTTGGTTGCATGCTGAAGAAAAAGCTCAGGTGTTTGTTGCATAAATGGAAAAAGATTTCTTACCTTACCCATCAATTCAAATGTAGCCACAATCAAATCAGGTGACACTGGAAAAGAAAAACAAGTCAAAATTCTGTATAAAATTAAATGGATATTCAGGTCAAAGCGTTTTTGTAGCACTTAAGAATAGTTAAATAAAAAAAAAGGAGATACTGCAATATTCCATTGCTTAGGAAAAGGACCCTCTCCACTGCTTTCACCTAAAAAACTCAGTTAAAACAGCTGAAATCCTTAGGAGCTCAATGATCTTTATTTCTCATTGTCTCTAGCAGTGAATGTCCCATTCACTTCTCTTTGAGTTTCCCAGTCTTTGCTTTTCCCTTAAATATTCTATCCACTACTTAGATGCTGGGTTTTTTGCAGGATGAGGATATGAAGACTACATTCCAACAGCTGCTTGCTCAGACATGTGCCAATATGAATCCACCAGAAACATCAAAAGTGGTATGTGCAGTAGATATTTGAAGATTAATATTCAATTCACAAAGAAACTAGATTTTGAAGTAATCTGTAATAAGAAAATCAGTTAATTTTGTCACTTTAGAGGAGTGTACTCTGTGGCAGCCTGCTGGTTATTTCTGCTTCCTGAAGAGCAGCAATGGACTTTGTTTAAATGTATAGAAACACTCTCCTGGGCTTTAAAGGTTTATTCATATATTTAGAATAAAATTGTTGAATGTATTTTTTTTAATGGATTCACGTCACTAATGTTTAGTACACAAGTAAAAATTCTCATGCTGGTGCAAGGTTAGGATGGCATTGTGCCATTCATCACCAGATGCTAATTAGGAAAATTGTGAACAGTAGCTGTTTCAAGCTGGGAGCAATGTCTCATATGAGAGCCATCAAATATAATTAGATGGATCTTGGTAGAGAAACGTGGGTTGGTCGTGCTGCTTTTTTGGTCACACTGTCCAACACCTGTAGTTCTGGAGCCAGCAGAAGAGTCAGGCTCTGCCTTACCTGGTTTCCTGTATCCATCCTCCTGTGTTTTTCTTCCAGCAAACCACAACGAGAAAACGTCTCCACGAAAATGAGGAAGAATATGGCTCTTCTAAGCGTGCTGTTCCTTCTACATCGTTTCAGAAAATGAGGTGAAAAGGAAGAGAAAATGACTTTGTTAATGACAGCTTTTTTATGGAAAGCAGTATTTTTTTATTAATAAAAATCTTAATAATGGAATAAACTGTTGAAGATGCAATTTCCAAATAAAAATAACTTTATAAGACTGAAGTGACTGCTGTGCATGCATGAGAATCTGCACAATTAGTCATGTTCTAGTCCATCCAGCTGTCTGACTCAAGGAAAGTATCAGAAAAACTCCTGAACTGAGTTACTGACAAGTTTTTAGGCTAGCTTCATCCCCACCTACATTCTCTGTTTCTTCTTTTCCAGTTTCTAGGTTAGGCATGGAAATAATGCTTAGTCCTAACAGATGAAGAAGGAATACTAAGCTTGCTGAGCTTTTGCCCGAGACAGAGCATTACCTGACACAGTGCTGCCCACAGACCTCTGAGGACACTTAGACTATTCAGTTCAGATGTAAAACTTCTGATGGAGCTCGAGGTGCTCTGGGCTTCAGGTAAAGCTCCACAGTAAATGCTGGACTGGCAGACTCACAGGATTGTGCTCTGGGAAGGGCCTGATTGGCTTCCGAAGCAACAGTTACCATCTGCATGCTGTCTTTAACATGTGTGTCCTATGTTTATTTCCCAGAGGAGGGATGAGTAAGAGGAAACATGATAACAAGTGATGAAATGAAGATGTGTACATTCCTGTCGAGGAAGAACTAGGAATTGAACTGAGAGGAAAAACTTGATTGCCTGTTAGGTGAAAATTTTGAACTATGTGCCTCTTACTAAAGGATTATTAATTTCATTATTGACTGAAAGAACAGTTTAGTAACTCTGTTCTCCAACATGCATCTTCTGGTTAAAGGCATCTACTCTTAAGTTGTTTTGTAAAGAATAAAACCTAGTGCATTATGGAATAAACCCATGTCAGGAAGGAATGAAGATACTCATGAGCCACATTTCCTGTATGTGCCCATTGCAGAGGTCTTGTGTGTTTTGATATATTTGCTGTTAGCCAATGTTAATGATAAAATCCTAATTCTTGTATATTGATAACTTTCTTAATTGATTGGATGGAGAAACATCCATGGGCATCCAGATGGAAACAATACCACTGGTTCCAGTCCATTCCAGTTACACTGGTGATAGAAGGAAGGTGTGTCTGTCCTTGAGGATGTGCCCTTTTGGTGCAAATCTGTGGCTGGCACATCCTCAGGGAGTTCTGGTGCTTACTGTAGCTCATTTGAAGGGAACACTCAGCTGCCATTTGCTACATAAAAGAATCAAAAGATGCAGTGTGTTTGGGCCAGATTTGTGTCCTGGTGTACTGCAAAAGCTGATACCTTTGGGCTTTGGTTACCAGTTACTTTTAAAAGATCTGCATCATTGCTGATGAGAAGGTAATTCCCTAGCTCCTAGTTACACTGTCAATTTGTTTTTAGATAGAAGTAGAAAACTTCTATAATTTATTCTTCCATCTTTCTTTACATGCCACAGCTGTTAGATAATCAGCAGCTAGTAACTGCTTTGCTTGGGTCCTTTCCCTGGGTCCTAAGAGCTGCTTTCCAGTGATGTCCTAAATTTGATCTCACTCATTTGATGGCAAACCTTTGGGCTGCTGGCCATGCGTTCACCATTTGATTGCAGAAAGCTTTCTGAAGTTTCAGACTCATTTTTTCTGTGGAAGAGCAAGTTCCACTAAGGTGAAGTGGCATCCAGTTTCCACTTAGATAAGAAATTATTTCTTTATCACTTGTTATCCGCAGCACAAGAGTCTTCAGCATAATCCATTTTGCCTGTTCATTTCAAGAGGCAGGACGGGTCACAGCAGCTGGAAGACTTCGGTTAACCAAAGCGCTGAGGTTTGCTGTGCCTGGCCAGCGCGGTGTCATTAGTGACCAGCATCACCACCTGCGGTCCGATGTGGGCCCCGCTCACTCTCGAGCTGAGGCTGCCGCTGCTTTTGGGCGACGGTCCCCCACCCGTATGGCGACAGAGCGACGCTGGAGTTGCACCCTCCGTGAGGACGGAGCTCGTCCGTGCTCGCGGAGAGGCGACCGCTGCTCTTGCCGGAGCCCGCAGAGGCGCGGCCGAGCAGCCGGGCCGGGCCGGGCCGGGGGAGCCCGGGCGGCAGCCGCAGGACGTCCGGCGCGGGCCC
>VZTG01003498.1:105744-135479 GCA_013397845.1 Melanocharis versteri | reverse complement strand
GGAGGGCCCGGGCCCGGCCCCGCGGCGGGGGCTGTGTGCCCCGAACGTGCTCGGCCGCCGCTAGCTGGAGCGGGACCCTCGCGAGCAGAGAGCTCGGATGTCGGCGTGGGCATTGTGCTCGCTCTGGCGCCCCCGTAAACAAACGCGAATCTCCGTAAAGTCGGCAAAGTTTCGAGGTGAGCGTGTCAGGTGTAGTTGGCAGCACCGCAGAGCTCCTCACCCCGCTTCAGTGGTACAGAAAGTTGTTCTGAAGTTGGTTGTAAGGGCTTTGGTACTGGCAGAACTTAGAACCTGGAGATTGGGCTCAGTCAGCGCGTCTTGGGTGACAGCAGATGTCACGGATGTGGCTCTGCCCGTGCACGGGAACGCAGACTGGCGATCAGCGATGCGCGGAATTATCCCGGTCAGCAGCCTGCGCTCCTGGAGCTCGATGTCGCAGCCATGGGGATGCCCTGGTTGCCGCCAGTGAACAGAGAGTTGAAATCCAGAGAGCTAGGTGCCTATGCCTTCTTGTCCTTCTTCTGCTTCTTTTCTTGGAGTTGTTCATCATTTTAGTGTCTTTCCTTTTTCTTGGAAGTTTTCACTATCTTAGATAATACTTCTTCTGTGCCTTCTTCTAGTTGAAACAAGAGGTCTTCAGGTGCTAATGGAACCCTTTATAGGCTCTTTGAAATGGATAGGTGGCAAATGGATAAATTCCTAAATGGATGAGTGGATGTGCCTTGGATGTTGCCCTAACAGGTGTTCCTCGAGTGAGGTTACTGTTCATGCCTGGCTTTTGCTGAATTACTGGTTCATCACTCCCTCGTTGCTGTCTCTGTCTCCCTGTGGCTCACTGATAGATCGGGGGAAAGGTCTGTTTCCTCATTGATAGTTGGTAAATTAATTATATATATATATATATATGTATAAAAATTATTATTAGCAATAACTAATTTTTAAAATTACATATGAACCTAAAAGTATGGTTTAGATTTAACTATGGATTGCATAGTTGTTACTACAATTTTTAGCGACATGTAGCAGCATAGCTTAAATTTAGGTGGATCTAGCTGCTGTCACAAGTGCAGATGTCTCCAAGCTCAGTACTGGAAGCTCACAATTTGTTTGCATTTTAAAAAATTTCTTTAGAAAAAAACATTTTCTATAGAAAACTTTGTATAAGCTCCAGTTAAGAAAAAAAATCAGTTTCCTTCCTGTTGATAAGTTCCTATCATCCTGCGGTGGCTTAAACCTCCAGTTTTGGTGGCCTTTTATTTCTTTCCACACTATTTCTGTTGAAATTCTGCTCTGTTTAGGGGAAAGTTGCACATGGTTGACAAGGTTTCCTATCTGTTCAGGAGTGTGGTACAGCCTGGCTGAAGTGCTGGGAGCGGGGAGGTTTCAGGGACAGACTTCGTGTGCTTTATTTTTTCTTGGACTCTTGTTGAGGTCAATTTCTATTGCAGAAAAAGAGTAATACCCCAGAATACAGAGAGAGAACATAAAACCATTTTACAGATTAAAATATAAGAAGTTGTATAGAAAGTTTCATAAAAAGGGAAGCTCAGTTAGAGATTTAAGCTGATATTGGAAACCTGTATTTAGCTTAAGTTACTGTCACTCTTGCTTTTCAGAATCCATTGGGAATGCCAATTTTTCTGCTTGCATCTTTTTGTTATTTTCCTCTTCCTGATGCTTCAATAAGTATCTTGAGCTATTTAGATAATTTAAAATGTAAAAATTCTACATACCACACATTATCTTTTTTGAAAATTATAAAGGATTTTTTTAAAAAAGGTGTCTTAGCTATGGACTTGCCACCTAAGACATCATCAGCGTAAGGCATATTTATTTGCATTATGCAGCATTAAATAAGAGGAATTACATACAAACCAACAAGCTCTGAGGTGTAACATTGGTGTTTTGATAGAACATTTACTTTTGTACCACGCTGTTTTCTTTAGTCCTCTTGGAGCAGAATCTGGATTTGCTGTTCTCTCTTCTCACTCATCTTGCTGGAACTCACTGGGAATCTGTTCCCTGTGGCTTTCTGGATAGCAATATGCTGTTCAGACACATCTGTCAGTGTGTATGGGCACTTCTTTTATTTGATGGATGTTCCGTAGAGAGGACTAAGTTTAACAAACTTGATCTGTGAAGACAAAAGGTCTTGTAAGGTAAGTTTTGGTGTGTATTCAAGTTCCTGTTTGCTTTGGGGGCGGTTGGGAGTTAATTTCTTCTTGAAAAGACCAAAGAAGATTGTGTGTGTTTTGACACTCCACTTGCATGGTCAGCAGGGTTGAATCCTGAGCACCTTCTGCCAGAGGAGGCTTTTTCACCAGTGAAGGAAATTCAGTGCTGAGTCTGATCTGAAGCAGATATTGTGGAACCTTCTGTCTGACGTGACCTCTGTAGTAGGAGCTGATTTCTGCTGTCTTTTGCTGGTTTGGAGAAGTAACTTTGAGAAGCTTGTGCCATCTTCTACTTTATTAGAAATACACGAGCTTCTAACTCAGACTTTCTCACTAGATCATCTTCTGAGAACATTTTTTGTTCTGCTGCACTAAGAAACTCCTCCTTTAGCATTGGTTTAGTACATGCAAGCACCCTCTGTAGCAAAATGTTAGCCCAAATATGTGCATTACCATCACCTTCCACTGTATTAACAGGAGAAGAGCAGTGGTGACTGGAAAGTGGGGATGGCTTTCTAACGAGTACTTTTTGTGTGTTGGTACCATAATCATAATCTTTTTTTATTTGTGGTTTGAGTGCCAGAGTGACTCAGTTTTACTGTTCTGGGGTTTTTTCTTTTACCTCATGATGTTTTACTGCCTTATGTAGTTCTCATGATAGCAGGAATTAAATAGCAACATATTCCACAAATTACCATCGTAGTTTCCTTTTTTTTTTCATGAGATTATTTAGCGTCACAGGATATTAGAGGCAGAAACCACTTCACTTGGACTGAGAGGATGTCTCCTCATGGATTCTCCTTGTTGTTACAGACTCACAGTATGATTCTGGAAGGATCATTAACAGCTTTGTGCGTTCGTTTGTTTGTGCATAACAAACTGCCAGAAAAGACAGCTGTTGTTGGACTTGTCTCGCTGGTGCTCCTCGAGGTTGTGCTGGGTGCCTTGTGCCCTTGCAGAGGCCCCATTGCTGGGGGCTCAGTAGCTCTTGGTGGTCCTGGGCGAGCAGCTGCAGTGGGCTGAGCAGCACAGTCCCTGTGCTCAGGCAGAGGGGTGGGTGAGATGCCACTGCTGCCCCTGAGTCTCCAGGGTGGGGCTGGCTGTGCCTTTGCACCAGGCCAAGCCTCCCGCTGGAGGCACAGCTGGTGAGGAATCTATTTCTTGGAATATTTATCTTCTGCATGACTGAAGTTCGTGGCTAGTTGTGGTACTGCTTGTGGGAGCTGCAGTCGTTCACTCTGAATGTGATAAAAGCGTGGGAACTACAGGGCACTTGGTATTTTTCATTGTCCCTGGTGCAGGTCAGTGACCGGGAAATACACAGGGAGGGAGACAGCAGCCACCTTTAAAGACACGTGAAGAAACTGCTGCCCCTGGCACCTGGGTACTCACCAGCCCCGTTTCCTGCAGTACCTCCAAGCCTTCTGGTGGCTAATTACCTTTCTCAGGGTTTTCTCATCTTTGTGTGTGAGCACGTGCCCGTCTAATAGCTGCTGAATCTTCATATCCAGCTCTTGCCCTCAGGTCACAACAAATTGTCCACGTGATGAAGTTTATTGTCAGATGCTCACAGATGTGTGAGTTACTGCACTGCTTGAACGAAGCAATGTGTTCAGCACTAACATTTGCAGGAATACTATAGAAAAAACAGCTACGCAGATGAAGGAAAAGAGGTTTTGGTTCAGTCTACAATGGACTATAGCTCAGTCTACTACAGGACAAGAAACAGTACATTTACTGACACAAAGAAGATTTGGATATTAGGAAAAATATTGTAATGATGAAAATCCTGAAGCAGTGTAAGGAGATTGCCTGAGAAAAGCATGGAATCTCCTTCAGTAAAGAAGTTTAGAAAAAGTTGGGACAAACACCAAACACCCAAACACTGTCAGAAAAGAATGGATATAATAAGAAAAATAAGAAATCAGTAGTTTCTAACTTGATGCTTTTCTATTGTTGTTGTTTGACTTAAGGAAGAAAAGAAAAAAAAGAAAAGTCTATAGACCAATTGATCCTTGTGACAGGATGTCAGTTTGCAGCTTGCTTCCCTTTCCACCTTTAAAAATATGCCCCAGCTGGCTCTGGTAATGTATTTAAGCCCTGTGGTTGTTGTGTTGTGGTAACAATATGTGATATTCTTAAACTTTTTCAGTGTGCAGGACTAAAACTAGATGACCAATCTTAATTATAGTAGTCTAAACCTTTAATGAATATTTTCAAGTGCTTTGTATGTTACCATATGTATTGTGTTGCCTGTTGCCAGATACTATTACTGCACGATTCCCAACTGCCTGGTGATCAGAGCTGGACTGAGATGTTCTTGCTGAGTTCTTGAGTATCCTTGGGAGAGAGTAGGGTTTGCATGACAGAAACAGTTACTGGCTACAAAGGACTGGTTGAGGAAAATGTGCAATGTAGAAGGTTAAATAAGGAGAAAGTTCCAGAATCAATGGAACTAGGAGTTTCTACAGCTCACTTTAAGTAACATCTTACAATTAGATGGCTTAAATATTTTTTTCTTTGTTATTTAGCATTACCTGAAGTTGTCAATGTGGGAGGGTGGCTCTGCCAAGGATGACTGTTCTGTTGTTAAAATAAATTGTATGTCCCACTTATTTCTGTGAGTGTGTGTGGTTCTAAAAAATCCTCCTTCCCTTCCAAAATATGAGCAATTTGCAGCTGCATGTAGCTGGACGTAGAGGTTTGTGAGCAGGGGTTGTGGTGCACGTTCTTTGGTTTGAAGAAGTTTTACACATTTTCCCATTGTCTGTGTGTGCCTGTGCTTCTGTGTGATCTGTGAATCAAACTTCAGAGGTACCAGCATCATCTTCATATTTGCAGCTGCCACCTGTTCTCTACCTGGCAACTCTGCTTAGTGCTGTAGAATCAAACAGCGTGGATGAGGAGAAAAACATTTCTGAGTGTGTGGAGTGCAGCATATGTAAACAGATTGCAACTGCTCTTGTGTCTAGAAGACATCATTCATAGGGAATGATATGTTTTGCAAGACTCTTTCTGTTACTTCTGTTCCCTCAAAAAGAGATTCAATAGATAAACAATTTACTTTTTTGAGAATCTGGTTCTGACTTAATCATTTGTTCTGCAGTGATGCTGGTGGCTTTAATTTCTGCTGTACAGTTTCTGATAGTTCGATCTCTTTTTTTCCTTTTTTGTGTAGCGTTTCTTAAGACTAACATGCAATTTATCCCTTTCCCCCTCCCAGATTTCTTTCTGCGGATCAAAATCCTTCAGAAGAAAAAGTCCTGACAGTCCCATGTTGAGCAAAGCTGAATTTGTCGAGAAGGTTCGCCAGAGCAACCAGGCGTGCCATGACGGCGATTTCCACACGGCCATCGTGCTGTACAACGAGGCCCTGGGCGTGGACCCTCAGAACTGCATTCTCTACAGCAACCGTTCCGCAGCCTACATGAAAATCCACCAGTATGACAAGGCCTTGGATGATGCCATCAAAGCACGACTCCTGAATCCCAAGTGGCCGAAGGTAAGGAACCGGATTTGGCTTCTGGGGAAGGAGCAACTCCTGTGGGATTATTGGTCACATATGTAACACCCAGTGTAAACGAGTGCATGTATTTCTGTACTAAAGTCTGGTTTTGCTGAAAGCTCCAGGTAATAATATATTTTCTGTTTAAAAGTTGTTTGACTTGAATTACCTGTTGGGTATTTAACAGTTTGCTGTGTAAGCATACTGTTCCCCAATGGGAGTATGCTACTATTTTACTGTTTTAACACAGCATGGTTCCTGGGTTGTGAAGACCAGACATCTGGTTTAATGTTTAATGTAGTCAGCATTCATCAGCATCCAGGAACATGTGGTTCCAAAAGTTTGAGAGCAGCATAGAGATTTCTATTAGTACATTAGAACGATAAGGCCTTTCAAAATAGCGTTCAAAGAGTGTTTGGGTGTAGTATGTTTTGGACAAACACTTGAAGAAATATGTATCTTGGCATTCTCAGTAGGACCTGACTATGTAGGGGAACATTTGTAAAGAGTGAATGATGTTGGTTGCCTCTTCCTTCTGGGCTTGCTTCCCACCAGCTGCCATTGATTGCTCCAGTAGCTGCCTTGCCTTGGCCAGTCCAGGACCAGCCCTTTGCATGCTAATTGATTTGCACAGCATCTGCTCCAGATTCCATATCTCCTGTCAATCCCTCACGCATCCTTATGAGCCACTTTAGCTAAAGGTGCAGTTTAAGAGCAGACTCATCACCCAGGTTCCTCTCCTCAGAAATCAGAGCATGGTGCTCTCCACCTGCTGGGCTCCAAACTATTGAAGTCAAGTTTTCTTCTGTTTCAAAGCAGATCACTCTGAGTCTTGTATTTTGATTTGCAGTTGTTTATTAGCTTCTAGAAAAGCTTTTTTGTGTGCTTCCTTAAGACCCCAATTAGTCCACATTAGAGGAAGCCCCTGCTTTGTCAGGGAGATGATTTATAAACTTCTAAGTCGTGTTGTTGTTGAGTGGGGTTTTTTTTGTGGGTTTTTCTTTGGTCATTAACTGGTTTGTATTACTGAATGTCATAAAAGATTTTGTATGAAGGACTCTGTTTAAAAGTAGAAAATTTCATTACTGTTATTAAACTCTGGCTATCCAGGTGGCTGCAGGGAGCTAAGGAGGGTAAAAGCCAAGGCACCTGTGCTCAGTCCTGTATCCTGGTTCTAAGAAGTCTGGTAGAGAGCTGACTTAGATGAAATGTGAAAAGGTTTCATAAAAGAATACTTTAAAAATGCCAGTCACACAAGTATAACCGTCTTTGAAATGATCAGTGGAAGAGACTTGTGGATCAAAACAGAAGAGAAGATGGAAAAGATTTATGAGCTTAGAAAGGCCGTCTGTGTTAAATGAAGGCATTACTAACAGTCAGTTAAATACAGAAATAATAGACTTGTGTATTGATGCAGTACTAAGGTGAAATAATAAAAAAAGCCCCAAACAATCTCAGTAATAAAAAAAGAGACTTTTTTTTTCCAGGTAGAGTTTAAAAACATCAAGTAACTGTGTTTCAATTCTAGTTCTGCTATTAAATGTCCACCTGACCTTGAGCAAACTCTATTTCTTTCTTTATTCTTGTTTTACAAAGAGTTGGGAGTCACTTCTACAGAACATTTTGAGCCTCATGGGTGGAAAAAGTACTAGAAAACTTTAATGAAGTTGCTGTGATGACAGCATCTGTTCTTGTTTTATTCCATCAGTGTGTAAAGGATATCTTTCTCTGTGATACAAAATGTTTATGTACTTCAAAAGTTACTATCAGTTGGCAGTGGAAGAGTCAATGTAGCTTTTGCAGGCATCCTGTCCTGAATAAAGCTCAGCCACAGTCACTGGCTGTATCTTCCCTTTTATCTTTTCACAGTGGTATCTTTAATTTTTCAGTGCATCACACACTTCCCTCTTTTGTCCCAAACCCTAATAATGCCATTTGGAACCTTGTCTCTGGTTTTTAACTTTAAAGATTCATTGTTGTTTTTTCGCAGATCATCCCTCAGTATTCTGCTTCAGAGGCCATGTCTTGGCAATGTTCTGTTGTCATGGTTCTTTTAAGACTTTGTATGTTGAAATGGATTTTTCGTTTCACTTGGGCTGGAGGTACCCAATGAAATAAATTTCCCTTCAAAGCCTTTCATTAGCAGGATTGAAGGTCAAAAAGGTGTTGAGCAGAAATTATTTGGAGAGGTTGGAGTTTGACTGTGCTGCCTGCCTCCACTGGCACAGTTGTGACAGAAGTCTCATAAAAATGGCTTGGCTGGGAGCGTGGCTTGGCTTTTAGAAAGGAGCCATGATGCTACTACAGTAACTGAGATAATGAAAACCCACAGCTGAATGAATTATTTTTTCATCCTCTGCGTGTTTATTACACTGGAGTTGGGATGTTCACACCCTTCTACATTGTACTCCCCTTTCACTTGGAATTGTTGTTTCCACAAATCATCTGCAATGACTCTAGATTTTAAAAGAGAATGAAAAATTTTGCTGGACTCTGTTACTGATTTGGCAGCTCCACAATGAGGGTGCCTGTTGGCTTAAGACATTGAGGCCCTTCACTGCCACTGTGTCTTCATTCTGTGTCCTGAATTTGTGTTACTTTGGTGAGGGCTGGTTGCTTCTAGTTTAGGCTAGATATTAGGAAAACATTCTTCACAGAAAGGGTGGTTCAGCATTGGGGTGGGCTGCCCAGGGGGGTGGTTGAGTTACCATCCCTGGAGGTGTTTAAAAAAGACTTGATCAGGCACTCGGTGCTGTGGTTTAGCTGGTAAGGTGATGTTAGGTCACAGCTTGGACTCGATGATCTCAAAGGTCTTTTCCAACCTAGTTTATTCTGTGATTCTGTTTTCCTCATTTTCAACATTTACTGTTTCTAAAAGGTGTATTTTTTGTTATGGCGTATATGTATATTTTGTATATAGGTGTGTATATTTTTATTACATATTTAATCCTAATTTTAGCTAGAACAAGGAAAGGTGTGCTTTGGGGAGCCAATTAACTAGTCCGGTATGTTTTGAACACAGGCATTTTGAGAATATCTGATACCAGAGAATAGGCAGTGGTGTTTAGAAGCTTAGAGGAGGTGCAGTTGGTCGAGTGTCAGTTTGCAAAGTGTCCCTGCACAGTACAGGGATGTTTATTTCCTTGTGTGTGTTTGTGTGACTTGTCAGCATGAGACAGCAGGAGGGCTCTGAAGTTGAAAACTTGTATATTTCGATGTCAAAGTTTATCTACCGATTTTTTTTTTATAATAATTGATTTTTATTGATAGAACAGAACTGGGAAGATCGAAACTTCTGCATACAAAGTCTAAGCAAGTTAATTAATTAGCCAGAAGAGGGAGCTTAGTAGGGACAACTGGTATTTGGTTTGAAAGGCCTGAGTTTTAAATATAGAACCTGACTTCCTTTCAACTTAGGAAGTTGAAAAATTAGTTTGAATGCAGTTTTTTTGAGATTTGAACTACTAAATGTAAATTTCTATATTTCTTTTCCTCCTTTGGGTACAAACTACATTTCTTGTAGTGTGTAGTTTGTTAATTCTTACTTTTTTGCTCCCACTCCACTTAGTGCTTGTTAACATCAGTTCAATACCATCTGTGGCTGAAAGTCATGCTCCCGACATCCCCACCCCAATATCTTTCTTTAGAGCATTAATTAATGTGGGGTAATGACCAAGTATGTTTATACAAATGCATATGCTTATCTGTGCAGCTCAAGACATGAACAATGAGAAAGTGATTGCAGAGGGAAACATCAGATCTCTTACAGACCACAATAACTTATTGTGTGTGGCTGAAACATGTTTATTACAGCAGCACATAAACCTGTTCATAGGCTTTGTCTGAGAGGGCTGGCTTGTGAGTTCTGCTAGTTGAAAAATATTTTGTGTACATAGCACTGAGAAATGCAAAGATAACAGAATATTTCAGGAATTAAATTGCATTTTGGAAATATCCAAGAGGCAAATCAGATCAGGCTCATTTTGTTCTTTGATTTCCCACTGAACAGTTTTCTTTGTTTTGCTGTTGATCATGCTCTAGGAAATTTTTATTCTATTTCTCTTCACAGCTGTGCAGCCTTAGGCATGGTACATGAAAATGGAGGGATATACATTATGTGACTCTGATACCTGAACAGTCTCTCCTTGGTTCTTGCTGATTTTGAGATATTTTTAAATCCTCACATTATAGGAAAAATGCTGTGGCTTAAAGGGTTTAAATTTGGTCCTAATTCTGTGCTAAAATGCAGATTTCACTGCCTGTTGAGTGCTGGCTCAGTGCTGTGACAGCTAACAAAAGGTACAAACAGTCTACTGCTACTGAACAATTAACTGGGTTTTGGCATTGATTTATTCTCTTAATCTCTCAACAAAAAAGTTGTTCATTAACAGGAGATGAAATGACTTTGTCAGACTCGAATACATTTGGCTAATAGGAACATTCACAGCCTGAGACAAATGGAAGCAAGAATCACAAAGATGGATGTTTTCAGCGCTTTGAGGGGCACCTTGATTTTGTTTGATTTCTTTGTCCTGTGTGAGTAGAAGGGTGCTGGCTGTACCATTTAGTGACACTGTGCTGTTTGAAGCCCCAGGGACTGGTGTTTGAGGAGCAGCATTCCCTGAAAAGCACAGTGGGTTGCTGAATGAGAGGGGGCCAAGCTGGCGAACAGGTTTGAAGATCAGGGTTCAGTAATCATCTCTGATTATTGCAACTGTTCAGGCCACTAGGCAGAGAAAAATGTTATTTCTTAAAACAGGACCACCTTTTTGTATTGACCTTTTTTAGAGCTGAAACACTTTTAAGAGAAAAGTTGAATAGTCTGGAGTAGTTGATGCAAAAGGAATGCCCTGTGCATAAGTAATTCAGAAGTAACTAGGAAGAATTTTCAACAGGCACAAGTTTCTCTTACAGTCTTTGTCTCTCCTAATTTAAAATTAATTGTCTCAATTTAAAAATGTGGCTTTGTATCTCTAGTGAAGAATTATGAAAGAACAGAAAGCAAAGGGAATTGTGAGCCATGAAGCCTTTGGGTGTTTGCAGTGCAAGAGGGGTTTAGGTGTTGTCATCTCACTGTAGGGGAATTTGGCAGAGTAGCTTGCACTGGTATTTTGTTAAGTGACTCCAGCTGTCAGTCATGTGACCAAGACTTTTGCAGGAAAAGGGGACACTTGCGTGTCCTCTTGCACTTCTCCTGACTGCGTGCCCATCTTCATAAACGAACCTTCACGTGCTCTAGCAATCCCTGACAACCTCAGAGTTTCTCAATGAGTGGAAAGCAGAGTGCCGACCATCGGTCGCATGTAAAACTTCTGAGCAAAGAATGTGACTTGACCACATAACTTTTTTCATGAATAGACCTCTTGTTTTTAATTTGATGAGCAAGGAACTTTCCAGTCCTGTCCTTCAGCTTACAATCTGTCTTTAATTTGCAAAACGTTGCATTCCAGTTCTTCAGACATAAAACCATTTAACAGACCTTTTTTTACTTTGCTAGAACTTGCTGTGTTACATTATTGTGAGATTTGTGCATTTCTTTCTGTCTTTTCGTGTTGCAAAATCACAGCATAATTGAAATTGGCTGGGACCCCTGGAGATGAATGCAAGGTCAGCTGGAGCACGTTGTCCATGACATTGTCTGGTTGGGTTTTGAATATATCCAAAGGTGGAGACTGCACAGCCTCTCTGAGCAACGTGTTCCTGTGTTTGACCACCCTCACCAAAAAGTTTTCTGCTCCCTCCCCTCCTTTTTTTTTTTTCCAATTAGATATTTAAATATTGAGCATCATGTAGTATTTTGACAGCTTTATGGAGTTAATGTTTTTCCCAGCAGTCAGGTTCACTGGAGAAGTATTCTCTGCCCCAGAAGTGATGGTTATGGCGTTGCTGGGGGAAAGCTGCTGTGCAGATAAGTTGTATAGGTCCTCCTTTCCCTAAATTCTTAAAATTCCAGAGCAGTAGCAGTGCAACATGAGAGCGGGGGACAGGGGCACAGTGGATGGATGACACTATAGTTATGTCATCCTAAAAAAATATATATTTTTTCACGTGTAATGGTTGTCTGTCTTAGACAAATACACAGGAAAAGTTGCTCCTTTCTGAGAAATCAGCTTACGGCCTTAGAATTGGAAAAGCTTACAGAGGTACTTGAGTCTCAGCATGCGACAAATCAACACAGATTTTCCAAGCACTTACTGTAGGGTTTCATTATTCCTTCCTTTGTTTTCTGGAACCCTTTTGTATATGGAATAAAGCAACTTAACATTTTCTTCTATGGAATTAACTGCAGTTATTCTACTTAGTCTAAATGCTGTAATGTAAATTTCTCTCCTGGAAGGTGCTACTTTTTTACCCCATGGCTCTTTTGCCACTGGAACTAGTTATATTACTAGGCAGGAGTGGTATAGTGATCCTTATTCCTCATAAATCTGAATATCCAAAGCACAAATGCAGAAGTAATTCTGAAATGCAGAAGTGAGAATTGATCTGCAAGGGTGATAGTTAAGAAAAAGTGTCTTGTTACCTGCTCCTTGAGATTCAAGCACATTACCACTGGATAGACATTTGGACTGCCTTCATTTATTTACACAATACTGGATTTTGTACCCCATAGTTGTAGACTAAAACCTTAGCATGTGTTGTCACCTCTTTTTCTCACCTGCCCAAACCTTGAGGACGTAGTTGCCAGATGAATTTTCTGCTCAGTTGTTCGTTCTTCGGTGGTTTGTTCCTTCCATTTTGTCGTTCTTAAGAATGAGATATATATTCCTTGGTTTTGCTCAGCATACAAGGATTGAGTCTCCTCATGTCAGAGGTTAATTTCTTTGCTGGTATCACCATAGTGGTGACTGATTCTGAAGTTGTGGGATTGTGGAGGAGTGGAGTGATGTGCAGAGAAATGAGTGAAGCACATGAGAGGGCGCTCTGTGCTCAGGCGTTCAGCAGGGCCTGGGCTCTCATTTCAGCTCTGTGCATGTATTCACATTTTTTAGACACTTTTAAGTGGAATTTCGTTAATTTCTTTCCACAGTCGGTGCTGTTCTTGCTGCCCTTTGTGTTTGCCTGACATCAGGCAGGGATGGCTGGCGTGGCAGTGCTGGCAGACCCAGCTCCTGAGGCTGCAGTGTCGCTGATGCTCAGCAGCAGAAGGAGAGCAGCTGTTCTGAGCTGTGCTTTCTGGAGTGGTTTGCTTTACACTCATGTTATCTATACACATTTGAGTTTCTTTGCATTTTAATTGTTTGCTCTAATTTTGTTAGCCTAGTGTCTGTAAGCCCCTTATTCCCATTTATTTTTCCTTTCTCACAATTACATTATTTGCTACTCGAATTAATCAAATCACTAACAATCATGTCTCAGATGTTTTTGGTTTTGTTCTGCAGCAAATAGTCCTGTTTTTGTTAGGGTTTGCTGTCCTGGGTTCGTCTCAGTTCTCTGAATTTGTGCTGTAGTTCTGGTTGGCCAAGGACTCGAATTTGAGCAGCACTGCCTAAGTGGTTGTGGATTATAAGGAGTGCATCAAGCCCTCCTCTCCTTTGAGAGCTGCCTCTGTGGCTGAGTGGCTGAGTGACAATAAAGAACAGGAGGGGGTTTGAGGGGATTCAAGGATGCTGGACCTGGTTTCTCTGTAATAGACAAGAGTGCTCTTGTAAACCTGCATTTCTTGTTTGGGTATAGAGGCTGATACATCATGGCAATCCTGGACATCACTGGATCCTCATCACAGACCTGTAATCTCAGCCAGTCTCTGAGGAAATCAAATTAAATGGAGAGTTTGTGAGAGCAAGTAGACAGGAAAAAATACTAAAAATGGAGAAAGCTGGAAATTGCCTTGACTAGCAAGTCAGTAGGAAGCACTCAAGGATACCATTTACACAGTGTGCTGCACTGTGCCAAGGGCAAGAAAACCCAACCAATTAGCAGGGGCCTTGCTGAGAGCTCCCTGACAGCTGAAAATACATCCAGGGCTTAACATTCCATCTTCCTGGCCTTCTAGTGCCAGCAGGGGTTTGTTCAGGTCATTCCATTGCACTCCCTGTAGCCAAGTCAGATGTGAAGTGTCTGTGATCGTGTACAAGTGGGAAATGCAGCACAGGGATAATTGCTGCATTAAGCACAGGCATTTTCTGAGACAAGAGCATGATGACAGTTCAGACTAATGCAAACAGGGAAGAGATTTGTGGCAATTATTTTTATTTCTATGAACCTGTTGTTCTCTGGGTCACTGGTCCATTTGTGTCTGAGGGCACTGAGGTCTGAACTGCTGGATAAAGCAGGTGGCATTTCCCTTTTGCCACAAGCATCTTTGTACATGATTTCTCTTTTACTCCAAAGGGGAAATTATAAAGCCCCTTGTGTTATATGGAACAATAGAAATAAATGGCTGATAGTTTGGCTATTATCCACAAACAGAGAATTTACCCCTGAAGTTTAAAAGAAAGGTTGAACAATACTGTGACTTCTATCATATAGTGAATAGACACTCTAGTTTCAATTTTGTTTTCTGGATTGACATTAGTTTTGAGCTCTTCCTTTCTTTCCTTCACTGTGGAATGTCAAGTTTCTGTCCTGGAAGTCAAATAACTGAATTTCTCAAGTAATTATTAGAAGTCTGTCATAGACACTGAATTTTTATGCTCTTCAGTGCAGTTATTTTTGTAATTTCTGATTACTTTACCAGAAGTTGGCAGTGGTATGCAAATTCCTGTATTACTTTTTTCATTCTAAAACGGTTGAGGAACCAGCTCATAGAAAAAAGAGATTATATGAATATTGATGTATGTAAAAAAATATAATAAAGGCATTTTTCTTAGTGTCCAGTATTTGAGACTGTTCTCCCCAGGAAGTGTATCTGATGGCTTTTGTTAGTCTTGTCAGCGTCAAAATTCTATTCCATGTGCTTGGTAGGTCTGTAACTGAAAACTATTCCTTTAGTTTTTCTTGTGTTAGAACTAATACAGTGCTCACTTCCCCTGGTGGAAAACTTACTTTTTATTTAGACAAGTGTTAAATTCATGGTTTTATGATTCATTTTTAATGAACTTCTTCAAAGATGTATAGCAAGCCCTAGATATTCGGGATGCTAACAAAGGGAGAATGTACTTGGATGAAACATTTGTTAATAGGAGATTGTCTCACATGGGAAGTGGAAAGAAACTTTCTTGAAACACTGCATTAAATGGGTACTTCAGGCATAATTTTCTGACCTTTTTCAGGGTGAAAAAAGGGGTTTAATTTTTGCCATGGGTTATGTAGTCTGTGTCTTACTCCTTGTGGCTATCTGCTTGCAGGCTTTTGTCCTTCACGAATAAAACACAAAAAGCAGTGCAAGACATGGCAGAAAGGGGAATGTGAATGATACAAAATATATAATTAAATAGTTTAATAATTACTAATTTACATAATTAAAGGTGATTTTATAAACCCACATTCTCACAAGCACTAGGAGCCATGTGTGATAGAATCATACACAGCCTTCTTCTGTCTCTTTGAGAGCTCTGTTCCCTTCAGCTGGTAGAAGGTGTTGGCTCTTCTTCCATGAGGATTGCTGTGCTGAGGCTGAAGGGCCACATGGTGGAATTTAAGCTCTGGTGGGTGTGAGATGGGAGGAACAGGATCTGTGGGGACTGTTTTCCTAGCAAACGTGTCAGACAGCTGTCAGAGATTCAGGGGCTTTCTGTCCTAGAGGTTACATCTGAGCTCTTGTATCTTCATTATCACTGATGGACTTCTCAAGAACTGGATTTCTGAGCCCATTTGTCCTATGAAGCCGTAACATCTAGTGGAATTTAATTTCATAATTTTTCTAAATGTGTGAAAAAGCCGGTAAAAGGTGGTTTTATTTCTGTTACCATGGTAACATTCAGTTCCGTGTTTGCTGGACAGCTCCCCCGTGAGTTGGGCAGAGCGTGGTTGGGTCCTGCCTCACTCTGTTGGACTTTTGTAATAACTCAGGACAGGAATTCTGGAGATATTTTCTTATTTTTATTTTCTTTTTATTTTTTCTTGCACCATAATTCATCCTTCATTGGTCCAAAAGACAAAATAGTGGTTCTCTTTTGCTTTTCCTTTACCAGATGAGTAGGAACTAGAGAACAATCTAATATCAGATTTTGTTGTAAGTGTAACCTTTAACCCTCCTCAGTTATCCCACAGGAATATCTGTAAGATTCTTGATTAGCTTTTGGTTTACATTGCTTAGACATCTTGTTTTGGCCCTGATAGCTCTCCTGCAGTGAGCCGCAGTGTTACTGGAGGTTTGTAATCACTAACAGTGATTAATTTTAATGGCAGTTGCCCTGAATCCTCTCCCATGCCTTTAGAGATACATGTCAAGCTTCAAGGCCTCTTATTCATTTAAATCTTCGCTGGGAACACAGAGTAGTAGTCTCACTCCAGAGAATTCAGATGTGCGATGTGCTCATGTTTATTTTATGGTGATACATCTCATTCAGTTGCCATTGTTACCAGGCTGTGTAAGGAAATTACTTTTTATCATGAGTAGGGTGGATAGGAAATGCATGCAACTGTATTTCAGGGAGTAAATTTTTCATGGTTATAGCCCATGGGTACTAAATAAAAAATGTCAGCTTCTTGGATTTGGTTGCACTCTAAAAGTGTGCCGAGAAATAATGGCTTCTGTGACTGTTTGGGAAAGGACAGCTACAGCACTGAGCCCTCCTAGGCTTAAAGCAGAAAATATGTGTACTTAACTCAGATGGAAATGTTTGGTATTGCAAGGTACAGTTACCGAGGCTTTGGAAAGCTGTAACAGAATAGGGAATGCAGCAGAAAAGGAATGTGAATAAGAGGAGTGTGTATAGTAAACGTAGCTTTTTAAAGAGCCTAAATAGTGTTCCAACGAATAAAAAAGAAATCGGTTGCCTGTATGATTTTGTGCCCTCCCACATTTGTTCTGCTTGATCTCATTGGGCTGCACTGAGCGAGGATACTGATCCTGGAGTCTGCAGAGGGAGCAGCATCGAGCTCTTAGTTAATGATCCAAACCAGCAACTCACTCCTGGCTCAGGCACATCCATTGTCTCTCATGCTCTCACACAATTTCTCCTCCCAAATACTAATGCTTTTGTTCTTTTTTCCTCTCTGTCCCTGCACAAAATTGTGTTTGTACTAGACAAAAAAAAAAATCACAGAAATGTAATTTTTATTGTTTGTAATTTAGAGTGCTCAGTACTGTTAAGTACAGTGATAAATCATATCTGGAACTATAAATATTTTTATGCATTTGTAAATATGGTGCACATTGTGTTGGGTTTGGTTGGTGCTTAATAAAAACAGGAAAATTTAAAATTTGTATGAAAATAACCATCTGTATTTCACTAATTAAAAATTTACTGTAGCTTCTGTGAATTCATGTTTTATGAAATCACACTGGAGAACAGAAAGAAGCAACTTGAGTGTAGCAGATCTACAACTCTCCATTCTGTTAATCTGAGTTGAAGGCAGTTTTGCCAGGAAGGTAAATGCAGTGAGCTCTCTGGTCTTTCAGATGCTAAGGACTCTGAAGGGCTTTTGTGTTGGAGACCGAGAGGTTTTAACACTTTTGTGTGCATTTAAGTGAATTTTTTGCTTTCTATCATGGAAAAGAAGGTATTGTTTATGTTTTACTTCAGGTTCCTCTGCAAATCTCTATAGTGCTACAACCCCCCCCCCCAAATTCTAACAGTAGAACGTAAAGAAAGCTTATTACCTAGTTATTTCCTTTACTTTGGAGTTGCCCCAGTCCCTTGGCCTCTGAAGTGAACAGTAGCACTGTTCAAATATTCACTTTCAATATTGTGTAGCCTTCAGGTTCAGCCTGAGACTGCATTTAAGGAACTGGCTCTGAAGGTGAGATACTCACAGTCGTGTGGGAGCTTAATCTACTGTTTTTTAGTGAGGTGGCAATAATAAAGGTGGAGAAACACATACTGTTTGTGATCTGGAGGTACAAAAATGTTATTGCTGGGAATACACAGGAAACAGGCACAATAAAATTTTTTTACTCTTGAAATATTTCCCAACTTCTAAATAGCTAAAAAAACCTTGAACAATATCTGGCAGGTTTTTATTTTACCTGAAAACAAATGGAGGATATGAATATTCGTCTAGTAATATAGAGAAGGTTAATTTGCAGTCAAAAATTTAAGCAGATGTCCAAAACAACTGGTTTTCATAACCTAAAGGACCCCCAGACACTTGCACCAACAAAAGTTGTTTTGTTTTTTATTCCCCGCTCACAAAAATTAACCATCTGCTCATTAGAAGTGTTACGAATGGAAGAGCTGAAATGGGGCTGGTATGGCTTGCAGCTTTTTGGCAGCTGCTAGGGTTTAGTCGTACTTTTCCTAGAATCACAGAACGGTTTGGGTTGGAAGGGAACTTAAAGCCTGCTTGTTCCACCCCCCTGCCATGGGCAGGGACACCTTCCACCATCCCAGGTTGCTCCAAGCCCTGTCCAGCCTGGCCTTGGACACTTCCAGGGATCCAGGGGCAGCCCCCGCTTCTCTGGGCAGCCTCTGCCAGGGCCTCAGCACCCTCACAGCCAAGAATCATACGTGGCATGGAGATGCTGATATCAGAAATAACAGAATGTGCGAGCACCATTTACATCCCAGCAGTGCCTGTGCCACCCACAGCAAGGTCAGGAGCCACTGAGGTGGCCTCTGCCACGTGTCACAGGCACGTTCAATGCTGGAAAATCTTGGAAGACTATCGTGAAATTTCTGTTGTTCATACCAATGTGAGACTCACTCCTTTGGGAGCTTCAAGTCCATAATCTGTGCTTATTGTAACATAGAATTCGCATGGAATGGCTCGGGTGGGATGGGACCTTTAAAGTCCGTGAAGTCTAAATGTCTTTAAAGCAAATGTGCATCTCTAGGAGGTGTACGGTTTTTGGAACAAGCTATGGAACAACAAGATACGGAGGAGATTTTATAATAGAAAAATTTTAATTTTGGTGCCTGACTGGGGGTATGCTGAGACTGTTCCTTCATGCAGTTTGCTGGCTGTAATGTTTGAGGAGCACATGAACAGTGTGTTCACAGGCCTAATACTTCATGGCTAAACCCTCGTTGGGGGCATCATAGACTTACAGAAAGTGACAGCTTTCAAGATAATGCCCATAAACTTTAAGCAGCTGTAGGTTTACCTGCAGTCTGCTTTCCAAATAGATTTCAGTTATCTTTGCAGTCAAATGTCTTACCGAGATGTTCTGAAAAGTAAAAATCAAGTAAATAAATTTTCAGCTCTAGTTTTTTGATACTGCTATAATTGCTTGAAGTGGGGAACTGGCTGATGCATTCCAAAAGATTAATTGAGATTATTTTTGAGTTAGTTTGATCGGACATGATTATAAGCTTAGCTGGGAAATAAGAAGATTCTAGTTTTTACGTAACTAAGTAGTAGTTGATACTACGATACTAATAGTAGTTGAATAGCTGAAAAACTCATGCTATTTGGAACCCTGACACTCTTCTGAAAGATAAATGTGCTAAATAAAACTGACCTTGATTTTGAAAGGAGCGAGGGTAATTGCTGATAGAGAAGATGATGAATTAAGATTATCGTCTATTGAGCTGGTGCTGGCACCACCCACAGCTGTCTCAGTGGTAGCCAAGCTGCAGGAAAGGAGGACACCTCTTCGGGAAGGTGGGGAAGGTGGGTGGACACAGCTATTAAAGGATAGCCTTGATAGCCCCCTCTATTTTGCTGTAACCATTCCAACAGGGTAATTAATCATGTTAGGCTATGTCTAAATCTAGGGCTGATGCCCTGCATTCTAATTAAACTCATTAGTGCTCTGTCTCTATGATCACAGGGTAATTTTTCTTTAAAGCTTCTATAAAGACTCTGTCAGGAATAACTTGCCGTGAAAACAGACACAGAACTGAAATTCAGGAACATAAATTACCTTGCATTGCTGTTACAAGTGAGGAAGCACCAGAAATATTCAGAACTTCCTGAGTCAAAACAAACCACCCTGTAACAGTCAGAGTAAGAGTGCCAGGTTGACTCTTCCTTGTTTCAATGTGTTTTAAATCTGGTATTTCTGAGGTCTTTTACTTTATCTGCAATTGGGATTCTCTTTGTATCACGTATTTCCCTACCAAAAGTAAAAAGGAAAATACATAATCCCTGGAGTATCATATGTGGCAATTAATTAATCAGAGATTTTTCCAGGGGAAGAGGTAGTATAAACAAAACATCTACATTTCAGTGTGGGAAACACTACATAGTTATGGGTATATAGCATGTTTTCATCTTTATTAGTATAAAGCAAATTACTTAGTTTAAACACTGGTCATCACTGGGAAAAAATACTAAAATAATAATTATTTTTTAATAATAATACTGGATGGAAAGGAACTCAAGGGCATTAACTGGATCTCTATAGTGACCTTTCCAAGAGTCAAGCAGCAGTAGCCACAATTACTGAGGGCAGTTACCTGATGCCAAACACAGCAGTAGGGCTTGGGAACCTTCAGTCATGGGGGCAGGCAATAGGAAAAAATTGCTTTTTCATTTGGGAGTGCGGTGACTTGAAATCATGCAAATGCCCTCATTTTTCTGTTCCGGAACATTAGACTGATATCTGGAAATGCTCTGGTGGCAGGCAAAGGAGATGTCAGTGAAATCACTGTATCTAGAAATGCAAGTGCTGTCTTGGGAGAAATGGATTTATGAGCTGCTGCTGCCTCGAGCCAATGTGCCTGGTAATTTGTGATAGACCTAGCTTCTGGCTTTGTCCTGTTTCTGTGGATAACCTCTGGGTGACCCTTGCCTGATAAGTGAGTGGGCCCTTTTGCACGAGACTACTTTTCATGAGAAGAAAACTGAAATTTCCACTTTGAAATCTCGATGTGTTGCAATTTTTCTCCACCTTTTGACAATTAAGCCCTATTTGAGTGGAATCAGGCCTGGGAAGCTTGTTTTTCACCTCTGTTAGAGAGATCATTGCTGGGAAATCTTACAGCCTTATCTCTCATTGTGACTTTGTTACCAGTTCAGTATCTGTACGTCTATTTCCTTCTGGCTGATTAGTTTGGGATTGATTGCAGGAGTTGGAGCAGAGAGCCAGGTTTGGTAAATTCCAGGGTCTAATCCTGCAGCAATTCTTGACTCCAGGGCTCTCCCCCAATGAGTGTGTAAGTCATGGACCTTTGATCTTGGCATTTGTCTGCCTTTCCTTAAAAGGTTTTGAAAGATTTTGAACATGAACATTTTTCAGATAATAGAATTACTTTTCTTCTGATTTGCCCTACAATGTAGAACCTATTTTCCTAAGTGTGCCAGAGAGCTTCCTTGCTGCTGAGGCAGTGTTAAGTAATGAGTACGACACAAGATGAGACGTTAATCCCATCTCCAGAGAACAATCAATCTGTACAGTGCCGCCTACTATTACCCACAGCAAAGAAAAACAAACGTAGGTTTCTTTGGGAAATACAGATTTCCCAGTTTTCAGGTTGTTAAAGAGTTAAAAACCCACTGTGAATAAAAGGAAAAAGGGCTGTTCTGCTGAGAAGTAACTGAGTAGTTACAGCCTTGTGCAAAGAGAAGATCTTTACAGGCAGGATAGAATATAAGCAATTTAGGAATGATTTGAAAACTGTTTTCGAGTAATGGGTGTGAGTGGGAGAGAATGCAGCGCAGCAGATGAAACGCTAACCAAGATTTTGCAAGGGGAAAACTTTTGGGGCTGGAAGTTAGCCCTGTTCCCCACGGGGCTGCTGGGGCTCTGTTTTGGTGGTCTGTACAGTAGAGGCTGCGCTTTGGCAAGCCGAGGAGTGCATGATGTCATGGGATGCAGAACACATGCACGGAGAGCCAGGAACTGTTGTTCGCGCCGCAGCGCTGCCAGATGTGCGCGCTGGAACGCGCTCTGAAAAATGGAAAAACCATCTTTGTAAAGATGCTGAGAAATGTCCTGTGCTGAGCCTGGCCTCGGCTGCAGTGTGTGCTGAGTACAAATATGCTCCGTGGGGTTTCTCAGTCCTGGAGCCCGAGTTCTGCTCTCGGGAGCAGTCCGTGTAGAATGCCTTTCCCAGTGTTTTTCTGAGATGAGCTCGGAGAAATTCCTGTTTTGTCCAGGAAACATATTGAGGGCTTCTTCGTAGGGATTATTTGCAGCAGAGGAGAATCAAAGGAATCTATTGACTCCTATTTTCACTTGTACTTCCTGCTCCTGTTAAGAATGGTTCCACATTCCAGCAGGGGCTCTGGTGCCAGACATTGCTCTCTTTGCTGATGCACAGCTCTCTCCGCAGATTAACTGGCCTCCAGGAATTACTTGAATTTCTTACCCAACAGTGCTTCACGTGCAATAAAACCAAAGGTGGGTTTAAGTTTTTCTGTATTTCAGGGTGAAAATATGGGGTTTTTTCCCAGATTTTTTTCTCTTAGATTTTGAGGTCAACTAGAAATATTTGTATTCAGTATAGGATGCATTATCTGGTCATTGGTGTACAGAGAGTTAAATACAGCTTTGCTTCTCCCTCCTTTTCCACAGGCTCTAAATAAGGGGAGGAGGGGAGATGCTGGAAGGCAGCGACAGGACAACGCCTACAGAAAGTCAGGAATTCTTTATCCAAATGGGACAACATTTCAAGCTTGAGAGGGTTTTTCTGTTTTACATTTTTTTAAAGTTTACTGATGATTTTTCCTGCTAAAAGGAACATTGCTAACTAATAGTATTATAATCTTGCTGGTCTGTGTACGAGACTACGAAGAAGTCTCTTGTAGTAGTCACACAGGTAAATTGCCACTCTGGAATCTTTGGAACTGTGCCATTCTGGGAGATCTGCTTAAGGGTACTCTGATGGTTGCCTCAGAGGAATGTGAGATCTGTGAGTTGCTAGAAGGTTCATATTGTACACTTGTTGAGTAGAAATCATTCTGCTGAGCTCAGAGACTGTACCACAGCAGGAATCCGGTTCCTCCTATCTGGGATGCCCAGGAATTTCTGCTGTGCTGGTCAAGACTAGTGCTGGCAGTGAGAGCCTGTCCTCAGCATGCCATGCTGATTCTCCAGCTGGAAAACTCAGGAGGCAGATTGTGTTCTGTGCTGTATTAATGAGGAAGGGCACAGCCCTGTAAGTGTCCCTGTGCTTGGATAGGTGTCATAACTGCTCCAAGGCATAAACTTCTAACAGGTGGCATCAGAAAGGAGTTTTCTTCCTCGTAAACAAGATGCACCATTTGCTATCTTCTTCATGTTGTAGAAGATGGATCTGCAAGAGGTATGTTCCCAGATTTTGTCTGTTCTCTTAGAAAGATCAGGACACCCAGCAAGATAAATGACTGATTTAATAGGCCAGGCTGTTAGATTTGGGGGCCGACTTGTCTATCTGATACGGGGTTCCTGTAGCATCTCAGTTCAGGCTAGCAACAAGAACTCTTTATTTCATTTTTTTAATGAACTGGTTTTTATTGAGCGTGGAATTATTTGGAATAAACCATTGTAAAACTGTTTCAGCTTTAAGACATTAAAGTCATGGTTATTAGGCCTGAGCCTTTACACAGCTTAATTAGAAGGGGGAGAATAACAGCACACTTCTCTGAAGTGTAAATATGAGCTTATTGGCAGCATTTTACCTAAACTCTGATGTTTGTAGAATGGTGGTTGGGTAGCAATGTGAAAACCTGACAATCACTGCATTTCTGACAGCCTGCTACGATGTCATGTCGAACAGTGGAAGTCTGTGCCCAGACAGAGAGAATATATGAAACTAATTTGTCTCTCTTTTGTCTGTCATTGCTTGTACATGCAGCATATAAAGAAGGCATCATGTGTAGCAGTGAAATTCAAGACCTGTAGAGTCTTTTCCATTTCTCCTAGATCTTAATGAATTGAAAGGTTTTTAGTTAGTTCTTCCCATTTCTTATTTTTGTGTGTACCATTCAGGTGATTCCTTCCCACACTCGCTTTTTAAATATTTCTGGCACACATTCAGAACCTGCTGTCAGAGCTACTGTGTACCAGGTTAAAGATACTTACCACAATCTTTTTTCCAGCTATAATTACTTATTTACATTTCAATCCTAATTGTGTTTTCTGTGCTGCATGGTGGGGCCTGGGTGTTGGGGGACACCAGAGTCCTTGTTCTGAGGGCTCCAGACACATCAGCAGGGACATTCTGGGGAAGCAGATAATGTTATTTTTTCCTGTTTGCCCTGCGCCTGTGCAAAAAACCTCTGTATCCACGGTATCTGCTGATAATCTCACTTTTTAAAATGGAAAAATCTGTGCTGGAGAAAAGAAAGGTGAAATGAGTGTACAGGTGACTCTTCGAGACTGGGTTTGTGCTTTTGGGTCTGCTGTGGGGTCACCTTTTGTAATAAAACTTCAGTAAGAAAATATGCTAATTGCAAGAATAGGTTATAGAGTAATCTAGTGTCTAGTAATTAACTTCCATTTACATAACCTTCAAAAAAGTATTTTAAATCAGTCTCTTCTCATCAGTAAACACTTTTATGTAGGTGCAGGTTGAATATTTTTTTTATTTTTGGTTCTTGCAAATAGCTCACCCCTCACCTTTCCTGTCAGGCATGAATGGAAACTGCTGCATGGTTGGCTCCTTCTGTTTCTCCATAGAGAAAAATTTTAGTAGCACTCTAAGCCTTATGCTTGTTCAGTGCTGGACGTTTGAGCACATGAAGGTAAATGAAGCAGATGTGTTCTGTATTTTTAGGCTGGAGCCAACAGCTGTCCTAGTTATTCTTAGATGCTCTCTCAACTTTATGCAGAAAAATGCCACTGAAGTCAGGTTCTGACTGAGTGTTGTGTGATGTGCTTGCTTCACTGCTGTGGGACAAAGCTAACTCAGGTTGCCTTGGTCACTGATGGGGTCTCAAATTCTTATTTTGATGAGCTCTCCTAATTTTACTGTCTGAAGCAGCAAAGCTAACTAAAACTGCATCAGAAACTCTTCTTTGTGGTGCTGAATTGTACTGACTACATCTGTTTACTTGTCTGGCAGGGCAGGGATGCTCCCTTTAGGGGAGAATGGGCTCTGTGAGAGCTGGGGGTGTGCTGCATCCCATGGGAATGGGTGTCTGCTCGCTGAGGGCAGGTTGGGAATAGACCTGGGCTGGCAGTGGTGTCAGTGATGAGAACACTGCAAATTAAACCTCTGTCTGGAGAAGCTTCTTGTCAGCAAACTGCACTAGATGATTGTTTTAGGTCCCTCCCAGCTGGAACTATTCTATTCTAAGAATCTTAGATGTGACTCCTCAGAGAGGCCAAATGGTCTCTGCTCCAGTGATTTCAGTGATGCACCTTACAGCACCTTAAGGTTGTTTCCCACTTTGGGAATGATTATCTCTGACATGGCAATGACAAGGTATTCTTCAGATTAACTGTAGCCTCCAGAAGGAATTGCTCTTTGAACATCTATCTTTCTGAAGAAGATTTATCTGATTCTGGTTTTGAGGGTTCGTTGGCTGTCTGTAGACACTTTGTCATTGTGGAGGAGTTCAGTTTCTTTCTTTCCTCTGTTCTCCTACTGCTGCAGCAGTGAAAAGGGCAGCTGTGAGATACAGCAGGCTGTGCTTTGGGAAGAAATGGTGCTGCATATGGATAAATTGTGTCACATCTCTTATTCATACAGTCCTGACTGAAAATGTGAACAGACACAAACAAAATTCCTGGTACACATTTTACAAGAGAGTTCAGCAGGTGAACTGCCTATCATTCTAAATCAGTAAGAGAAGAGTCCTTAGAGAGTTTTAAGTGCTGTTTCTGACTGTTACAGGATCTTTTGTTGAGTATCTCGGAGCTCGGGAGTAGAGTAGCTTGTGTAGCGTACTTACATTTGCACTGTGTGGAAGAGAAATTTTGAATAGACAAAACAGATCTTTTATAATACAATAGTTTTATTGTGTAGCCCTTTCAGATGCTAAAAAATAATTTTTATTAAAACTTTGCATATGCTTCTATGATTTCTTTAAATTTACAGAGTATGTTCTGTATCCTGAAAAACAGGACAAATTAAATGTGCAAAGTATGTTACCAAACTCTAACTCCTTTCCTGCTAACCTGTGAGGTCCAGAAGAACTAATCATTAAAGCGATCAGTTTGACTCTAATTTATTTTATCTTTCAATTTCTTCATGTCATTGTCAGGTGTATCTCAAGTCCACCTCTTTGGGAGAAGTGTCTAAGTGAGGATGTGAATGATGTGAATTTAAACCATAATTGAAAAGTTTCACATTTAGTTTGCTGCTAGGGTTTGGGAGGTTGTTGGTTCCTCTAGTGAATTGATGGATCTATTTCCTTGGTGCTGGAGTTTCTTTAAAGGTACCACAGCCATCCTCTATCCTGCTTGTTGTTATTTCGTATTTGGACACACAATTCCTTCATTTCAACACAAACCTTTCCTTTGAATCAATTGCCTCTTCCAGCAAACGATCATCTCAGGCCTTTAGTCCAAGCAGCATCATACCAGGAAGGGCAAGATTGTTTTCAGTCTCACTACTGTCTGCATGTAAGATAATACAGCTTGCAACTGGTTTTTTTTTGGAAAGAATTAATTCGTTGTTTAAGGTGTACTGTGAGGAGCAGGCAAAGGGGACTTGTCTGGATCTTGGGGAATAAAAGCAGTGTTTTAGTTCAGGAACTTGATAACATTCTAAGTATACCTAAAAAAGATTTAAATTTATATAGCCTTCTCCACTAAATTAATGAAAGTCTCCCGTTTTGGGCTAGTAAGAGCTTATTTTGAGCCTGTTATGCCCACAGAGGTGCTGCTGATGTGGGTGCTGGCAGATCCTGTGAATGGCTGGAGGTGCTTGGTAGTGGGAAGGGGGCAAGGGAGGAAGAGCAGCTGTCCTGGTGAGAAGTTTTAGGTATTAGTTACAGGTGATTTATTTGGCTCTTTCTCACCTGAGACAGCAGATGGTGATGGAAGTTGGCAAGGGAAGACTGGGAGAAGACCCTTCTCCAGGAGAGGACAGATAGCAGAAAGGGTACTTCCCTGTGAATTTTTGCCTCCTAAGTATTGCTTTGACCCACATCTTGCCTGAATTACACTTGCCTCCATAGAAGCAGTAATTGTACTTCCTATGGAAAAAAGGAGGGGCAAGTCGTAATTAGAAGCAGGTCCCAAACATGGTTTTCTGCTCAGGATCATGTAAGGGTAGAACTGAAGCTTCTTAAGCCAGTGACAGAGTCTCAACAGTTTTGAAAGCAAACACCTTCCTTGGTAAGATACAGTTAAAATTCAGGATATGTTTCCTATCCAGTGGACTACCGAAATACGTTTTGCCATAGGACTATCACACAGATATTTCACAGGCACATCATGTTTATGTAATACAGCCACAACTGAGGTGCCAGCAGAGACTCTCACTGTGCTGTGAAGGACGATGGAACAGGGCACTGTGGGCACTGCTGTTCTCTCTCTGTCTCTCTCATTATCACCTCTCTTCCCCGCACTGTCCCCCCCCATTTTCCCTTCATTTCTCCAGGGCATGGAGTAGGGCTTTCATTTGAAACACCAGAGGATGGCATAGATAATGATGGAATGTTTGACCCTTTATTTCCTGAAGGATGCAAAATAGATGGAGTTTTATCACAAAACTTGGTTGGTCCATTAATTAAAAGAGAATTGCCTAATTCCTGCACTTGAAGGGAGTTCCCTCCTCCCAGAGTAGAAATTTCTGAGCTCCCTTCTCCCTTTTGCAGGCCACACTTGCTCAGCAGCTGCCTGTCACTCGTGCAGAGTCTCATCTGTAAACCCTTGTGAGATGCTGTATCTGCCTTCAGCGCTCTGGCTGGAGGGAGGCAGAGTGACAGACACGGAATCACTGTAATGAATTGAAAGCTGCTTTAATAAATTTGGAAATGAAAGGACTTGATTTTATTATCCTTCATGGATTTGCCAGGGGGCTCAGCTATTAGGAGCTTGGTCTGCAGTGCTCTGGCTGTGTGGGTGTTGTTAAAGTGCTGGCATCTCACACGCTGCCAGCCCAGGCAGTGCACAGGGAAGTGCAGGTTGTTACTCTGAGTCTTCATGTACCTGCTAAACACTGTCCAATTTAGCTGCTACCTGAGTAGAATGACACAATGAACTGAATTCTCATACTGCTTGGATAGCCTGGTCAGCAAACTGCTCAACAAGCCATTTCCAGCAGGACCTTTTGCTACTTGCAATGTGTGTGATTGCTTCTGGGTGGTGCTCACTTGGGTTGAGCAGAGGAAATTTCGAGGTGTAACAAGAAGTCTGATCACTCCCTGACTTTGAAAGAATGAAGAGTGTTTGTCATTTCCTCCAGACACCGGGCATTTATACTGCCCTTATTGTGGATATTTTCTATGGCTTTGGAAAGAGTGCCAACATTATTTCTTTTTATCAACAGCAGGAAAAAAAAGTAAATACAGCAGAAATGCCAATCATTGGAGTAAGAAGTCAGGATGAACATTCAGGGAGGGGTGGGCTTTGGTGGTTGCAGTATAGAGTATTGCCATAACAGGCAAAAAGTCCTTCATACCAATGTTTAAGCCATTAACTGTAACGTTTCAGTCTTTCACAACAGCTCCTGCGTTGCTTCCAGTTAATTATCTTTACTTGGGAAGAATTTCAAAAACCTCCTGTTGGTTATGTCAAAACACCACATTTTGTAATCTGTCTGTGAATTTGATGAGGCTTCGTTCTGACAGCCACGTGGAGAATGGCATTGTCTGATGCTGAACATTGTCTGATGCTGAGCACTTACTTTCCTGACTCAAGCACTGACTGCTATGTGCAGAACTCCTCAGAATTGTCAATACCAGTTTTCAGTTTATGGAAATCTGTGAGTTTCAGGGCCCACTGGCTCTGCTGTTGGTGTAATAGAAGGGCATAGCTCCATGAGACACTAGCTCTGGGGAGTAAAACCAGCATGAATTCCTTTTCTGCATGGCCACACCTGTTCTTTTCAGTCCCTACTGCTTTTCAAAGCTTTATTTCTCACGTGCATCTCTGTGCTGCACTGTCGATACTCCAGAAGAAGGTGTGGGAACGGAAACACAGAACACGGAGCCGGTGTCTGAGGGTGCTGTGGGACAGGATGGGACCTGCTGAAGGCAGCTTTGGGACCAGTGTCTGAGCTTTGTGTTCATGGCAGAGTACGTGCAGTCACTGTGGAAGGGAGTGACGTCTGAGCATCAAGGCTGGAGCTGAAATACCCCATCAGTGCTCCGGCCTCCCTGAGACCCAAGGCACGGTGTCCTTCAGGACTGAGGAGCTGCGACGGAAAGAAGCAACTGTTGTATTTCCAAGGGACCTGGCAGTGAATATTTTTGGATCTGTGTTTTGATATTACATTTGCCATTAAGTTTATTGTTTACCTCTGAGATGCTACATTGTTGGTCATTCCTCGCAGCAATGAAAACTACACCTCTGCACCATTTCAGTAATATAAGTCCAGAGTTAAATTGTGTTCTGTTCATGCCCTAAGGATTTGTAACTCTCCTGAGCCTGTGTTCGTTTATTAGAACAGTTTCAGAACAGCCCCCAGAGCTCAGGCTGAAGCTTTGTGATGTTAGAACAACCGGCTCCTTGGAGATGGCCACAGTGCCACGGTGCCCAGCTCTGCCTTCAGCCTGCAGCCCCAGAGCCGGCAGCGGAAGCTCCACGGGAAAAGCCTTCAACCACTCGATAGAGCTGGAGCTGCACAGCGCTTCCACCTGCAGCACCGCCTGTCCCGGTGCCCGGGGCACGGCAACGCTCCTGTATGCCGGGACACAGCGGCTGTCCCCGTGTGCCCGGACAGAGGGGCTGTCCCCGTGTGCCCGTGACTCCCAGGCTGTCCCCGTGTGCCCGAGACACAGCGGCTGTCCCGGTGTGCCCGGGGCAGAGCAGGTGTCCCCGTGTGCCAGGGCACAGCTGCTGTCCCTGTCCTTGGACACATCGTGCTCGGACAGAGGGGCTGTCCCCGTGTGCCCATGCCACATGGGCTGACCCCGTTCCTGTGCCACAGGGGCTGTCCCCGTGTTCCCGTGCCACACGGGCTGTCCCCCTGTCCCCGTTCCCGTGACACACGGGCTGTCCCCGTTCCCGTACCACACGGGCTGTC